>BTHU01000008.1:58033664-58293664 GCA_036184795.1 Tokudaia tokunoshimensis
CCGGCTGGGAGCCCTCTCCCATACATCCTGGATTAATCCCGGAAGTCACTCCATTCATTTAGGCCAAGCCTAAGTATTGCCTCCTCTTTTATTAGGCAAATTTTTCATTGTTTTGAGGAGCTCATAGGTTTTAATTTGGTGCAGAGATTTTACAACTTCCCTCGGTGACTCTCAAGCCTACTTGTGCCTACAAAGACCTCCTGGGTCCCCAAAGCCAGGCAGGGAGGAGGTTACGCGGCATAGCCCGTCCCTCCAGGGACCAGGAACTCAGTTTTCAGTGCTGTGTGACATCAGGTCAACCTTTAACTTCCCTGATGAGTGAAGCCGAGGAAGAACGTGTTATTTGGGTCCTGAGCTTGTCCAGGGCAGTCTAGGGGTCACCACCACCAGGGACGAGTATAAAAGAACGATGATCCAGGTTCAGACGGACAGGCATGGTGCAGGGCAGGCGAGGCATTGGCCAACCCAAAGCCTGTTGCAAACTCTTTGGAATACGCCTGAGAGTCTGGCCCTGTCGGGACTGCTGTGCAAATCCAACAGGCCAACTGGAGAGGTCTACCCAGGGTCTGGCTGTCATGCAAAGGTGCCCAGGAAGGTGAGACTCTGGGGTCCCTAGCCTACCACAGACTCTCCCCAACTCACTCTCTTGTAACCCTCAAACAGCCTAGCCCTGGGTTCCTTTGCTCTGGAAGATGGCTGCCCCTCGGGCTAACCCCCACTAGCACAACTTGCCAATTTGAAAAGCTGACGTGACTCTCCTCACAGACCTTGCATGAGACCTTCCTACCCCTTACCTGAAGCCTTGAAGTCTGACTATTCACTGACCCTACATGAACCCTTGACCCTCCCCTCAGGCTGACTCTGTGCTGGATCCAGGCTACGTGCCTGTTCCCTGTCCTATGTTAAGAGATATCTCTAATTCTTATGTCTCCATCCCACAGACTGGATCTGTCTGTCTTCCTACCTCCACCCCTTCTCCCTACCATTGCTGCCCTTGGGCAGCTCATGCTGTACCCCAGGCTTACTCATGCAGCCAGATCTTTGCTCCGTACCAGGAAGGTTCTCTGCCACCCCTCTTCCTCCCCAGCTTCCCACAGTCCTCTTGAATCCCAAGGACCAGGTCCCACCAGGGAGTGCTCCCTGACTTCCCAAACTCTATCTGCTCCTCTTCATTGAGGTTCAAAGCATTTCTCCTTGATCCTATGAACTTTAGGTTGTTAACAGAGGTGGGGACTTGTTAAACCTGAAAGTTGGGAGAAGAAAGACCAAACCCATGGTTGTCTAACTAAAGCAAGCTTTATTTAATATCGGCCAGGATGATGGACACTGGCCAGGTCCATACCCAGGATTCCCAGAAAATGGCACTGAATAGGTTAGTCAGGTGCTCATAAAGGTGAAACTCGCAAGGCTTTATACTTATATTATCCAATGGGGGCAAGCATTGCCTCCATTCCCTCGAATACTTCCTGCCTATGTACCTCCTGCCTTTGTTTGATTAAGCACATCCTATGTAGTTGGGCCGACCAAGCTTGTTTACAGAAGTGAAAACATGTGGCTTGTTATCTTACATGAACAACAGACCCCAGCATTCCAGGAAGCTATCTGTCCTCAGGAAAGAGGGGCTTACAGGTTAGATGCATTTTTGTTTTATAGATCTCTCTCTCTCTCTCTCTCTCTCTCTAAGAATTATTTATTTGATGTGAGTACACTGTAGCTAACTGTCATCAGACACCCCAGAAGAGGGCATCAGATCCCATTACAGATGGTTGTGAGCCACCATGTGGTTGCTGGAATTTGAACTCAGGACCTCTAGAAGAGCAGCCAGTGCTCTTACCCGCTGAACCATATCACCACCCCTTTCTAGATCTCTTCAGCACAATAATTTAAACTTAAAACATAACTTTAGCCCTCACAGACTGTCACCCATGCAGTCTGTGCTAGCTGGGCCCAGGCAAAGTCCACTAGGTACTCAAAAAAAACAAAAAAAAAAAAAAACCAAACATTAAATGACTCAGTAAAGCACAGGGAAGATCCCCACTGAGGGAGTATAATACTTCACTGCAGGAGGCATTACTGTGCCCATTGTGCAAATGGGAAAACTGAGGACACTAAATCTCTTACCCAAGGAGCAGAGCTGGGGATACAACCAGTTCCATCAATCAGAGCTCTTAGGGTGTTGTCCATGTGTCTCTGTTCTAACCACAAGTACTCAACCAGCCCTGTGGGGTCCACCCTGTAAACAGAGGTCCACAGGGACTGGGTCACTCACTCAAAGCCACACAGTAAGTGGCCAGGCTGGGATTTTAATGCAAATTCCCTCAGCTTCCAGCAGCTGATCAGGAGTCCCCAACGCAGTTGGGGATCTGCAGGACCTGCTTTCCCTGAGGCTCCAGGCCTCCCCTCCCCCAGGGCTCCCAGGAGCGCCTCATGGCTGGTTGACCTTTTGGAGGGCCAGGCTTTCACAGTTCTGAGTGTTTACACAGTCGGCCAGGCTGTGACAGCTCAAGAAAGTAGGACACAGAGGAGGGCGGGAGCATGGCCAGTGGGGGCTGCAAACACTCCACTGCCTTCCTTCCACATCGCCTGGACAGAGGAGCACCAAGGCACAGGATTCTTCAAATGACCTTGGCAACCACTGGGCACAGCACCCTTGGACTTGGGGTAAAGGCCTAGATTGCCCACTGAGAGGAGGGGACATAGCCAGTCTTTCCTACAGCCTCTCACTGCTTGAGGACTTTGAAGACCCCAGGAGACATGGAATGAGAGGACTCTTCTAGCAAGAACCCCTCTGAGCTGAGAGTCACTTCAGCCCTCTGAGTTTCTGTTTCCTCAGTCTATGAATGGGGTGCTCATCATGGTCCCCTCTCCAGACATCAGGGAGGCAGAAGGAGCCCAGTGGGACCCAGCAGGTGTCGGCCATGCCTGTTCTGGAGCACACAGTAAATAGTCAGATTCAAGCTAGACAAATCCTAGAATCTCCCAGAAAACCAGCTGGGTAACACCCAACAAAACCACACCCACATGTCACCAGGAAAGCTAGGGTAAGCAGCTGTGTCTTGATACCAGGGACCATGGGTCCCCAGAAGCCAAGAAGATGATCCAAGCCTTCTCCTAACTATCACGCCCTAAGGGAGACTCCCAGGAGTGACTCCAGGCTCTGCAGGCTTCCCCTACCATAGCCAGAGCTCAGGAGGGGGTCAGGACACAGGGACTCTATGGATTCATGGACAGAACTGAACAAGCAAGAACAAGAAAGGGCAGCACAGGGGAAAGCCTTGGGCTGGCCCGACATAGGGCAGGCTGTGAGGGACAGGACCCTAGCAGAGCTCACGGGTCTGTGGGCTGGAAGCTTGAAGCTAGGAGGTGGTCCCCCCAACCCGTCACACAGTCTGCCCTGGGCCTTGGCAAGGCGCCCTCTTCAGTGGTCCTCCTAGCAGTTCCGAGGCACTCCAAGCCCAGGCGGCCTTTCACCACACAGAAGAGCCTCTTGACTGGAAGGCTTCTGAGGCGCCTCACCGCTGTGCGTCCCTTAATTGGGAAACTGTTAACTTCTCCGAGAGGATTTAATTCAACTCAACTGAAGGCTGGTCAAAGCCGAGTACCAGCACCACACACACACCCTCCCTAAACCTTGCTCCTCCTGGGGTAGTTTGAGGGCAGGCAGCATGCTGCCCAGGCCACCTGCACAGTGCCAGGTCCAATTGACCCCAAGCTTTCTGCCCCCCCTCCACTTCTGGTGCAGCATACCTGTTCCATGCCTCAAAGACAGTTATGCCCCGTCCTCCTTTGAACTGCCATGTCTGCTGGACTTCTCACAGGAGTAGGCCATAGCCCTTCATGACCTCTTCCACACTCCCCTGGAGCTGAGCCCCTCCAGGAACATTTGTTGGATATTCATCATGTGCCAGCCCTTTATATGCATCAGACTAGCTCATCTGCACAAGGGAGATTCCATTAATGGTTCCAGTTTGCTGGTAACAAGACTGAGGTCCATCCAGCTAAAGTAAATTGCCTCAGTTTACACCATTGGGAGCAGCAGAGCTGAGAAGAGAGAACAGATTCAACTTTGAACTGCCACTTATGACTTGTCTGCCTCACCCAGGGCTATGAGTCTCACCCTTAGGGACCACAGTCACTTTACCTCTGTGTCCCTAGGTATAGTCCATCCTAGGCCACAGTCATGTTTCATAAATGTTTGCAGAGTGAATAATAGAAAGATGAATATAAACAAACACTTTGCTATTTACTTCTTCCATCGATCTTAACCTTGTCTATGACAAAAACAGGCAGGCAACTGGGGCTGGAGAAATGGCTCAGCAGTTAGGAGCACTTGGTTCTCTTGCAGGGGACTAGGGATTGGGTCCCAGAGCCCACATAGCAGCTTACAACCATCTGTAACCCCAGTTCCAGGAAATCTGATGCCTTGCTCAGCCACCAAGCATGCATATGATATAGTTACATACATGTAAGCAAAACACTCACACACATATAATCAATAAGTCTTTAAAACACCAGACAGGCAAGGTGATTACTAATTCACGGGCAGGGAGACTGAACAAAGTAGTAAATGCAGCTGTCTCAGGGCACCCAGCTTCAGGGTAGAGCCCTGGGTTGTTTCTGCCTACGTGGCTGTGCCTAGCTGCCCTTCACCCTGAGAGTGGAAGGCTGGTCTAGGAACAGCATGTAAGAAATCCAGAACCCAGTTCCACCCCCAGGCTGAAAGGGGCCCCTGAACTGTCCCGCCTGCTGGAGGATTTCATCCTCTTCCTGGTAGCCTGGGGTCATCCCCACTTGCACACCACAAAACAAGGCTCCATCTTGGGACTGTTTGCTGCTCTGTAAGTCAGACTATTAGTCCCTTGCTGCTCTGGGCGGCCAAGCATTGTGGTACGACAGGGACACCTTGACTACATATCAAGACCCTGCCATGAGAGCTGAGGCTACAGGGCAGTAGTTGATCAACCTAGCATGCACAAAACATTGGCTTCCATACCGAACACACAAACACATACCGGTTGAAACTGTAACCCCTAAATAAGGTCAAAATGTGACAATACCCTTATATGGAAAGCAGGATGTTGTAATGCAATTAGCTAATTAGGCAGAGGTCACACAAGAATAGGATGGTGGCCCTTAATCCAATATCCAAATATATTGTTTGACAAAAAAAAAACTTATATATATGAGCCAGTAAGATGTTTCAGTGGGTAAAGGTGTCTGCTACTAAGCCTGATGAACTGCGTTTGATCTCTGGAGAGAAAAAGGAGAGAATCTGCTTCAACAAGTTGCCCTTTGACCTCCGCATGTGTTCTGTGGCATACAAAGTAAATAAGTACAATCTTTATTTTTTTAAAACTATTGACTCACATACATTTTGCAAAATATGAAGATCCAATCTAAACCAGCTAAATATTGTTGTAGGACAATTTGCCAGCATTTCATCCAGGGAGACACTGGATGAAGAGACATTGAGAAGCCAGGCCTCCCTCCCAGCCCGCTGACTTCCAGAGCAGCGAGACATTCCTGCACCATGAACCACATAGGAGCGGAGCTCTGCTGTGCAGCCTACTAATACTCCTCACACTAGGGCTTGGGGCTGAGTCAGCCCCTCCTGGCTTGTGTGGCTTTGACAGGTTACTCCTTCCCTAACCCCAAGATTGCTCATGTCATTCCTAGAACACTGCACACAGAGGTTCTCCATAATGCCTGGGTGAATAGGCCAATGGCATTCCTCTTCCCTGTGCCTGTGACACAGATGGAGTGAACTGAGGGATGGGCTATGCTCTGGAGACACCAGCTGTGACACTGAATCCACAAACAGCCACAGAGATGCTCGTCTCAGCTACCCTGTACTGCTCCCTGACTCTAAGCTGGCAGAGGTTCAGGGAGGGAGTGTTATATCCATCAAACCCAAGACATTGCTGAGTCAGGGTACCAAGTGCATCCTCTGTCCCGCAGAGCCTGGATCCAACTTCAGGGAGGCAGATTCAGCTCTCAGAGGACAAAGCCTGAGCAGAGCTGCCCCAGGGCCTGGACAGAGTGATCAGCCTTGCAGCTGTGTGAGTAAAGCTCAGATGGACACCTGTACTTCCCTGGGAACAATCAAGAGGTGACTGGGTGGCTAAGGAGATAGCTCCATTGGCAAAGTGTTGGCATCTCAAGCATAAAGACCTGAGTTCAACCTCAGAACAGAATTTTTAAATTAAAAACTAAAGCGGTGATATGTGCCTTTTAACACAAGTTCTTAAGGAGGCAGACAACCCCTAGGGCTTGCTGTCCAGCCTGCCTAGCCTACTCCACAAACTCCAGGATAATAAGGAAACTTGTCTCAAAAACTGAGGTGGGTGATTACACACACACACACACACACACACACACACACACACACACACACACAAAGTGACTGGGCCTCCCTCATCATCTACATTCTTGGAGCTCCCTAGCAAATCCAGATCGGGAGGTCTGGATGCACCCCCCGTCTCTAATAACTTCCCTGGGTGACTGTGGTGGTTGGAATGAAGTATTCCCCCTGTAGTAATCTTAGGCATTTGAATATTGGATCCCCAGTAGATGGGGCTGTTTGGGAAGGCTTAGGAGGTGTGGCCTTGTTGGGGGAAGTGTGTCACTGGAGACAAGTTTTGAGAGGTAAAAGACTCACGTCATTTTGAGTCCAAGCTGTCTGCTTCCTGCTTAGGGTTCCAGAAATATGCTCTCAGCCTCTGCTCCGGCACCATGCCACCGCTCAGCCATTGGAGACTCCTCTCCCTCTGGAACCATAAGCCCCATAAATCTTCCTTCCTGTAGGCTGCTTTGGTCATGGTGTTTTTAATCGTCCAGTGTCCCAGTGCCCAGCACAGCTTGGGCTCCCCAACCCCCCCGAGCCCCGTAACTGGGGAAGAGTTTTGATGATGAAGCTTGAGGTAGAAACAGCACCCAGACAGGGGAGAACGAGGACAGCAGGACGATGACGGCATTGATGAGCTGAGATGATACAACAGGTTAGGTCAGCTCACCATAAGCCATCAGTCTGGGGAGGGCCAGGAGAAAGTACCAACGGGCTAGTGAAGGGGTCAGAGACGGCATCTCAGAGAGGTGAGACTGAGCTAGCTGTGAGAAGATCATTCCAGAAGGAGGTGAGGGAAGTGAGACTGAGCTCCAGTGGACAAGTCATCTATCGCAAAGAAGAGGGGCTTAGCCAGATCATGACAGAATTAGCAGGACAGGGACTTCAGACTTCAGCCTCAGGCAAACAGGGAACTACAGCAGGTTCCTGGGGAAGGGTAACCTGAAGAAAGGGGGATGGTGCTCAGAGGGACCTGAGCTGCTGCAGTCTCTCCAGATGGAGTCTCTCCCTCCCTCTCCCCTCCCCCTCCCCCTCCCCACCCCCCACCCCTCTCTCTTGGGAAGTAATAGAATTGAGCCCAGTACCAGCAATCAGCACACCTCCCTGTCCTGACAAATATCATAGAAAGTCCCAAGCATTAGGTCCTGGGGAAGAACGGCTGGGAGAGTGGGCTGGCAGGAATTTCTCGGGACTGAAATCCCTCATCTGCAGAGCTGCAGTAAAAGGCCAGACTGTCCCTAAGGGAGCCAGGATGGCTGGATTCCTGCTGGGCAGTGAGCCCCAGATTCCTCTGGACATGGTCTAGCCTAGGCTTTGAGGGCTTCCCAGACATCTGGCTCTCGACGATAGCCATGTGTCTACACGTGCGGCCTTGGCCCTTTCCAGCTGCACCCTGCCTACCCCAGCTTTAAAACACCTCCCATCCCTGCCTTCTCCTCCAAGCCTACCCAATCCCTGAGTAAGCTGTGCCCACCACACAACACATCCCCAGAGTCTGCTCTCCCATAGCCTACAGCCATCCTGCTGATGCCCCTTCAAAAACCCCCAGGTTAACCCTGCTGTCACTGGTCCAAAATGAGGCTGGGGTCTTTAGACTTGTCTTCCAGCTTCTCAGGCCCACCCACCTTGTCTCTAGCAGGGATCCAGAGCCCGGGAGCTGAGTCCCCTGCATGGTCACCTCTGGGTCTGCTCTGTCCAGGACCTCAAGCCTCTGCTCTCCCTCCTGGTCCTTGCTCAGAGGAGCCTCTGCCATGACTCTCACCCCAGTCACCCAGCATTGGAAGCCCCATCTCGTGTTATCCCTCTTTCTGGCCTTCCTTGTCTCCATAGCACATCGCTGGCCTGACCGCTGAACTGCTCTAAATGTCTCTGTCTGTCCTGTTTGAAAGTCAGTTTCACAAGGATTGGGATTTGTCTGGCGTGTCCCTGATAGGGACACGTGGTTCTCGAGATATGACGCTGGGCAGAAAAAGCCGCACCTAGTGTACAGTGGGGATTCAGCCAGTCAGGAGAATAAGAAAGAAGTGAGCCACTGGGCCAACAGTGACACCAGGGGACACACATGCAGCACGTAGTACACACCATGTAAGGATAAATGTGTGACTCAGGAGACAGTCCACCCTGAGAATCCCCACAGATACATCCCCTTGCACCATCCCAGCCGCCATGGGAGCAGTGTAAGGAAGAGAACTGGACAGGGCTCCCCGACTACATAGGGGCCCCATGGGAACACCACAGACCCCCACCCCACCCCGTGCCTAGAGGTGCAAGGCAGTATCACCTGGGACCTGGCCTTGCCTACACTTCCTCCAGCCTGTTACCCTGTTCCTTCCCAACACAGGAGCCCTTCAAGAAGGACCAGTCAAGGACGAGGCGGGGGAGAGAAAGGAAAACCACGGTCTTCTTCAGGATTTCAGGGGGCCACTAAGCCAGGTGCCTGCCCCTCAGCACAGACGACACCAGCCCCCCCTTCCCAGCTCCCCGAGCCAAAACACCATCCAAATGCCCAACCTCCACAGTACAGCCCAGGCTGCCCTCCCTACCTCAGCCCTCTCCTGCCAGCGTCGACCTGCGTGTGCTGCTTTGTTCGCCCTTTATTATAGTGACAAAACACTGGAAACCATCAAAATATGCAACAGAGAACTAGTTAAATGGGACACAGCAACACAGGCTGGAACATTATGCTGCCATTAAAAATCACATTATAGAAGAGTATTTAATGATGGGAAAATGGTCTTGGTGTAGTATTAAGTGCAAAACGCAGGTTAGGAAACAGTAAGTACAGCTTGATCCCAATTATGTCATAAATACATATTTTGTAAAAGACTGACGGGCAAAACACCCAAGCACTTGCATTTTTCTATTGAGAACACACATTATATTTTATAACCAAAAAAATAGATGGCTTTTAAAGGACCCTACAGGCTTCCAGCCTTGGCCTGGAGTCATCTCCTTCAGCCAGCCTTGCCAACCCCCAAGCTCTGCCAGGCTCCCCCTGCCCTGCACTTCCTGGAGTGATCCCATCTTGTACCTGTCAGTGCTGCCGCCCGCAGGGCAGAGGCGGAACTGCAGCAGCCTCCTGCCGAGGGTGAGGCAGAACCCAGTACAGTGCCACACCATCCAGGATTCCTGCCCAACACCTGGTAACTACCACAGGTAACCAATCCACCCAGGGACAACCAATTATCAGGACTGTTTTGGTGGGGTAAGTGGACTTTAGAGTGCCACCCATCGTCAGGAAAAAAAAAAAACCTGGGTGTTCTGCTTGCCACATCCAGCAACTTTCTCCCACAGCCACACAGCTGGCCCCAAGGTCCAGAAAGGGATCTTCTGAGCCCACACTCCCACTGAGCCTAGAACAGAGGACAGCATGGTCTACCTTGCACTACTGTAACAAGATGCCACTGTAGTCTTACCACTGGCTCAGACATGGGAGTAAGGTGACTTATATGTCACAATCAAGCCAAGTAGTACCCCAGATCCCTTTCCTGTCCTGCCTGCCCCCCTCCCATTTCATCTGTTAGAGCATAGCTTTCACACATCCCCTCACTTGGGACACGGAGTGGGAGAGCCGGTCCCCTCCCACACTGTAGTTGCCTTGCTCTGTGTGGTACAGACCAAGGGGCGAGCTGCTATGTTCACACAAAGCCAAGGTCATCTAGCTGACAGTGCTCATCACAAATACATACACCTAGGATCTGAGCCTTGTCCTGCCCTGAAGGTGTCCAGACCCAAATGTCAACAGCAGAGCCCCATTATCTCCACACGTCAGAGCCAAGGCTGCCTCTTGACAGTTTCTTGGACATTGGCTATCTCTGTCCACACGTTCCCACTCCCTCCTGACCTGGAGTCAAGCACACATTTGGTCAACAATGTGACAGGACTAAGGGCAGAGTGCTTCAGCTTGCCCTTAGAGACCCCTCCCCCCATGCCGAATGGGAACCTATTAGTCAGCGCTGACTGTGAAACCACGTAGCTGGGACAAGTGCCCTAGGCTTCCGGGCTGGCTGCCGACCAGGACCGGCCACAGCAGGGGCTACTGGAGTTTGATTGCCCAGGAGAGGGACAGATGGAAGCATGTGGAAAGAGGGCCCTTAGACAGCCCTCCCTGGACGCCCCACTAACCCACAAATGGCCTCTCACCTGTGACTGGATAGTGCTGGGTGTAGCTGGGCTGGGATCAGCCTGGGCCTGGCTCAGTTGGCCTTTATGCCTATAGGTACCAGAACCTCAGGACCTGTGGATACAGGAGGCTGTGGGAAGAAAGGAGGAAGTGGCCGTCAGAAAGGATGAGCAGGATGGAATGGAGGGTAAACATTCAAATGGGTCTGAGTGCACCCAGCTGGGCAATTAACATTGTACATACACACACACACACACACACACACACACACACACCACACACGCATTCACACACATACACGCACTTTCTGCATGCACTTTCTACTCAATGGCACACGTGTACTTGCACATCCATGCCACCAGCTGGCTCAGGGAGGCTCTGGGAACATGGGTATCTGGCATCAGGGTGATGGGGCTGGCTGCTTGTCCTCACAACTGGCCCTGTGATCTTGGACCAGTCAACTCTCTAAGCCTCACGTCCCTCATTCATGAGACAAGGGTTTCTTCTTTCTGCCAAGACAGCAGGGGAATAGCAGGGGACAGTAGGTGTCCATCAATACCAATGTTTACCTCCTCCTCATCCACTAGATGCTATGGCAGGTTCCAGGCTAACCCTGGACTATGCTGTCAACAGAGCCCAGGCATCTCCCAGCCTGAACCCCTACCTGCCCCCAAAGATCCCTGCAGCTCCTACCTATCCCCTCCCTTGCCTTACTCCTTCAAGCATCCTCCGAAAGTTCCCCAGACAGGAGCAGGAGAGATACTAAGGTGTCAAGCCTGGGGACTCTGATGTGACACTACCAGAAGGACAGAAACAAGGCAGTGACTTCCAGCCCTCCTGATTTATGATCCTGTGGACCTGAGCAAAGTCTTTTTGTTTGATTGTTTTGTTTTGTTTCCCCTCTACATCAGTTTCTTTAACCTCTCAAAGTTCTGAATCCCTTTCTGAGTTATTATGAAGGGGTCCCAGATCAGTGTCTCTCAAGTGGAGACACATGTCTCTGGGTTGCATGGGGGGATTTAAGCGGGCCGCAAACATTTTTACTTTCATTGGTTTGCGTTTATTTTTCTGTGTGTTAGAGAAAAACATGACAGGCACATCACGGGGTTGATTTCACGGGTGTGTGACTCAGGGAGCACCGTGGTAATCCTCCTTCAAATAGGAGTCCTCGAAAGGCAAAGATCATAGAGGAAAGTACAGGAGGGGAAGTACCTGGAAAACCCAGCTCCCTCCTAGCAGCCTCCACCGGCATTTCCAAGGGCTGTCCCCTGAGTTCTCTGGCGTTTCCATGAGGGACCATCCAGCATAGGCCTGATCCCCAGAGCCTCTGAGAGACCTTTAAGATCTGATGGATGGAAGGATGGGGCCCCAAGATGATGAATGCAATGAGGGCAGAAAATGTCAAAGGCTCAGAGCCCCTCCCAGAGTTTGTGTTCTAGCAAGCCAAGGATGTGAGTGCAGTTTTCAGCCACGGGACAAGTGAGAGGGCAAGGTCTAGAAGGTGGCATCTCCCTGCCTCCCAGGCTGCAGATTCTCATCCTATAAGGAGGCAGAGAATTAGGTGCCAAGCAGGACCTTGGCTATATCCCAGGACTATTACAATAGAACCAGAGAAGAAACAACCCACTAGCCACACAGCCCTCCAGCCTTAAACTGTGCCCCAATTCAGTTGGCCCTAAAGATGTCTCTCAATGACTGAAGATCCCGGAGATCAAGACAGGACACCGTGGTGCCAGCTTGGCCGAGGTGAGTAGCCAGAGCCTGAACAATTCATCAGGCCTGGGTCTCCCAAGCCAGGTCCAGCCAGGCAGGAGTGCCCTCAATGCCTGCCCAAGCTGGCTCCCGGTAGACTGGCATGAGCCAGCCAGGCCCAGGCCAACAAGGACAGCCATGTCCCTGGCAGGCCTCCAGACCACCTGGCTGGCGGCCCTGAGCCCAGTTCTACCTGAGCTGGCAGGCCAAGCCACCCCCATGAGTGCTTCTCAAGTCCTGCTGCCATGCTCCCAGACAATGACTGGGTCTCCAGCTCCCTTCCCCCAACCCTTTTTGAAGCTCCTGCTCTCCTCAGAGGCATCACAAGAAGTTGCTATGGAAATGGGACCACAGGCAGAGCATGACAATGATTTGGGGCAGGGAGGAGCTGCAGTAGGAGCCAGTGCTCTCTTGGACACGAGGCCTGCCCATGTGCTGAGTCCCAGGAAGGATGCGAGAACTCAGCTAAGGAGGACCAAGGGACCAGAGCAGGGGCAGGGCTTCCTTCCAACCTGCCCTGCTGGATCTCTGCTCCTCCTCAGCAGAGGGTATAGAGCCCTGAAAATCCAGTGCCTGTTCCGCAGCAACTGCAGGGTGCTGCCAAAGTGGGTGCAGCCCTGGGGGAAGGGGAGAGAACACTGCAAACTAGCAGCATGCCATAGAAGTTATATTCCTCCTTACAGAAGTGGAGTCTGAGAGGTTTCCCATCATACAGACTGCAGACAGAGCTTCAAGGGATGGCATCCCCCAGCAAGTCAGCCCACAGCCAACCGAGAACCCCCAACCTGATCCCTCTGACAACACGGTCTTCCATTCGCTCAGCCTCCCACTCATTACACACTTCCTGTTAAGGAGCCACTATGAGCCCGGTGACTGAGATAAATGCACAGGGCAGAGAAGATACATGGACAGAGATGCCCCATCATGATTGGAGGGAAGACACCCAGACAGAAATGCAGCACCCATGAGTCAGAGATGGCGCCCTTGGGGTTTTAGGTTATGCACTTGGGCCATGCTTCAGAGACCTTCCAGTTCCCCAGGCTCACCTCCAGAGTTCTCACTCCGTCCTCTACAGCCCCCCGAGGCCTCATTTCCAGAAGACTGTGGGGAGCATTTCCACCAGCATCTTGCTATAGTTTGGAGCTTGAGTGTCTCCCACAGGCTCATGTATTAAAGGCATAGGCTCCAGGGAAGCACTATAGAAGGAGACTGAACTTTGGAGGACTAGGGCCTAGTGGGAGGTCCTTAGGTCAATCAGGGTGTATTTGCATTGGAGATTGAGGCCCCATTCTCTTAGGTAGTAAGGGCTTTGCTGCACAATTTTTCTCCCACAATGTGCTACCTTATTATAGACCTGAAGTGATGGAGCTAACCAGTCATGAACTGGGATCTCCAAAACTGTGAGCTGAACTCAGCCTGCGGGTCATGACTCCTTTGTGGTCAAATGACCCTTTCACAGGGGTCACATAGCACATATCCTGCATATCAGATATTTACATTATGATTCATAACAACAGCAAAATAACAGTTATGAAGTAGCAATGAAATAGTTGTATGGTTGGGGGTCAGCACAGCATGAGGAACTGTATTAAAGGGTCACAGCATTAGGAAGGTTGAGAACCACTGCTCTATAAGATGGTTGTCTCAGGTATTTTGTTATAGTCATGGTAAGCTAGGCTTTGCAAAATGTCCCCTTTTATACCCTGAGTACAGTGTCTATCTAGAGGTGGGTGGTGGGGAGAATTTGCATGCTGCTGAAGAAGAAGTGGAGACTTGAGTTTTCTCCATAGACAGCCAGTTAGACACTGCTCTCTTCAGACCTCAGTACAACGCCCGGCAAGTTCAGGGTGCCCAGTGGGGTAAGGAATGAAATGGACTCTGTAGGAACATGATTTTGTCAGGAGTGACAGGAGCTAGGAGTATGCTTTGAGCTCCTTGTGTATAACAAATTACTCTCCTCATGATTCCTAGCTGGCCGGCCTGTCAGCACCATGGTATCTTGCATGAACTCTAACAGTAGCACGCACAGCCTCCCTGGGCCTGGGTTACACAGGCAGAAAGCAAGGCCTGAGAAATAGCAACTGGTCTAGAAAGAGCCCTCCCTGAACTCAGATGGCAAGAGCAGGAGAGAGCATCAGAGAGAGAAGGGTGGGGCCTGGTCCAAGACTTTGGAAAAGAGGAAAGAGGTCCTGAGGACTTCCTGGTGGAGATGGGACTAGGGCTGGTTCAGAGTCTGCCCTCCAGAAAGAACACTGTTTCAGAAAACAGAGACAAAGTCTATTTGTCAGTCCACATGACTTGAAGCTAGATTGGCAGACAGAAGGAGAGGGGAGCACATTCTCTGACAGCAGCCACCCTGTCCCTACCCCAGCAAGGCGGCCCTAGTCATTGCTGCCTGATGAGAAAATAGCTGGGGCGGATCCCAGGAGAGATGGAAGAGGGGCGGGGCAGAGCATCCAAGAGATGGAGGTACAAAGACAGAGCTGCAGTTAGCTCAGACCTAGATGGACATAGGGAAGGACAGAGCTGAAGGGTGGAACAGATGGGGCCACTGCACCCCACTCCCGCCAGAAACAGCCCTGCAGCTGCTGAGAGGAGCAGACAGCTGGAAAGGAGCCCGCAAACACAGCTTCGAGAAGATTTTCAGCAATAAAACTCATATTTGAAATGAGACTTTTTGCAGTGGGGGAGAGCCTTCCTATGGCAGACATTAAATCCAGACACTGTAAAGTGAAAATCTGACACATCCAACTACATAAACATGTAAAACATCTGTACAGCAGAAGACACCATAAACAATGTTAAAATGCAAGTAAGGCACTGCAAGGAAATACCACTAATATGCAAAGAGCCCCTACAAATCAATAAGAAAAAAGACAAAAGAGAAAAATTGGGAGTGAATTAGAAATCCGCAGAGGAAGAACTAAATTGGCCAATAAACGTATGAAAAGATGTTCTGTCTCACTAGCAATCAGGCAAATGCAAATGAAAACGACACGATACCATTTTTTGCCCATCAGATTGGGAAAAATTAAAATGATTTATAACAAGCGATGCTGGCAAGGATGATGGGAAATGAACACTCACAGACCATTGAAGGGAGAGAAGTTGGCTCAACCACTGCAAGGGTAATTTGGCAGTATTGATTAACATTTTAAACCCACACACCCTACAACCTAGGAATCCCATTTCTATCATCTACAGAGGGAAAAAAAACAGTGCATGTACACACATAAAAATACTCAAGGATGCTCATAGCAGCGTTGCCAGTAAGAGTAGGAAAGAAATTGGAAATGGCCTAAGTGTTTATCAATAAGGAAATATTCAAGTAAAACACAGCACATCCACACTGCGGAACATCCTGCGACCATTCGACAGCATGAGGCACAGCTGCATAACAACAGGAGGGAATCAAGATGCTCCTTCAGAATAACTGTGTTTACAAATAACAGCCCATCTATCCGTGGATGGAGACCCTATACCAGGCCTCCAGGTGATCACCTCTGAGGGGTGGGGCAAGGTGAGACTAAGGGGCTTCCGTGGCCTCCGCATTCCACAAATGTAGAGTTGGATTTTCTTTTGTAATCAGAAAAACAAAATCAATAGGGAGCTAATGGATTTTTTTTAAATCTTGCCCAGGCCCTAATATAAAATGCAGATCTAAGCAGCACTTCTCCGGCTGAGAGGCAGGAGTCCACGCTCCCACCGGGCCCCAGGCGCCGACCCCCAGGCCCCTACTGGAACTCTGAGACCTATTTGAGACCTTGGCTGGAGAACATGGGGCCAAGATGACAAGGGCAGAAGGTCACCCCAAGTGCACAGGTTGGCTAAGGTCCAGGCTCAGGACTCTAGCCTATGAGGGCTGGATAAAGGGGTAGGAGAATTCTCTGGTTGAAAAAGAAAAATCACCACCCTGGGGAACTCTGGGCTGAGGCTCAGAGTGAGGGGGAACACAGAGGGCCCCTTTGCAGAAAGCCCAGGGTGCAGGGAGATGGGTGTTTCTCTTTACCCTGCAGAGGTTGCAGAGCTGTGCGGGTGGGCAGAGACTAGTGTACACACGTGAGAGGTGTACATGGGTGGGGGGTGAACATCGAGGGTATGTGCACTCCCAGTAACATGGCTGTCTGTGTAGTCAGTGGGAGTGTGGGTCTGTTCTTACTCCCTGGGTGACAGCAAAGAGGGTGTGTATGTGTGTCTCAAGGGAAAGAAACCCACGAGGCCTTGTGTGTGTTGCTGAGAGTTCCCATCAGTGAGGAAGGAGACTCTGTGCACACATGCTTTCTCCCCCCACAGACCCTGTGTGTCTAACAGTGCTTATCCCCAAGACTCCTACACACAGGGACACTGGGTATGAGAACACGTGTGTTAGGATGTTTGAGTACCAGCAGGTCTGCTGAGGCCAGGAGGAGGTGGTGAACCCTAACATCCATACTGTAGATCTCCCCAAAAGTCCAGGCCCTATTTCTCCCACTGTGAACCCATCAACAAAAGCAGAGGAAACCTTGAAGACCAAGGTCACTGCAACTCTAGAAGGTTCCTCTCCCTTAAATGTTTACAGAACTAATATCCCACAAACTCCCAACAGCAACATACCCACAAGGAGACGAGTTGAGTTATGTGAGGCAAATTAGTCCTCAGGGTGAATGACACTGACCCACTGACCACCCCAGTCCATCCCACCCACTTCACCAGGATTCTCTAAAGACTTTTAAAATAAAATATTCTCTCTCTCTCTCTCTCTCTCTCTCTCTCTCTCTCCATGTATCTATGTATCTGTGAATGTGTGCACATGAGTACAAATGCCAATGGTGACCAGAAGAAGGCATCAGACCTCCCCTGGAACCGGAGTTCTAGGTGGTTGTAAGCTGCCCAACCTGGGAACTAGGAACTGAACTATAAGAGCTATAAGTCTATAAGAGCAGTGCACACTCCTGAGTCCTGAATCATCTCTCCAGACCCTTCTGAGGGTCTTCTATCTCATCTGCAGGTGCCAAGGGATGCATTCCACAGTAAGAATCCAACCACCTAAAGGGCCTGCTCTACACTCTCTAGATGGGAAGATGGCTTTCCCTCTTTAGGCCCCACCAGGCCCCTCGGAACCCATTCCCAGCTGACCCTCAGCCTCAAGTCAGGTCCCAGGGCCTCCCCGCTCCACCTCACTCAGTGAGGGAGTCCTGTCCTGACAGAGTCAGGCTTCTCAGACCTGCACCTGCTGTGCCCTCTGCCAGGAATGCCCTACCTCCCTGGTCAGTTCCCAATGCCCTTCAAGAAGCTTCTATGGACTCAGGGGCCTACATCCTGGTCCCTGCCTTTGCCAAGTCTCACTCTCACTCCTCTTGCTGTGGCTGATGACAATTCTGACTTTCCCAGGAAAGGGGTGGATCTTGTTCTTTGCATTCCAGGGCCCAGCCCAGGCCTGTTACAGAGAAGACACCAGGAACAGATGATTGTGAGATAAATTAATGGATTATCAGAGCACTGGTCCTGATCTAAGCACACAGTGAGCCTTTATAAGGTGGCAGGGTAGAACAAAAATGACATAGCCTGGGCACGGATGCCCACCTTTCTGACCTGTGTCAGTGCAACGGACATCAGGTGAACACTAACTGAAACGGTTCCTCACTAGGGATCCCAGGAGCCTGTGAGCACTGAAACAACACAGAGCTAGATATGAATATGCACTGGGATGGGGGCTTCTGCATACACATGCCAGGACCCTTCAGATATAGGGCGTCCATACCCCAAAGTGACTGAGAACTGCCAGGCAGGAACCGAGGAAGGCTGGTCCCACTATAGAGGAGGCTCAAGCCTGCAGTGTCCCCTACCTGTCAGGCACCAGTTACAGACAAGGTGGTATGGGAGCCATGAGGAAAGCATGAAGCACCGAACACGGAAAGGAGCTTTCCCAGATGGGAGGAGCCCTTGGGTGTGCAGTGAGCCCCACTTCAAGGAAGGCAGAGGTCAGGAGGTCAAGAGGGACTGGAAACCTCAAATCTCACTTGTATTCTTTGGGCCTTGGTTTCCCCACTGAAGTCCCTAGTCACATATAGTGGTCCCCAGGAATCCTGAGTGTGTGTGTGTGTGTGTGTGTGTGTGTGTGTGTGTGTCTGTGTCTGTGTGTCTGTCTGTCTGTCTGCCCCCCACAGCAGGTTGCAGGCCTAATCTCATTGCTTAGCTTCATGTTGCCCTAACTGGGGTAAGACAGTGGCTGCCCTAGAGTGTTAAATGGTCTTGCTAGCCCAGGTCCCTTCTAAAGACTGCAGCCATCACCTCCCACATTAAAAGGACAAAGGAGTAAGAGATGTCATATGACTGGGGCCTGGTAATAGGAGCAGAGGACCAGGCAGGAATGCTGAGCAAGCAGGTCGAGGCTACATGGCCCGTTGTCCCTTCCTCAATGTCCTCTGACTCCTTCCTCCAGGGGCTTTCCTCAGCTTGGCCTTGGTCACACCGGGATCAGGTGATGCAGATCTGGACCAGGGTTCCCCTGCCCTGGCTGGTTCAATTCTGATACAAATATGCCTTGCTCCTCAGTGCCTCTATGTAAGTCTCAGGACCTCCTGACCCCTCCAGAAGCAGGCAGCTGGCCTGAGTTGCAGCAAACTGACTCAAACATAGGTATGCAAAAGCCTCCATTCCAGCCGCCCTGGGTCTTGGTTTCCTCCTCTCTAAAGTTAGGGCACAAAACTCCCCTCCATTCTGTTGTGGAGATTGACAAGGGCCTAGTAGTACAGTTTACTTCAAGCAGAGCAAGGGAACTTTCTGTCTTTCATCTGTAGGCTCAGTTTCCCCATATGGAAGCATAAGGGTTGTCATGAATGATGCTTTAGGGAGCCTGCCAGGTGTCAAGCCCAAATTCTGAAGGTGCAGATGAGCATGGTCCATCCAGCAAAGGCAGTGTAGCCTGTGGAAGAGCCACGGCAAGGCTCTAAGCTGGGGATGTCTGATCTTCTATAACACTACAGTATCCACCACTCCCTGTTACATCACCCGCTAGAATCTCTCATTACCTACCTGGTCCCTTCAGTCACTCCCCAGTAAGAGAGCAACAGTGATCAGGGAGATGGGTAGGACAGCCAAGTTCACACAGAGGGTCCAGAATAGCTAGATGAGGTTCTCAACCCTTTAGGAGCCACTGTGGTTCCATATATGCCTGAGCCTACCTGCACACGTATGTGCAGATCTGTGAACATGCATAAGGATATGGGGGCAGAGCTGAGCTCCAGGCTTCGGTCCCCTCTCCTCTATAGCCATGAACTATACACAACTCAGGTCCTAGAAAGCAGTCCTGGCTAGTGATGGCCTGTGGTTGCACAGACCCCATTGCAAACAACTTTGCCACTGATGAGTACCGTCTGGCCAGGCAGGACTCCCTAGCAGATTAAGGCCAATGCCAGCCCCAGACTCATTCATATTCCGGTCTGGTTGCCCGCTTCAATATGGCTGAGAGATGCAAGGGCAGAGGCAGCCCTCCGAGAGTGCCCAGCGATGATTCCTCTCCAATTCCAATTTACTCTCTATCATTAATGCTTTTGAAAAGCCCCACATACTCTTCAAATAGGGAAGGAACATTGTCTGGAGAAGGGGATGGAGGGGGAGGAGAGGGCTGGAGACTGAACGAGAGAAAGGCTCAAAAGAGATAGTGTGGACAATAGGCTGGGAGCCCTGAAACCTGGAGCTGAAGGGCAGTGGGGCCTATGTCTGTCAAGGATACAGGTCCCTGATCTTCCACCTCTGTTATCCCAAGGGATTGGTCCAGGTCATCTGAGAGTCAGAGGCAAGTAAGCTTTACAAATGTAAAGGGGTGTGCCTTGAAGAACACAGGGAAATGAACCATGACCTAGATGCCCCACCAAACCAGAGGACCTCATGCCAGTGTCCAGGGTAAAACCGTAAGCCCCTCTCACCACAGTACAGACAGTAGACAATCAGTAGGATGTGAGCCCCCTACCTTAAACGCATAGCTATCAACTAACCTATCCCCCAGACTTACCTCAGTAGATCCCAGCTAGTGTCCCTACCCCACCAGCCCCACTGCAAACCCAGAGGGAGCCTGTCAGAACCTGTCTCCTTCTCGGAACCTTTCTATGTCTCTCTACTTCCCCATGGGCTACTGTAAAGCCTTCTCCAGACGTTCAGACCCACCCAGGTCCAGCCACACCTAATTCCTCTAAGGTCACCCTTCCCCCTTGCACTTTTGGTATAAAAGTTCCTCCTCCTTGGTTTCAGCTCACCTGTCAGACCCCTAACCCTCTCCATAATGCAACCCAAGTGTTTCTCATCTATGTAACTCTCTCTGACTCCCCTGACACACCCTGCCCTGAACTTGGTAACACAAAAACTATGTTCATGTGGTGCTTCCTATATAACCAGTGGGTTCTCAGCACGGGAGCTTTGTCTAGCTCATCCTGTACACTCTCATTGTGAGGCAAAGTACCTGACTCATAGTAGGGCTATTACTCCAGGCAATCAGATTTAACCGAGCACATGTTATGTGTCACATTCCACTGGGATGCAGCAGCTGATGACCAAGGCGTACTTGCCCTCCAGTTCTCTCCAGTGTATATGCTCAGAATATGTCTATTGGAGGCTAAAGGACACACGGCCACTTTGCAATGGGGAAACTAAGGCCCAGAGAGGTAAAATGCTCATCTACAGATGTTCCTGCTCCAAGCTCACTTCTCTGCTATTATTCCTCAGAACTGTAGCAGCAGAGAGGGGGCAACTCGAAATGAGACATTAGAGTCAAAAAGGGAAGAAAATACGGAGGCTCTTCCACCCTTCCTCCATAATGTAAAGAAAATTGCGTTCTGCCAACTCTCGCAGCTTAAAAGCAATTAGAGTTTTGGGAGGGGGACCCTGGGCACAAGCAGAAGCGACAAAGCAAGCGCCCAGCACGGAATGGTTCCAGCAACCCTTCAAATCAAGTAAGGGGTGGGGGGAGGTGTTAAAGGCAACAGTTTTGAGCAGCAGAGATAGTGAAGATAAAATATTTACAGCCTCAGAGGTAAGGTCCTGAAGGAACCAAGGACCCCCGCTTCCCTCTCACACCCGACATTGAGGGAGGTGAAGGGTCTGATGTGGTGAAGAGAAGAACCACCCTTCTGCCTGCTTCCAAGGGAGAGACGCCCCTAGAGGCTCCCGCTCTTACCACAGTCACAGACTCCATCTCTGAAACCCTCAGCCCTCCCAATCCTGAGGAAAACCAGCAACTCCAGGTGCGTCTCAACTCTAACTGTTCAGTCTTCATTGGTGCGTGACCCTCAGGCATGACTCCCCAAGCCTTGGGATGGCCTACATAGGTGTCCAGATCTCCCTGGGCCTCTGCCTTTGGCCACCCCTGCCTCTCCTGCACCCCAAACCTTCACAAGACCATTGACATCCTCTTTCCAAACCCAGAGCGGTTGCCTCTTCCTGTGACCTCGCCTCTGTCTGCCTAGCTCCACACTGAGCCCCTGCCCAGAACAACCACAGTCTCCTAGAGGAGCAAGTATTCCTTCATTCCTCTCCCTGTGTGATCTGCAAGGCCCTCCATCTCTCTGAGCCAACTTTCCTCAACTGTTAAATAGGGATAGCAACAAACCACAGCCTGATAGGATCGAGTGAGGTAATCCGAGGTTGTGGGCGCTATGACTAACGGGTGTTCGGTAAAATTCTGTTTTCATCCATATTTGACTCTCGGGCATGAAGCTCCAGGCCTCGAGATGACCTATATGACCTCAGGCCACCTTGGAGAGTCACCCAACGAGTGCTTGTGAGGAAGACCTATGACAGCTGTAAGCAATGGGTGTTGAAAGCTGTGGAAGACTTTGGGGACTGTGATACCACGGCTTAAAAATGACATCCTTGGGACCATGGAGACCTGCATTCTGAGCCCTGGGAAACCTCCAGCACAAGAAAAGGAAGAGAAGAGAAGATCTGTGCAGCTTTTAGCTTAACTCCCCTCTTTGAGGCCCATGGGATCCCATCAGGAACCAACACCAAGAGAGTAGCAATTGAGGATAAAGCAGAAGCCAGGCCTCATGATCCAACGGACAACTCTAGGCTCAAATCCCCACTCCACACTGACCAGGTAGGTAGGCTCTCTGCTCCACAGTGAGAGAGGGCAGGATCCTCTCAAGGCCCATGTGGGGTCCTGCAGAGAGAGTGTAGACAGTGCAGGAATATCTGTAAACTGCAGGCA
Organism: Tokudaia tokunoshimensis; assembly: GCA_036184795.1. Taxonomy (NCBI): domain Eukaryota; kingdom Metazoa; phylum Chordata; class Mammalia; order Rodentia; family Muridae; genus Tokudaia; species Tokudaia tokunoshimensis. Next base: position 58,056,066 of record BTHU01000008.1, read on the forward strand.
TGTACAACCCCCACACACTGGGACAACAGAAGGCCTGGTGAGGCAGAGGACGAGAACTCAAACTCTCCTCAGCTCACTTCATTCAGCAGGCCTGAAGGATCTGAAGCAGAGTCACAGCCTGGCCCTCCCACATCACTCAGAGCAGAAGAGACCCGCCCAGTATAACTGCTGACGGACCCCAGCCTCCGGGCCACTGTTCCAGGCCAGTTTCCATCCTTTCCTTCCCTGACTGCAGCGGATGCCCAGGCTTGATGAAGAGTCTGTGGGGACCCAGATTAGGGATGAAGGCAAAGGGTCATTGCTGTTTCTGTCACCTCTCTCCCAGGAGCTTTCCCACCCCTACCCTAATGCCCCAAACAACCCTGATACCAATCAGAGCTCTTTGGAGTCAGTGGAACTGGGTCAGGGGAGGAAATATAATTCCAAACTCAGGACATCCCGTTGAGGACTATTCCTTTACCTGTACATGTGTTCCCCTACTAGTAAGTAACTACACTGTCATATCCAGAAAGGTATTCACACACACACACACACACACACACACACACACACACACACACACACACACCGCCCACTCCTGGTTGTACAGATTAGAGTCCTAAACCCTCTATAAGTCCAGCCTCCATTTCCTTGTTCCCCATCGCCCCCTCAAAACAGCTAGTGTGGACAGACGTGCCTGTGGTGCCAACAGAGGCACCCTAGAACCCGCATGGCCAGAGCCTGATAACATTTCCTAAATTAAACAATAAACAAGAAGTTGTTTTAGATATTTTTCCTGACACTGCGGTTCCCTATTAATCCCACTGCAAACAAAGGGAAGGGAGACAATTAATCCAAAAGAGGTCACTTCCTGTCTCCTGTGGAACCAACCTCCAATCAGTGCCCAAAGACCCACCCAGAGGTGGCCCCATTCTGGCCACCTGCCAGGCTCCAGGGCCCCTCGGCCTCTTTGCCCTTCCTGTGTGCACCAGGCCTGGATATCGCCCAGGGCCATCCACTAGGTGTCCTTTCTGTTTTCTGCTATGTGACCTTGGATGGGACAGATGACCTCTGGAGCGCTGGCTTGTTCATTTTGTCAACATCTTCATCCCAAGAGGATAAAATGAAGAGAGCAGACATGACCCTTTGAGATTAGACAGAAACATTTTCTCTTGTTTCAAGAGACAAATGTTGAACTATTTAGGGATGAAATGTCACGATGTCTATGATATACTTCAAAATAATTTAGAAAAAAAGAGATTTTAAATCCCGTCAAGGGTGTCTGGGAGTTTCCCACACTGTCTTCTTTGCCTTTCTAAGTGTCTGAAAACATTCTTAACAGAAAGTTAAAAAGCACTGATCATGTGACCAAGCCCACAAACAATGCCTTGAGCTCCCTGGCATACCTGAAAGGCAACTGGGTCTTGTATGTAGGTTAAACATCCCCCCTGTCATCTCCTCACATTGGTTCCCTGGAAATGGCTTTCTCACACATTGCACTGTAGCCTGGCTCCAGGTTTAGAAGTCAGACCCAGCACTTCACTGAGATAACTAACATCTGTGGCCATGATCCTCCAGTCTCCTGTCCACACTGCAGTGGTCCATGGTCCTGGGTCCATTCATCTCTGAACTTCAAGATGTTTCTACTCAAGGCATGTTAGGAAGAGAGGAGGACAAGCCGCCATCATTCAAAGGCAAAGCACTGCCCCATAGAGTGACTGATGTAACATTTAACAGACGGGAAAGAGGAGACCAGAGATAGGAGAGATTGGAAACAGAATAAGGAAGATTGAAATGTAGGGGGAAAGTAAATGTGAGCAAAAATTCCCTGTGTGCCCCAAAGACCATCTTCCCCCATCTCAACCCTGGCTCGTGGACTGGAGGGAGGTCCTGAACAGAGCTCTGCTCTCTAGCCTCCTGGTCAGGGATGAACGGCTTGATGGAAATCCTCCAATCTGGCCCGGATGACCCGTACCAGCGCTCGCCAGGCCTGCCCCACTGGTCGATCGTGAAGTTATCAGTACCCCAAATAATCAATCGCTAATTGCTGAATGCCATGCAATTCATCGGCAAGAGTTATGTGTGGCCAGTGACTGGGCGCCCCCACACCAGTCTGATGGAGCCTCCTGGGACAGAGCGGGCTATGTCTGCGGTAAGCAATGCAGCAGAAAAGCTGCCCATAACTATAAGTTTCTCAAACAATATACTGGGCATAGCCCACATCCTGGGCCCTTGGGTCACCCAGGGAGGAAGTGGCAGGGGCCACGGAGGCCCTGAGGGATGAACCACATGCCTCAGTTAGTTTATCTGTCCCTCAAGCATGCCAGCTACCCAAGATGGATAAACCACAGCACAGGGATGGAGAGAGAGCAGGGAGAGGCTAGAGCTAGAAGCATGGAGTCAGATTATACAAAATGCTGAGGAGCTGGGCACCAGCCTTGAGAGAACAGGGAGTCCTGTAGGATGCTGAGTGACAGCACCCTACTACCATGTGCTGAGAGGGACTATCCACAGTCACCTCTGGGCCTCATGCTTCAGGGCAGTTGGTCTTAGTCATCTCTGTCCCCACAGCTGACCTCAAAGGAAGCACCCAGTAAGTGAATCACCAAATGCTTGCAGGGTTATTAAATTGTAGGGTGCAGTCTCCTGGGCTCACTGTCATGGAATATTATGTCTTTATGCTCCACCAACTTACAAATACACATTTGAACTAGAGCCTCAAAAACAGCCTTGGGACACAGGCTAAGAGATCCCTATTTCCAATCTACAAAGAAATGGAGCTTGGGGAAATAGTGGCTTCCCTAGGGTCACACAGACGTCATAGGCAGGGTCCAGGACCTTCACTAACCCACCCTCACCCCTGAAGCCTGAGCCCACTCACTTTAGCATAGTCCAGAGCTATATGGAAGCTACTCTTATATCCTCCCAGTGCTGATCAGTAGTTTCCAGAGTCCCCAAGCTTGGCGCAGACAGAAGACAAAGTCACTCCCAGTTTCTACCCCAGAGGTCTGGAGACTCTAATCCTGGAGCAAGGACACTGGACTGGGAGACCAGAGATATGTCCCAATCCAACTATCATTTCCCTGATGCTTCTGTTTTCCTATCTGTGGAATGAGGCAGTGCTCATCCCACAGTACAAAACAGCCATCGGGATTAAACATGAGCACAGAAAGGCAGGAAAGGGGCAGGAGAAACAGCTCTGCAGTTAGGAGCTCTGGTTGCAAAGGATCTAGGTTCAGTTCCAAGCTCCCTCCTGGTGACTCACAACCATCTCTAACTCCAGTTGCAGAGGCTCTAACAGCCTCTGACCTGTTTAGGAACTGTATGCATCTGGGCACTTACTTACATAATGAAAGCAAAAACTCATATACCTAAAATTAAAATAATAAATAAGGACTTTACAATATATGTGTATATATATATATATGTATATATATGTATACACACACATATATATGTATATATATATATACACACACACATATATATATATATATATATATATATATGTGAATGAAACCAAATGTGGTGACACACGCTTGTGATGCTTGTGATCTCAGCACTTTGTAGGTAGAGGCAGAAGGATCAGGAGTTCAAGGTCAGCCTCTGCTGGATAGCCAGCCTGAGCCACAGGAGGCCCTACTACCACTTCCAAAAGTATAGAAATATGAAAATCACATAGAAAATTTTGTTCTAGGAGGTAATAACAAGACTCTTCTTTGCTTCAGTCAGGACATTGAAACCAACAGGACTCAACACTCCTCTTCCACCTCCCTCCTACCCCCCATAGAAGGCACAAAATGAGCTATCATTGCCTGAATGGAATGTTTTCAAAGTGTGGTGATGACATTTCTATGAAGCTAATATCAATCTCTCCATGATACAAGTAAAGAAACTGAATTTCAGTGGGGAAAATGTGATTTATCCAAGTTCACCAGGCTTGGCAACAGCTGAATAAAAATTAAAACCCAGTTCAATCTGGCATCCACACCACAGGCCATTTTGATCATACCTGGTTGATTTAAGGCAGAGCTAGAGAAAGAACCCAAGGAGCTGAAGAGGTTTACAGCCCCATAGGAGGAACAACAATATGAACCAACCAGTACCTCCAGAGCTCCCAGGGACTTAACCACCAACCAAAGAGTACACATGGAGGGACCCATGGCTCTAGCCACATGGGTTGCAGAGGATGGCCTGGTCAGACATCAATGAGAGGAGAGGCCTTTAGACCTGTGAAGGCTCATTGCTCCAGGGTAGGGGAATGCCAGGTCAGGGAAGCAGGAGTGGGTGGGTTAGTGAGCAGGGGGAGGGATGATGAGATAAGGGGTTTTCAGAGGGGAAACGAGGAAAGAGGATAGCATTTAAAATGTAAATAACGAAAATATCTAATAAAAAAAAAAGAAACTCAATTGAAAAAAAGAAGCCTGTCCACACCAAGACTCTCAGAGATAGAATCAGTTCTCAGTGTGAGGGAGTATACACGCACACACAAGGACTTCCAGAGGCCCAAGACTGGATCCCCAAGACTCATGGGCCCCAGGGCCATCAGAGCTGGGTGGGGCATACGAGAACAAGGTCTCAGCAGGCCTTAAGCAAACCAGGTAAGTCCCAGACACAAAGCTGTTCAGCTGCCCTGGCAGATGGGTGCCACAAGGGGACCACCTGCCAAGACCCAACCTTCATGTCCAAACCAACCTGGACATCAAGTTCCATTTTGGCCTCTGCCTGCCCTGGCCCTGGTGGCTGAAAGTGCCCATGTAGACCCAGAAGGCCATGGTGACAGTCGCCATCTCTCTTGCAGCAGCCAGCGCCTCCCCGGATGTGGCCATATGGCCCCATATGCTCTCTGACAGCTGGACTGCAGAAGCAACTGCCTCCTTAGAGCCCCTGAGGCCTCACCACCCCACCCACCTCTGCCCAGCAGGCCCTGGAAATAGCCAGGGAAGCCCTAGGCTGGAATGCTGTACCACCACCACCCCCCAACTTTATGCCCTTCACCAGCCACAGCCCCTCAGGAGCTCAATCTCTTCATCTGTCGACCTCGACCCCTTTCCTTTGCATCCCACTTCTAAGATTATAAATCGTCCAAACTCATCCAGTTATCTGGGGAGACAATCTTGCCCATTTTATAGAGAGACACTGAGGCCCAAGGGCTCAGTAGCTCACTCGCAGGCATCTGTGACTCAGGGCACTTGCCGTGTCTGCACGTCTCACAAGTGAGACTGGAGATAGCCTGAGCCCAAGGCCTATGCTTGTGATCCACTCATGACCAAACTCAGGGAGAAAAATCTCTTTGACACTTGCCCTTCCCAGGATTCTGCCCCTGATGCTGCCTTTGCCACAGTCTGGCCTTCCCCACAGCCTCAGGACCATCTCTCTGCCTCTCTGGCCAAAGTTCCCCACCATCAGCAGCAGGCGTGATTTAAATTGCAAATCTAATTTTGTCCCCTGAGAATTTCATCCCTGACCCCTGCCTGTATCTGGCATCAGCACACACGCCTCTGGACGCTGAGTCTCTCTTTATGTCGTCTTGCTTATAGCCTGTCATTCTCCCGAGTGAGCTACTCCACAGCAAATACTCTGCCCACACCGGGTGCTTCCCACACCCTGGCCTTTGCTACTGCTGGGCCATCTCCTGGAAATCCACATTCTCCAGTCATTCATTGATTCAACAAAGATTTAGTGAGCATTCACCACGTGCCAGAAACATTTCAGCAGTCCTGAATCCCTCCCGGCCCTCCATGCCCCCTGCGTTGCCCCCTCACATCCCCAATCCGTGCTTCTGTACTCACTCAGCCTGCCCAGTCCAGACCCAGGGCTGAAGAGCCAAGCATGCTCCCCCTCACAGCTCATCCATGGGGGACTAGCACTATCATCAGTCTCCTATGTGGGCAGCTGGACAGACAACATCCCAGGTTCCAAACCAGACATCCCAGGAATACAGTGAGCCCTAAGTGCAGGATTGTAGACAGTAGAGAGCAAGGTTCAAGATATGGTTGGTATTATGGGCAGGTATCCAGCCCTGGGAAATCATGAAAAAGATTATGCTGGCCAGAGTGACCCTCTACTTCTAAAGGAACCCCAAAATGGCCAGAGACGATGTTTAACATGGAGTCATCCCATGATCTAGTCTACCCAGCAACTTTCTTAGGTAACCGAATTTGAATGGAGCAATTTAAACCCCAGACAAAATGGGGATGGGTCAGATCCTTAGCTAGGGAGAGAATCCAGGGGCCACAGTCCTGAGACTGGAGTGGAGTGACTGTCTTCCTAAGGGGTAGTAAGTGGGACTTAGGAGGATTCTTATCCCAGCAGTACAAAGGCCCAAAGAGGTGACTTGCCCTTTCCCGGCTTAAGAAGACACAGAGAACTCTTCTGGCCAGAACCAGCTAGAGGGGTGGAGCAAGGCCCACCTCCAGAACAGAAGACTAGGGCAGGAATTCAAAAAGGCCTTGATGACAACAGTTGGGCCATGCCAGACATTAGGGCCACTCTCCTAGCCACCTAGAACATCGATCCACACCCAAGAAACAAAATCCCAGGGCTCCATGATAGAGCCCTGCCTAACATGTAGGCCCTCAGTTGAATGTCCAGCACCTCAGAAGAAAACGGAAGCCTAGCTTCGGGAGATGACTAGGGAGAGGGAGCTGAAAGGAAACAGAAAAGCCTTGGCTGAGAACGTCAAAAGAACCAGCCATAGTCAGTACAGGAGAAAGGAGAGAAGAGAGGCTGCCTGGGAAGGGAAGCCAACAGAGGCTCAGGAAGCTGAAGCAGCATACGACCTGCAGACACAACTACCACACCCAAGGTGAGGCCCGGTCATTCCTGAGCCACAAACTGCACTTCCAAAGGCCTGAATGGGCCTGAGGAGTCAAAGAGACCGGCAGACTCACAGCTCTGGCCTCCTCTGTTTGAGTTGGGTCCCTTGCGGGGAGGAACTGGCCCAGCAGCCATCAAGATACCTCTCCTTCCCTTAGCAGATGCTTTTAGCTCTCAATGGCAAAATGACTTGCTAAAAGATGAACTCTTTGGCCCAGGGGGCCCACACAGATGGACGATGCCAAGGCTTACCATAGTGCTGCTCCTGAAATAATACTGACATGTCAGAGCTGGGCTGTGTATAGCAAGCAGACCAGTCTACAGACCATCACAGAGCACAGACAGGCTCTGGTCCCAAATCTAGGCAGTACAAGCTTAACCAGATCGGAGCAGGTCTCATAGATCAAGTCAGAGAGATAAAGTGTCTTGGCTAAACAGCTTCAGGCTGAGTAGCTGTCCCATCCGGGAAAGATGTTGGTGACTGACAGCAGAGAGCTGTCCTGGGGTGACTCCAGCAACAGGCCTCTAGAGTTCCAGGTCAATGAACAAAATCCAATTACCCTGTCTGTCTCTCCCTGCTTCTCCAGGGCCAGGATCAGAGCATCTCATCAGAGAGGCAAGGGACTGTCCTGAAACAGGAGAGAGAGAGAGAGAGAGAGAGAGAGAGAGAGAGAGAGAGAGAGGTGTTCTCTTAGCTCAATTTCTACTTCAGCACCCTTCTGTGGGCAGAAAGCCCCACTGAGGATCCTGCCTTCTCCTGAGGCGGCTGACAGACTCCAGGGAGATGATGGAGGTGGAAGGAAGTGTTACATCTGAAAGCTAGTCACAGGTAGAGGTTGCCTTCCTCGAAAATCCAGCTAGATACTGGCTGGCCCCTCCAAGCAATATCCAAGCTAAGATCCAGGCTTCAAAACCCTAAAGCTTGTATTTTGAATGCCAGGAAAGCATATATGGGCTCCATCTGTACAGAAGAGAACTGGAAGGATTCAAGATCAATCAGCAGCCAAAAGTTGCTTCCTAGAGGAGAAAGAACGTGTGCTGGTGATGGAGACTTAGCAAGGGAGATCTGGAATGTTTCCTGAAACAGCCAGTACAGGCCCAGCAGAGACTCACTGCAAAGGGGATACAGCGAGTAAATCAGGCTTGACATACATTGCCCAAAAGGTGGGATGAGAATGCCTGGTTATGCCTCTCCCATCTATCCCCAGCCTCTCGTGAACTGGGCATCTAGTTCCCCAAGTGGCACAACTCAAACACAATTGTTTCCATTGGTAGATAGTTCCTTTCTTCCAACAGCCTCACTAAGCAAGATGCACCCAGGGACACACTCACGGTCACACATCTGCACGCTTCTCACTCCCGCACCTTCATGCTAGTTGCATGAAGACATCTCTTGGCCCTTGTAGAGCTGTCCGTAGAGGAACACGGGAATCTGGTATGGGAACAACTCCAGAGGCACTGCTGGGCTTGATAGGTGTCCCAGAGAACCCATGGCTGACCTGATGTGGTGTCAGAAGGGCAACCCTCGACTCCTCAAGGGCCCAACAGAGCCCCCACCCCTCTCTCCCTCTTGTTTTCTCTTCATGAAACAAAAGCTAAAGTTGTACCATTAAAGCACTTCCACCCCCACCGCCTCCAGGCCCACCACGCCCGGTAACGCTCCGCAAAGTTGCTCCAAGCCTGGGTGATTTCCGAGCCAGGTGAGGGTTAGGTGGAGCTGCGCAGCAGGAGGGGTGCGCGGTCACGCCGAGGGGTGCTGAGCGTGCACGCCCGTCACGGCCGCGCACTCGACACCCCACCCCCACGGCTGCCCCCGAGGTTCCAGCCCAATCAGAGGCTGCGCACGCGGCGCTGCCGGCGGGCTGACACCCTAGCTCCCCGCCTGCACCCCTGCGGCCCCAGCCCAGCCGCAGCATCCAGACCCAGCCACACTCACCATCAGAGCCCGCCGTCGGCGCGGGGCTCCGCTCTGGGCCGGCATCACCAGGCTGGGCTCGCCTTCGATCCCAGCTCCAGCTTGGGTTCTCGCTCTGCAGGGCTCAGCTCCGAGATGGTTGCAGCAGCAACCAGCGAAGCAGGAAGGGCGCGTGTGTGCGTGCGCGCGTGTGTGTGTGTGTGTGTGTGTGTGTGTGTGTGTGTGTGTGTGTAAGCGAGTGTATGTGCACGGGAGAGCGCGCACGACGTGTGCGCGGCAGAGCCCCCGCGCTCCCCTGCGCGCCCGGCTCTTGCCTCCTGCTCTCCACGCTGCGATGCCAGCAGAATCCCTAACGCGCGCTCCCACCCGCCCGTGCGCTCACACTCGCGCACACACGGGCGCGCACACACCCCCGCCGCTGCACACCCGACTCTGCACTTTGGGTTCTCGCCCTCCCGGGAGCTCATCAAGGGCCCCCGCTGCCACAACGACCTCTCCGAGCGACCCTTCCTGGGCCGACCGCGCCTCACGTTCCCCGCTGCTCCCAGAGGACGCCCCGCGGGCGTCCCCGCTCCTCTGCTGTGCCCTGCCCCGCCGTGGCCGCGCTAGCAACCCCAGCCCGGGCCCAGCTGCCCCGCTCCTGCGGCTTCCCCCGCACCCCCGCCCACAGCCGTGTGCTCTCGGTCGCTGCTCTTGTCTTCCACCTGTCCCCGACCAGTCCCGGCCTCTGCCGCTGCCTCTCCTTCTGCCTTGCCGCCGCCCTTTTCCGCGCCCACCTTCCCACTGCCCTGCGCTGCCTCTCACATTTTCCGCATCACACCGAGCGCCGCCCGCCGCTCGCTGAGCCCCGGCTATGGGCGCGCAGTGGGCGGCGAGGGTCCCCGCGGTCCCTCTGCTCTTGGCCTGAGCTGGGCTGATGGCGACGTCCCGCGCTAGCCTCGGCTGCGACTCAAAGCGCTCATCTCGCCGGGACTTAAAGGCATAGTGCACACGGCTCTACCTGCCCCACCCGGGGCGCCGAGGAGAGGGGCCTCGCAGAGCAGGAGCCAGCCCGGGCTGTGGTGCAGCTGGGGCCGTATCCGCAGGGCTTGAGTCCAGCCCTCCAGGGCTGGAGGTGAGTCAAGGAGAAGGAGAGCTGCCCAGACCACAACATCCAGGGGGCGCTCAGCGATTGTTGCTCTAAGCCTGAGGCCGACTGGGATCTGGGGGGAGTGTTGGCTGGACTTCCAGGACTGTGGGGCCCTGGGGAGGAAGAATATGGAAGATAGTTGTCCGGACATTAACCTACCCCAGCTAAAGACACCTGTTAAAGAAGGATAGGGCTCCTAGCCCAAGGTGGACTCCCCCTCTTACTATGTGACCTTGGGTAGACGCTTACACTTCTTTGAGCCTCAGTTTACCTAAGAAAGACATGGGCTTCCATCATCTCTAGAGTCCTGCCCAGCTCTGATATGTTAGCTGTTCTGAGGACGTCGGGGTCCTGGAATCCAGCCTCTTCAGGTACTGGTTGCCCTCTCTCTTGTTCTGACTCATCTTGTTGCCATCTCATCAGAAGAACAAGGAAAGACAAAGTTGAACCAAACGGGGATCTACACTACAGCACTCTACAAAACAGCATCTCCCTGGACTTCCGTGTTCATGGCTCCGGCTGCCTAGTCCTGCAGAGCATTGTTGATTTCACCCAGCTGTTCACTAGGCATCTATTTTTTGCCCCCAGCTTGTACTAGGTGTAGGAGTAGCAGACACTTACATCGAACAGAAACCGAGGAAGCAGGTGGTATAATAGAGCTGTTGGGGGGTGGGGGGACAGAGAGCATAGGAAGCTTCCTGGAGGAGGTGGTGGTGGATCCATGAGCTGGAGGTGGCCAGGCAGAAAGGAGAGGAATAGAAATCTCGTTCAGAAAGAAACATAGACGAAGACCAGAAAGTGGGAAATAAGGAATGGTGTGTGTGTGTGTGAGAGAGAGAGAGAGAGAGAGAGAGAGAGAGAGAGAGAGAGAGAGAGAGAGAGAGAGAGAGAGAGGGAAACCTTGAATTGATTGGGCAATGGCAGTGCATGCCTTTAATCCCAGCACTTGGGAGGCAGAGGCAGGCAGATTTCTGAGTTCGAGGCCAGCCTGGTCTACAACGTGAGTTCCAGGACAGTCAGAGCTACACAGAGAAACCCTGTCTCAGAAAAGAAAGAAAGAAAGAAAGAAAGAAAGAAAGAAAGAAAGAAAGAAAGAAAGAAAGAAAGAAAGAAAGAAAGAAAGATGCCTGGAATTGAGTTTCAACTTGATTCTGGGGCAGCAGCAAGACAAATTGATACATTGATACATCTAGGTAGGAGCTCTGTTCTCACCTCCCACCCTAAACTGTCTTTGTAGGAGGTCTCTTCTCTTCTCCTCTTGCCTGAGCCCTGTCCAATCTCTGGTTCCTATCTGCAGCCTAATGAAGCACAGCCTCCCCCTGCTGACAGGAGCTGGAACTGGGAGAAGCCCTGACTAGGCCCTGCCAGGATTCAACCTGGATGCTCTCAAGTTCATTATCAAGAAGTTGCCCCAGGCCCCAGCCGCGGCCCAGGCCCAGGCCCAGGCAGTAGTAGCACATGCCTTTAATCCCAGCATTGGAGAGGCAGAGGCAGGAAGAACTCTTGAGACTGAGGCTAGTTTGGTCTATAAACCAAGTTCCGGGACAGCCAGGGCTACACAGAGAAACCCTGTCTCAAAGAGGGGAGGGAGGACCTAAGGGGAATAACACAGTGGAGTAACTCAGACCACAGTGGCATTTGCTCTCTGTCCTTTTCCTTTCCTGTCCCTAAGCCTGGTTCTGTGACCCCTCCTAAAGTCCCTTCCTCTCCATTTTCTCCTTCCCTGGTCTCTTTTCCTCTTCCTTCCCATCAGACTTCCCAGAGCCCCCAGGGAGATGAGCTCATGACTGTTGCCTCTGGCTCCACACACCTCCTGAGGAGTCACCCAGGGCATCCAGGTGGCCCTAGGGAAGCAAACAGAGACAAACATCCATTTCCCAGGGGCCCTGCAATCCAAGCAGAGAAGCAGCTTTTGTCCCCACCCGTTTATCCTACTTCTGTCCTGGAAGGCACGAGACGTTTATGTACAAGCTTAGGAATCAGGGCTTCATGCTTTGCAATGCAACCCTCACAGCTAACACACCTTCTCTAGCTTCCACTTCCCCCTGAAATGCAGGAACAGGGGGGCCCATCAGGAACAGGCGCCTAAGTCTAGTTCTTTTACTCTTCCTTGATACATCCAAGTCTAGTCCACCCCTCCCTCCAGGAGTTCTGTGGGTGTTTCTGACCCGGTCGGTCATCAAGCGAAGGCCAGTCTGGGCTGGTAACACCTACAGGCAATCAATCCTAGGAAGAAGTGATATTTACCACCCGCTACAACCCATGAAGATTGGGTCTGGAACCCTGACTACCGGCAGCAAGGGAGTGAAAAAAGAACAGACCCACAGGTAGATGGACACAGGAACACTAAGGACAAATGGGGTGTGTGTGCTCTGACGCACACAATACCGCAATAAGCAGAAGTGTTCCTTATGTACAACACAGAGCCAGGTCTTAGCTGGTCTCAGTAGAAGGTCTCTGCAGTGAAGTCTTGGGCTGTACTCATCTAGGACATGGAGCACATTTGCTGCTTTTGTAAGCATTGGGCACTTGTTCTCACTTGGACCCAGGGAGAAGGCTTTGCCAGCCCTCTGAGCCTTACCCAGGGAAGACTTTGCCACTCGCACCGGGCTGAAACATTAAGGTCCTTGACATGGCTGAACCCATGTCAACAATGCGCAGTTACCCAATACTTCACTTACTTAGGGATGCTTCTGCCCTCTACACCCACCCGCTTCACAACCCTCATTTTCCTGGGTCAAAGAAAAGAGTGAAGTTCAGAGGGTTCAGAGAAATAGCACAGCAAGCTGGGCTATCTACCGTGTGTCTTTAAATGCATGCGGCTTCCCCATCCCCAAGTCTTTTCCTACTTTCTATTCCCACCATCTCTTGACCTCTCTGCTATATGCCCACCTTTCAAGTCCTTCCATCCCAGCAGCCTCCTCCATCACTCCTGTTCTAATCCATACTTAACACACGATGCACAGGAACCTTCCATCACTTCACATCCTGACCCTAGTCATGGGGCATTCCCCTTTCAGAGAAGAAAGGAACAAAGCTCAGCGTGGGCCTCTAAGATTCGAACTGAGAGCCTGTATTTCCCATTCTTTCTAGGAACATGTATAAAGGACATATCCAGCAGACCTAGGGTGGAGCGAAAGGGATGTAAACCATCATCCAGGAAAAAATAGAACTGAAACAAGTATTATGAAGAGAACTTGGGGGGGGGGAACGCTTGCATGGTTTGGAGAATCAGGAGAGATTCTAGTCTTGTGTTTGACCTAGAACCAAAAGGTCGAATAGACATTAAGTCATAGAAGTTGTGGATCCCATAGAGAGCACTGCATGTGCAAAGGCTCTGTGGTGAAAAGACAAAGAGAGAAGCCATGTGACCAGAGCACTGCAAGGAAATGGAATTGGAGATGGAGCTACCTGTAACGTGAGGCCAAGGCAATAGGTTCTAGTGCGCTGTGTTGGGAGTTGGGTTTTCAGCCTTGAGGCTCTTAGCGACCCTGGAAGTTCAAACTAAGGGATGATAAACCTTCTTTCCAACTGTTTACGATACCACAACTCAGCACCCTGCAGCCGGCTACCACTTTTCCTAAGGCCCAGGGCCTGGCCCAAGGCAGAGCATACTCAAGAGCTTGGGCTTAGCAGCTGAGCTGACAATTCAAGGGACCAGGAGAGCTTGGCTTCTCCTGAGTCTACCTAGGCAGCACCCAGCCCTCCCTATCTCAGATAAGTAAGCAAGCATCATGTCTGCTCTAACTTGGGCCATAGGCTACCACAAGGAAAAAAAAGACACAAGCAAAATGCCCCATCAGGGAGGGTTCCAGGGGCTCCCCAAGCCTGCCATTGGTGCGTGCTCCCCAGCCCTCCTCCACTCTTCCAAGATGGGACGTTCCAGCAGTTTTCGGACCTAGGAGGCATCGTCCTATGCTCTCTCTGGTTCTTCCTTGTCAGACATCCAACACCTCGCAGCCTGGGAATCCTTGCTGGCCAGCCTGGGAGCAGTGCAGAAGGAGTATCTGCCACAACGCCACTGTGCGGGTCCAGAAAGCGGTCTGCTCATCCTTAGATGTGCTAGCCTGTGCTACTTCACTTACCACAGCAGCTCTGCAGCCCTGGGTCAGAGGGTACCTGATCTCTCTTCCTAAGGAGGTGGAAATGGCCCTGCAGGTGACCTAGAGATCATGGAGCATCTTGCTGGGAAGGCTCTGTCACACCTGTTTCTCCCATGCTAATCACACACACCCAGGCCTTGGAGAAAAGCTCTGCTCTGCTCAAAGCCCAGGAAGGCTGCCTACTGCCCAGAGAAGGAGACATGTAGTCCAGCACAGGCACACATACAACAGGGGCTTAGGAAAGCATGGTACCATGGCCACAGGGCTATAGGGTGGTGGGTGTCAGGAGCTAGGCAGAAAAGGAGTCCTGTCCGCAACTCAACAGTAAAGTTGAAATTGCAATTTGGTAGGTCGCTGGAGAAGGGGGAGTTTGGGGGCTTGTAGCAAGCACTCAGGAACAGATCTGACATTCAGTCACTACTTGCTAAGGATGAGTTCTCTGCCAGGCCCATAGGCCTGTCCTTGAGGGACTCGTGGGTCATGGGCAGAGAGACATATGGACAGTTATGGCCATGAGGAGGAAGGCTATGTCCCAAATTCTGGAGTAGGTCATGTCAGGAGAGTGGGGAGAACAGGAAGTAATATATCCCAGGCCTGAGGAGCCTGTCCCTAAGATAAAAGGAGAAGATGGCTGGGCACTCTCTTGTCAACCCTAGTTCTGGGTCTAGATCAATGTGAGTCTGACTCACTAGGAATGTTTTCCTTAGTGGATAGGAAATAGCCTGGGAGAAAGAACACTGTCAGCCAGGACTCCTCTGAACTCTTGGCATCTGCCATCTCAGGCCTGGCTTGCTGTGGGTGTTCATAGAACATGCCCTGACCACACAGAAGCTGCCTTAATTCAAGAATGCAAAGAAAGAAGAGAAAGAGGAGGAGGAGTTGGAGGAGGAGGAGGAGGAGTTGGAGGAGGAGGAGGAGGAGGAGGAAGAGGACGAAGAAGGAACAAGAAGAAGAAAGGTGGAGGGAGAGAAGGAAAGAAGGGATGGAAGGAAGAAACAAAGAAGAAGGGGAGAGAAACTGAGGGAAAGAAATGAAAATAATAGGAAGTAGCCACTGTGCTGTCATTAGCAAGGAATAAACGGTTCCTTTACTTTGCATGCCGAGGTGTCAGGGTAAGTAAGGGTCAGGGTCTGATCACCAGGAAGGGATGTTTTAATCACAGGAAGCATGTGGCTAGATCCAAATTTGTGACTATTGTCTATGGCATCCTGCAGGGATGAAAAAGAGAGCCTGAAGAAGGCTGCTGGGAAGGCCTAGTGAAGGAGAAGGAAACGTGGGATCTGTGAGGGCAGAGTGGGCAGGACTCAGAAGTGTCTGCGGGAGGGTCCAGAGGAGAATCCCTAGACCCTTTCAGCAGGGCAACTTTCGTTGACTGCCAATTGATCCCACTCAGCTGCAAGGCCTTGTTCCAGAGTCCCCTACACCAAGAGTGCAGAGACACCCCAGGGCCCTGCTCAGAAGGTCCCTTAGAGAGTTTACCCCCTTGCTGCTGGGAGAGGTGAGGCCGACTGTAGATGAGGGTCTCCCCCTGGGCAGAGAAGGCCTCTGCTCTTAGGGCCTTGCCCCCCGCAGAGGCATCTGCAGCCAAGGACTGGCCAGTCAGCAGCTAGAGGCCCGAAGCCCATGCCCAACTCAGGGCAACTCTTCAGTGATATGACCCCACAGTCTGTGCGGTGACATCACAGCCACACTTCTCCCTTGCCCCATGCTTCCCTCGCCCTACCATGTGTCCCAATAAACCTTCCATGTGCCACTCTCTAGAGCAGGCTTCAGGAAGCCTGCCTGCCACTGGCTGCCTTTATTGTCCCCACTTTCTAACTGGCAACTGGTGCTCTGGAAAAGAAAGAGAAGACCAGACCTGGGGCTACTGGCTCCCTGTGACGGTGGACAGGGTTGTCCCTGAGGACACCAGTTCGACCCTAGACCTACAATAGAGCTGGCAGTAACGTCTTCCATCTGCCACTGTCCCCATCCTACAGACACAGAAACTGAGGGCAGAGAAGGGTAAGCCTGCTCTGGCTCATGGTGTCTATTAACAATGGCTGAGGCGGGGGTTGGCGGTATATAGGTCTACCTCCCAGCTCAGCTTTAATGGTCTTTCCCAACACTTCTTCCTTCTGAGTCTGACACTTGGTCTGGGGGTCGGGCATCTGGTTGGATTGACTGCCACTAATCCCCCCAAGCTAGAGTAAGGCACCATCCAAGAGATGGTTTCAGCAAACCAGGCTGCCCAGCCCTGGTGGGGGATGGAAGGCTGTGGGCCTGGTGGACAGGCATTCATCGGACTGGCACAGCAGAGCAAACAGACGGGAAGGAAATCAATTTGAATGTTTGATTAATTTTAATTTTTAATTTGCACGGAGAGTAACGCACCCCATTTGACACTGCGTACTCACTGCGAGCTGTTGGCATTCACCATGGCTGCCATGACCACAGCCTGGTGTGCCCAGGGCTCCCTGCCCTTCTGTCAGGCAAGCTAGTCTCTGTAGCGCATTGGCCTGTGCAGCACAAAAGGTCCTCTCCAGGGTCTACCCAGCCTGCCTAAGGTTCAATGTCTGTAATTTGCCTCCATGAAAGGAGGTGGGGAAGCTGTGTCAGATAATGTCTGTCCCAACATTGGCATGTACCAATGGACTCAGAGATGGCAATGGACCAATTTGGGGGACAGGGAGAATGTGCCCCAGTTCATGGGTGCTACTTAATTCAAGAAAATCTCCACATCAAAGCATGTCTGCATTAAAACTGGAACCACCCCTGTAGCTCTGAGACTCGGAGCTCTACCAGTTCCTTCCTTCCTTCCTTCCTTCCTTCCTTCCTTCCTTCCTTTCTTTCTTTCTTTCTTTCTTTCTTTCTTTCTTTTCTTAATTTGGGATCCTACCATGAATGGCTAACAAAAGCTGGCCTGAACTCAGAGAAGCTAATTCTCTCCCACTCTGCAATTCCTGATCCTCTCCCCCAAGCCAGGCAAGACACTGAAATTAATGCCGCGAGACAGACACTCTAACATAAGACAGATTTCGTGAGACTCCTGCCTCTGACACATCTTAGCTGGGCAACCCTGGGCAAGTCACATGATCTTGCTGAATATGGCCTTCAAGAGTTCCAATTGTGTTGTTGTCTGCTCTCTTTGTGGACCCAGCACTCAGTACCTGTAGGATACAGAGTGACCTCCTCCAGGAAGCCCTCCCTAATGATGCTTTTTCTCCTTTCTATTGGGTGACCTCAAGCCCAAATCCTCACACACACACCCTTGACCCTTAATAGCCCTACTGCAAGCTGCACAGGCTACCTGGGTGAGCATCCTTCAAAGCACACAACTCTGGATCAAATCCTAGTTCAGCTCCATGCTAGCTAGCTAGGCCTATCTCCTGAGCCACCTCAAATCCAATGCATCCAAAGCAGTACTCATCACCCTTCTCCCTTTCTCTCCTCATCTCAGTGAACAGCCCCCCGATCCTCCAGTGGCTCAAGTCAGGGAGCTGAGAGCCACCAATAGTCCTCTCTCTGCTTCATCCCACATCCTGCTCTGCCCTGGGCTTAGGCCCCCACCCTTCAGCTGCATCTCTCTTATGGGGCCTGCAAACAGACGCTCTACTGACTGCAGAACTGGGAAAGTCCTCTGGAAACAGTCTGCCCCATGCTAGACAGAGAAGCAGTGCCCTGTGACCATCATGAGAAGAACACCCAGGTGTCCTGAAGTTCTGACCCTCTTCTTCCTACACCTGTGCCCCAGAGATGTTACTGGCAAGGAATGACAGCCTAGAATGTGTTCCAAGTCCTGGGCAGAATAAATAATCCACCAGTAAGAATTCACGAGGCTCAGACATCACATCCAGACAATTCCACAGCACAGACCCTCGACATCTCCATTGGATGTGACCACTGGAACAAGAGAGGAGAAGCCTTAACCGCAACCAGAGGGTGACTGTTCACTGTGCCCATCTCCCAACTCTAACCGTGCCTGAAAGCTCACCACTGCACCTGTCTGGGACACAAAGGATGCATCAGATGTGATTTAATGCATGCCCTGACCATGGTGGTCCAGGCACCAGGCTGGGGGAGGGGCATGAAGAACCATGTTTGGCCCTCAGAGGCAACAGAGCAGCAGGAGCGAGGCACCTTTATTGAATAGCTTTGCATGCTGAGCTCTGTGCTAAGAGCCTCACAAGCCTGAACTTGGTTCTCCCTCCCTGAGACTCCAAGGTTCCCCGCTCCAAGTAGTCCCAAGTATCATCAACCCCTCTGGGTCTCAGTTTCCTCCCCTGTAAAATAAAATTAGTAATAATAACGGTTTCTAGAGGCTGTTGGGTAATTAAATGAGAAAAGGTATGTAAAGTGCTTCCTACATTAGCAGACACAAAGTAGATGCTAATCAAATGCTAATTATAGATGAGATAACTCATGTGATAAGGCCTGGAACCCGCTCAGTTTATGCTTGTCAAATCCAAGCTGTTAATAAGGTAAATGCTCTTCTCCTTCTTACTGCTGGGCTGAGGTGGGCGTGGAGAGGGGTGGGGTGGGGGTAAGGGACAAAAGATTTGTTTAGAAATTCAGAGCACTGATGCTAAGACAAGCCAGGGACAGGGAGGAAGGCCACCAGAGGCCAGGCCTGTTCCTGATTGAAAGCTTTCTCCATAAGGTTTAGATAGGAATGGGCCAACTACAAAGGCCCCGTGTCCCCTGGATGCAAGCAAACCTGGATTTAATGAGAAAGAGCTTCACTCTCCAGAGGCAGAGGAGAGGGGTAGAGATGCCATGTAAGATAGAAACATTTGGAAATCAGCCCTGTGACAGCCAACATCCCCCTGCTTGTGGTCCAGATATGATCAGCCTTTACATCCATTTTTTTTTTTTCATCTCAGAGTAGATGGTCAAAGGTGTTTTGGTACCAGTAAACAGAGACCAACTTGCCTAAGGTTACTGCCTGTCAGCTACAGGGCCAAGGTTCAAGTCTGGGACTTCCTTGCTCTGAAGACTACTTGGGACCATAGAGGAGAAAGCTAAGATCAGGATCCAGCCTCCCTTCCGGGACTCAGATCTATGACCCAGAGTAATTCACCTCCCAGCACCCAAACTCCCATCAAGAGCCTCACCAGCATTCCAGTGCTTCACAAGCCCAGAGAACATCTGCCTCTACCGTCCTTAGATCAGGAGCACCATGAAAAAAATTTCCCATGCATCAGAGTTGGAGCAGAAAGGCTTAGTATTACAAAGTAATAACACTGTGTACTCAAATGCTTCCTATATACTATACTTAATTCTGATAATAATCCGAGAACGATATGTTATAGCCTCATATCACAGATGAGAGGGTTAAAGCATAGAAGTTACATAATCCACTCAAGGTTGCATGACCTGAGAATGACAGGGCTCAGATTTGGCTTCAGACCACGAGAGTGCAGAAGACACTGCTGGAATGGTCACCATCTTGCCTATCCAAATGGTGAAGTACTATGACCACACTCCAAGAGTTTGTGGGATGGAGAGGAGAGCAGGCCACCTCTGACTGTATTCCTGTTTTCTCTGGAGAGATCTGTTTTCAGACTCAGCAACAGAGACCAGCTGTGCCACCAACTTTGCCTGTTCCATAACACACAGATCAGGTAGTTGGACCACACAGAAATGGATCACTGACCCCCAGAATGATGTGGGAAGGTCCAGTTATTCCAGGCACCCCATCCTGTCTTCCATTCATGGGATGACTCTGAAGATGAACCATATCCAACAAAACTGGACCTCCCTCCACACCGCAGAACGGGAGGTGCTTTCCAGGGTCCTGAAATACTTCCCGGTGTAGGCAAGGTTTCGAGAGACCCCCAAGGCTGGCCTGGTACACTGGACTCTTTAAAAATCAATTATGTGGGAGGAAAAGAGATGGCTCATCCATTAAGAGTGGTTGAAGCTCTTGCAGAGGACTGGAGTTTGGTTCTCAATATCCATGTGAGGCAGTTCACAACCACCTGTAACTTCAGCTCCAGGGGATCTGACTCCTTCTGACCTCTGAAAGTACCTGAACTCAAACAGTCTCACACACAGAGAGAAACACATACACACACACACACACACACACACACACACACACACACTACATAAATGTAAAATAAAATGAAAATTTTATAAGGCCTAGCAGGTAAAATCACTATTTTGGACATGTTCTATTACCCTTAACATATGAACACTGAGCTTTTAGATTCTCCCATAAATAGAACCTTTTGAGGAGTCATGAGTGAATGCATCTCTCCTTCCTGCCTGGGAGTGGATGTGTTCTCTGTTGAGAGTCTCTGGAGGATGGATAGCATTGAGATGGACGTAGCTCCCAAACTGGAGTACATACAGTAGGAAGTATACAGCCCAGTGGTTCAGTGACTGCCACCAACATCTGCTGGGGCTGTCCCATGGGTGACTCAGGGGTAAACTGTTTGCAATGCTATACTTTTCCTCTATACTCTCTTCTCTGAGCCCCAAGTTCTTCATCCCAGGGAGAAAGCAGGCCGCCAGAACCTAGCTATTGAGGAAGGCAGGGTTCCTCTGCAGTGAAGGAAATGGTCCAGCGCATAGGAAGAGCTGTGTTCTTATGATAGGTTGTGAGGACAGAGAAAGGACTTCACTTTCCTTTCCTTTCTCTTTCCTTCCTCATCCCACGCTCTCCCACTTAGACCAGCTTGGATCGGGGAAAGCCCACAGAAGACTTCCCACACTTTTTTAATCATCACATCTGTGCCCCACCAGCTGAGGCACGATCTTGATATTAAGATTCCATTGCAGAGTAACTTTTCTGACCCCGACAATGAGTCTGGGACTCCCTGCCTTCTCCTTTCAGCAAACACACATGCCGAGCATGCGTGTGACCTGTGCCAGGCCCTGTTCTCGCTGCCAGCTGATCTCCATGACAACTCAATGGCAGAGCATTTGCTGATGAGGTAAGTGGGGCCCAGAGAAGTTATTGTCCCAATGTTGCCCAGCTGAGGAGAGGACTTGGAGCACCACACCATCCTTTTACAGAATGATAAGAGCGGTTCTCCTAGCCCTGTCCCAAGTGCTTTGTTCCACAGAATTTACTAGAACACAAACTATTGCCAGAAAAGGAAAAACAACTGAAGAACCTCACTGAGGTCTAAGGGCCAGGAGGGCCCAACATCAGATCATCGTCTGAGGAAAACTAAGCCTCCCTGAGACACAATGGGCAGGAATACCCAGTCCAAAGTTACACCTGATCTGGGAAAACCTGCCCCCAACTGGCTCCCTGGGCCTTCCAAGAACATGCCAGGTGGGCAATGGTCCAGGCCTTAGATTTTCTTGGAAACAGGACATCCAAGACACAGTGATGCTAGCTGAGGTTGGGGCACACTGAGCAGGTGTGCTGAGGAAGCCAGGACATCTATATCATCCTCCCCTCCCACATTGTGGGGCTGTAATGACCTCCTTTTTCCAGAGGAAGTAATTGTAGCTCAAGAAGGCGCAGGTTCTCACAGCCAGGTCCTGACCTAGACCAGGTCTCTTCCTGCTGCCCACGATCAGTGAGCTGACGCCTCCTGGTGGGCCAGGGAAATCATGGACCTGGGGTGGGGGAGGGTGATCCCAGCCTCCACCCAACAAAATGAGCCTAAACACAGCTGAAGTCCTAAGGTGCCCTGGAGCCAGGGATTATTTTGTCTTTGACTAGGCATTCTGTCCTGGAAGGAGCCCAGACTCCGGAAAATGTTAAGTCCATGGGCAGGTGGCCTCTCTTGGCTTGGTGCTAGAAACCAGTGGTGGACTAGGTTGGCTATTCTATTAGGAGGTAATAGTGGCTCAGCTATGGGCCAGAGTCATTCGTATTTCCTATCATGACATGGCTACACGGGAGCTAGAGAGATGGCTCAGGACGTAAAGGAAGTTTGACAGCCTGAGTTTGACCCTGGAACCCACATCGCAGTAGGAGAGAACAGACTCCAGCATGTTGTCCTCTGACCTCCATGTGCATGCTGTGGCATGCTTACTCCTCTCCTCCTGCCACACAACATACATAGAAACAATAAAAATTTAATCCAAAAAATGTTGAAGGATGGGATTGGAGTGATGGCTCAGTGGTTAAGAGCACTGACTGCTCTTCCAGAGGTCCTGGGTTCAATTCCCAGCAACCACATGGTGGCTCACAACCATCTGTAATGGAATCTGATGCTCTCTTCTGGTGTGTCTGAAGACAGCAATTTTTAAAATAAATTTTTAAAAATCTTAAAAAAAAAGTTGAGGGATGAAAAGATGGCTTAGTGGCTAAGAGCACTGACTACTCTCTCACAGAGGACCCAGGTTCAGTTCCAAGCACCCACATCAGGATGTTCACAACCACCAGTAATTCCAGTTTCAGGGAATCTGGTGCCCTCTTCTGGCCTCTGTGGATTCCAGGCAAACACATGGTGCACATACTTGTATGTAGACACTCACAGGTACACACAAAATAAAATGTATCTTTAAAAGAAAAAAAAAGGGCATCTAGGAGTCCCAGGCCCAAAGGCACTGTAGATACCTAGCACTCTGCCCTGAGTGAGTGCTGGGTCAGTGTGGGAAGGGGTCTTATAGAAGGAGCAAGTAAAGGAATGACAGGGACAGGGTGGCAGAGAGATGAGGAGGCATCCAGTGGCTTCCCTAATAAGAATGATGAGGTTGTCTAATGAAGTCTCTATGGGGACGGAAATAAAGCCCAGGCAGGACCCAACAACCTTTCTCCAAAATCATTTCCTGAAAGTCCTCCAGGATTCCTCAGGCTTCTGTCTTTCTCTTCCCCATGAACACAAACACACACACACACACACACACACACACACACACACACACACACACACCAGTTGGCAGAAGCTACTAGATACCTCACTCAGAACATCATTTCCTGAAGCCCCCCAACTCCCAGATTAGATCCAGATCCAGGATTGGACTTTTTAACTGTAAGGCAAGCCGCGGTGGAGAGGCAGTTTCTAGCACCTAGCAACAGAAAACACAGACCAAATATGATTGGTCACTTCTGCCTCACAGGAGCGAGGTCATGAGCTGATTGGCTGGCATGCTTATAAACTAGAGAAGTAAGTCCTGCAAAGAGAGATCCTGAGGTTTGGCTGTCTTAAGTTAGAAAGAGGACTGTTCATAGCTCAAAACTCCTCTCAGACAGAGGAAGCCAGAGGAGAGAACTCCCAGAGGAAATGTCCAGTTCCGGTCGCGTTTCCAGGAAGGCAGGCCCACGTTCTCAGTTCTGGCACTCGGAGTCCCATGTTGGGATAAACCAGGACAATCATATGACGTCTTAGCCCTTCCATGCCCAGGGGAACACCGAAGATCAGGATATGGTGTCTGGGCACATCTGAGAAAAACCAACAGCTTCCACATTAGAAGGATGAGGGGAAGGAGGCCACCCAGTTCCTATTACATGAATGAAGAGACGGAGGCCCAGAAAGCAGCGATCTGTTTTTACTCATTCAGTTATTCAGATACAGAGCTGGGGCCCATGTCTATGACCTCTGGGGTACCCAGTATGCTTTCCTCTGTGACTCCACATACTTATTTTATGTCCCGAGGTCACCTTTCCCTTCATCTCTTCTAGGAAAGCTTTGCTTTCTTCCTCTGGAAGTTCCTCATGTAAGAAGCTCTCTTGATGACCGTCTGGCCCTCTCTGCTCCCTGCCCCAGCCCCCTACATACCCTTTCCTGAAGCCCATCATTCTGGATATGTACTGTCTACTTGCTAAACCTCAGGAAAAGGGTCAATCTTCTCCATCATTGCCTACCCACCATGTGGGAGAGCCCATGGTGCAGCTGAAGGTTGCTAAGTGCGTCTTCGAGAGAGGACTGGCACATTAGTCTCCTAGTTTGCCTCCAGTATTAGTATGCCCAGCCTTATGCTTACCAGGAGAGTCAGGGAAGGACAATGGCTCAGCCTAGCCTGGTTCCCAACACAGAAGCAGGACAGGAGGTATGTTAAGTAGAAGTTTGGCCAGAGTGTGCTTAGGGTTATATCTCACCCCAGGGTCCAGGTGGGGTGGCATGATGCGATTCAGGGCAAGGATGGGTTCGTGTACTGTCCTCATTACCATGTTAGCAGACAGGTCACTGGGAGAGGACTGTCTACTTCTCCGAGTCTCCCTAACCACTTGAGCTGTGACATACTGCCCCCCACAAGAGCTCTCAGCCTCAGACACACAACTCCAGGGGCATTAGTCATATTGGTTTCTGTATCTAAGTACCTGACCCCATTCCCTGGAGCCCTACTGTGTAGACCACCACCTGAACGGAGTCCCCTATAACTGGTGATGTAGAAGCCCTTGGGGACTCAGGGCAGCCAAATAGAAACCCCTAACCCTGCCCACTTCTGCTGTCACTAGTCATGCGTGGGGGCAGCTTACAGGCTGCCAGATAAAATATCCCTTCCCAGAAATGTCCCTTCACCCCTTTCTGCAGCCCCTGTCCCTTGACTTCCCCTCAGCCATCACCCATGGTAAGCTGGAGACAGCCAGAGGCCACCTAGCTATACAGACTGGGTGAGCTCAGGCAGCAGCCAGGCAGTGGATTACCAGGGGACGCCCTTTGCTAAGGGAAAGTGTTCATATTTCCACTGTCTGGCAAAGAGGTGGCTGTGTATCAAAAATGCTGCTCCTTATCATAACGGTATCACTGTCACAGTGTGTCACCGTCAGGGTGCTACATGCCATATGTCACTTCTAATCATCACAAAAGTCCTGGCAAAGAAGAACAGCCCCATTTTTTCACAAAAGAGAAAGGTTCACGGATGTATTCGACCTATGCGGTCACTGCAGAGCTGGGACTCGAGTGTCCTGCATGACACCAGAGCTTTCCATTTGTCCTCTGGCGCCTGCAACAACTCTGACCTCAGAGAGCATGAAGGCAGAAATGGATTATAGCTAAACAAGCTGCAGCCTGAATGAGAAGAAGCCTGTCTAGTAAGACCCGTGGCTCTCCTATCCTGCTGTGGACAGCAACCATTCTCTGTGGGCTGCATATATGTAGCTGTGTATATATGTGTCACATGTGTGTCCTGACTAGTGAGTGAGTTTCCCTCAACACACAGGAGCTAAGATCATGAGTCCTGGAAGTCAGCTTCCCTGAGGTCATACCCTGACATTTAATTATTTGTTTGACCTTGGACAAGCAATTTCATCTGTCTGTGCCTCCAGTCTGCATCTGTCCATGAGGACAATGACAGCCTTAGGGTCTCACAGGAAAACCTATGGGACAGCCAAGATATTTGTGAAAACCCTTCCCGGGTCTGGGCAATAGGAGGTGTTGAATCCTCACAGAGCTGAATGAGATAATACATAAGGCCTGGTAGGTGCCGAGTGTCAGCAGATGTGAATTTTAGCAAAGACTCGCTGAGAGCCTGCTTTGTGCTGGGAGCATGAGAGAGGCTGGGTCATGATGCTGGTCTAGTTAGGCACAATTCTCACTCTCGAGGAATCCCTTATTTATGAAGGCTCTCCAGACTCTCCACTCTTCATCCACAAAGGCAGGCTGACAGAGAACAGGGCTGACTAAGCCAATGTGCTCGGGAGGGTGGAGAAGGGAACACAGGGGTCAGGATCCCGAAGTGGGTTCGCTCCTGCCTTTGTGTTGCCCCTTCTGGAGCTGCCCTTGGTCCCCTGTCCTTGGGCAGCCCTCATCACATGGAGTGCCCAGGACCTGGTCGTCTCCTCCATCCCTTCTGCTCACCCCCCAGCCTACTGACTCTCTCCCATCTCCACACAGATGGTATCTACACAACTACTGCAACCCAGCACACCCAGCTGTGACTCAGCATCTCCACCCAGGGACTGAGCACATCCAGATGTCAGGCCTCCCTCCCTCCCACGGCTATATTACTTTGGATATTCATCTCAGAACCTACTACTCCCAACCACCTCTCCTACCTCCTCACTTGGCCACCCACAAAGCCCACTCCACCCTGCCTCCTACACCATCCCCCCACCCGTCTCTGTGTGTGTGTGTGTGTGTGTGTGTGTGTGTGTGTGTGTGTGTTAGTTCTATATTATTCTTTATCTCTCCATTTTTCCCCAGATCACTAGGTTCACCCTCCCCTCGACCTGTGTCAGGTACTAATGATACCCTGCATAAACCCTTTGCTAGGTCAAGGATCTAATTGTTGAGGATGTTTGCTGCTAATGACTAGCACCTGGGCCTTAAACTGCAAAGATAGACCTCAAGCAGAGATACCTAAGGATTCCAGTTCTCCCAGAACAGCCCACAGCCATTCACTGACAGATCTAAGAAGAAGAGGCTGAGCCCAGCTTCCTAGGGGTTCGCAGAGCTCTCCAGAGGATTTGGACACAGCAGACATTAGCCCTCCCGCTGTCCCACCTGCTCCCCTAAGCTGCAGATGTCCCTGGATACCCCCCTATAGGCTCTGCTTCTCATGAGCCCAACTAAAGACACTGTCTTCCTTTTGGGTTCATCATAGTATAGAAGACAGTCTGGAGAGGCAAGGGCCCAGAGAAGGCTAGGCAGCGAATGCGCTGAGCTGGGATTCTCCAGCCTCCCTTGCCTGGGGTCTGGGACGCACCTGTGACTAAGTTCCCAGGTGGAGAATGTCAGTACCCCAAGCTTCCCTTTCTCCTCTCAAAGCCTGAATTCCAGCTAATCAGACAAACCCCACACCAGTTGCACCAACAATCTTTCTAGGGTTCAGTCTCCCCAGAACATCTCAGGATTACTCCAAACTGAGACCTTAAAGAAAGGGGGAAGAAGAGAAGAAGAAAGATATGTTTAATTAAAAAAAATAATTTTCTAACATCTGCTGCTGGGCTGAGGTGCCTCCTACCCAGGAGATGACCCCACAAGCAACTTTTCCTCATTAGACCTGAGACTGAGGAAAGCAGCCCCTCCCTGGAAAAGACCCCCTCTTCCTGGACTCTCTGCTTCCTCTCCACCATCTATAACATAATATCTGATGGGTTCCCCGCAAGGAGCACAGAATTTGGAATGAGACAGTATGTGTGACTTGAGTGAGGGCTTGCACCATTAGCTCAGGTTAACCCCTCAGCCAGCAGCCACATCACCTGGGACCTGTTAGAAATGTCTTCTTGTACCGAACACACACAGCCAGACCCAGAGTCTGCACCTCCACGAGCTTGCTAGTCAGTCAGTTTTCCCTTTAAGGAGCAATGCCCACTGCCAAGTCCTGAGCCTCAAACTAGTCATCTGTAAAATGGGGATAGTAATATCCGCTTTGCAGCTTAGTTTGCAAGGATTGTGATATTGAAAACAGCCTGATAAATTACAAAGCAAGAGACTCAAAGAGATGTTCAGGAGTTATTACCCATCAAACCTCATGCCCCATACCATGTCAGGACCTTGACCTGGTAAGTCAGAGACCCGACTCTTAGAAGCACTTTTGCATCTGGGATACAGACAGGAAGTTCCTGAAAAAAGAAAAGATTTAAAAAAAAAAAATGAGGGGCTGGAGAGATGGCTCAGTGGTTAAGAGCAATGACTGTTCTTCCAAAGGTTCTGAGTTCAATTTCCAGCAACCACATGGTGGCTCACAACCATCTGTAATGGGATCCAATGCCCTCTTCTGGTGTGTCTGAAGACAGCTACAGAGAACTCATATATATATAATGAATAAATAATTCATTTTTAAAAAAATTACAAGAGATGGGTCCTCTTTGGACACTGAATCTGCTAGAACCATAACCTTAAACTTTCCAGCCTCCAGAACCCGTGAGGAACTGATGTCTATTTTTAAGCCATTCAGGCTGTGGTATTTTGTTATAGGATCCCATAGAAAAACAGTAGCACATAGCAAGAAGGGTGTAAATCCCAATATTTTAGATAACAAAAAATATTTAAGATCTGGTTTTGCGTTGGGGTCATGAAGAGAAGCAGAAGTAGTTACAGGACAGGAAGAGAGGCAATCCCCTCGAGATGAACCGGCTCAGCAATGCTTCTACATAAAGAATGTTGATGCCAAAGCAAAATCAAGGTTTAGAAGATGCATTTAATGATTCTAAAAGACCTATCATACACCTGTTTGGAAACTCTGTAAACCACAAAGAACAATGTCATCTGTGAAGAAGAACAGATAATATGAAGCAAAAATGAGAGAAATGTAATAAGAATTAATAAATATGAAAAAACTCAATTAAAAATCCCACAGATGGAAACTATGTAGGCATCAGAAAGATAGACCTCAAAAATTGGATAAATTCTAGATTAGACATGGCCAAAGAGAAATTCAACGACTTATAATTTGGTACTAAAGAATGTACATAGGACACACAAAAAAGAAAAAACTTAAAAATGAAAAAAATACATTAAAATATAAAACCAGAAGGTTAACTGAGAAGTTCCAGCAAGGACCTAGTGAGAATGTCTAAAGAGAAGGGACAATAAGTGATCATTGGAATCGTGTCCTAGTTTGCTTCCCCGTTACTGTGATAAACAAAATCTCCAAAAGCAACTCTTCGGGCTGGGAGTATGATTTGCAACTAAGCACACTGGCTGCTCTTCCAGAGGACCAGGGCTCAGTTCCCAGCACCCACATGATGGCTCACAATGTCTGTTACTCCAGTTCTGGGGGATCCAATTCTGGCCTCTGAGGCCCCAGGCACACACATGTGTGTAGACATGCATGTGCCCATACACATAAGATAGTGTAATAGATATGAAAAATGATAAAAATAAAAAAAGCAACTCTGGGAATAAGGACTTACTTCATTTTACAGTTTACATTCAAGAGAAGCCAAGGTGGGATCTTAAAGCAGGATTGGAGCAGAAATCACAGGGGAATTCTGATTACAAGCCTGCTTCCTCTCGCTTGCTCAGGTGTCCATTTTATCCAGCCTAGAGCCACCTGCCCAGAGATGGCATCACCCACAGTGGGCTAGGCTCTCCTACCGCAAGTAGCAATTTAGAAAATGCTTCCCAGACACATCCAGAGGCCAGTCCGATGGAGGAGACTTCTCAGAGGCCAGTCTGATAGAGGTAGCTTTTCAAGGGAGAATCCCTCTTTCTGAGTATCTCAGGTTAACACCTAACTATGACACAGTATTTCCTGGAATTAAAAGTCAGCTTCCGCACTGAAAGTGCGGTAAACACTGTGTATCTAGCTTCATACATACAGCTCAAACAATCTCTACAGTACAACTGCAGATCAAACTAAAGACAAAAACCCCAGGCTAAACAAGGAGATAGACCTTCTGTCTCCCAAGGAATGGAGATGAATAGGTAGCCTCTCACAAACAGGAAAAAAGGCCAGAAAACCATGGAACAAGCCCTTTTAAGTGCGAAGTTAGTTTTTTTTGTTTGTTTGCTTTTTAATGGAGAGTAAACTTCATTTGTTACCAAATAGCCACTCAATATTAAATGCAAAATAATGTCTATTTTTACATATACAAAGACTGAAAGGATTTACACACAGCTGACCTTCCTTGAAAGAACTCATAAAGAAGGTGCTTCAACAGCAAGAAAGAAGCTGAAGACAAAAATAAAAGTAAAAAATAAAAGTAAGCATGAAAAATTGTTCTTAAATATGTATATATAAAAAAATTGACAATAAAACAATGTCAATGATGATAATAGCTATAATCATGTTTGGAAGAGGGTTTAGCTAAAATTATGGACATTTAAAAAAACTCCAGAAGGGTAAAATGATTTTGAACACACCTTGGACTTAGAAGAACCTAGTACTTAATGCATAAACACATTCAATATCTCCTCTTCAAGAGCAGATGCAGAGCTGGGCAGATGTGAGTAAGCAGAAGCTTGACCAACTCTCCACCTGACAGACTCTCAGAGCACTCTACCCAGTAACCGAGCTCTCCCCCGCTCCGTGACGCTGTCTCTGCCTTTGTGCCAGCCTCACACAGGTCTGATTACTGTAGCTTTGCATTAAGTTTGAAGCTGAAACACTTCAGCCCTTCAGCTTTGCCCCTTTTCAAGACTGCTTTGGCTGTACGAGGCACCTGGAGAAGCTGTATGGGAATTTTCAGATGGGTTATTTCCTTTCTGCTGAATTTATTATTGAGATTTGAATAAGAATTGCCTTAAGCTCATAGATTGCTTTTGGTAATCTTGGCATCTTAACAATATGAATGAAGTCTTTCAGTTTATTAGTGTGAAAAATGTTTGGTTGCTGTTTTTATCTTCTTTAATTTTGGTCAACAAATTTACGTTTCTCATAATGCATGTCTTTCTCCTCTATGGTAAACTTCGAAGGATATTTTGGGTTGCTTGGGTTTGCAGTACCATGCGTTAAACCACAGGCCTCAAACGTGTTAAGCAAATACTCTAACACTACTGACCTGTATCTCCAGCTTTCCTTTATTTTTTTCCATCTAAGTTGCCCAGACTGGCTTTGAACTCACTCTAGACATGACAGGCCTTGAATTAAAGATCCTCCTGCCTCAGCCTCCCTAGTAGTAGTAGTAGTATTACAGGCCCGAGCCACTAGGTGGCTTAGTTTGTTTTCTTGATGCTAATATAAGTGAAATTATTTCCATAGTTTTCTTTTCAGTTTGTCCTTATCATGTTGCAGCTGCAATCCAGATGGTAACTTTGCTGAATACATTCATTCCAACAATGTTTTGTGTGTAGTCTTGAGGATCTTCTACACTTAAGATCATATCATCTGTTAGTAAAGACAGTTTTTATTTCTTCCTTTCTAGTTTGCGTGTCTTTATTTTTCTCCCTTAATTGCTCTGGCTAGAATTTCCAGTGCTATGTGGAATAGAACTTGTAGGCTTCGGTCGCTCACATGGTGTTCCTGATCTTAGAGGGACAGCCTATGGCAGTCAAGGATGGTGCTTGCTGTGTGTTTTGCTTGCATGGCTTTTATTACATTGAGGTAGTTTCCATTGATTCTTAATATTTTTTTGAGTGTTTTATCTTGAAAGGATGTTATTTTGTCAAGTGCTTTTTCTGCATCAAGGTCAATGGTCAGGAGCTGGGGTGGTAGGAGGTATCTCAATATTCATCTGTCTATTATGAAAGAGTTCCTGGGTTCAATCCCCATGTACTGGTTGGTTTTGTGTGTCAACTTGACAGAAGCCAGAGTCATCACAGAGAAAGGAGCCTCCCTTGAGGAAAAGCCTCCAGCTGTAAGGTAGTTTCTCAATTAGTGATCAAGTGAGGGAGGGCCCAAGCCATTGTGGGCTGGTGGGCTGGGGTTCTATAAGAAAGCAGGCTGTGCAAACCAGGGAAGCAATCCAGTAAGTAACCTCCCTCCATAGCCTCTGCATTGGCTCCTGGCTCCAAGTTCCTGCCCTGTGTAAGTTCCAGTCCTGACTTCCTTTGGTGATGAACAGCAGTGTGGAAAGTGTAAGCTGAATAAACCCTTTCCTCCCCAACTTGCTTCTGGGTCATGATGTTTTGTGCAGGAATACAAACCCTGACTAAGTCACCCCTGCACCACATAAACAGGTATCTATAATCACAGCACTTGATGATCAGAGACAGGAAGGTCAGAAGTTTAAGGCCATCCTCAGCTGAGGCCTCAGTTTGAGGCCAGCCTGGGTTACATGAAACCCTGTTTCAAAGAAACAAAAGGGAGGGAGGAGCTTGAAGACCTGCATGGAGGAGGCAGCAAGCACCTTTACCCTCTGAGCCATCTTGCTGGCCCGCATAAATGGTTCCCATTGGTGCACACGAATGATTTGATGTGTGGTTATAGTAGGGGTTTTTACTTGTTTTCTGTGACTGGCAAATGAGTCTAGAACATCCCAAATCAAACACTGACCACTGAAGGACATCCCTCTTAGTGTCATTATGGTTTCGCAGGCTTTAGCTTGAAGATATGCTGGCTTCATAGAATGAGAAAGAGTTTCAAACTTAAAAACAAAAATTTTAGAGAGATTGGTGTTAGTTTTTCTCTAGGTATATGTTGCAGTTCACTGATAAACCATCAGGCTCAGGATTTTTCTTTATTGGGAGATTTATTTTTTATCAGAAATTCAATTTCCTTGCTGATCATGAGCCTGCTCTAATTTTCCAATTTTTCATGATTGGTGGATTTTGAGTTTCTAGTAATTTGTCCACCACACGTGTAACCCAACATTGGCACCGACTGTTCATAACACTCCACCTGCTTCCCTGTGAGATCAGTGATGGTGTCACATCTCCTTCCTTCCTTCCTTCCTTTCACTTTGTCTTTTTCTGTGATCTCTATATAGCACTGGCTGTCCTAGAACTCACTCAGGAGACCAGGCTGGTCTGGAAATCAGAGATCCACCTGCCTCTGCCTCACAAATTCTGGGAATAAAGGTGTGTGCCACTATGCCTAATCTATCCACTTCTATTTCTGATTTTTAGTAATTCGAATCTCTCTCTCTCTCTCTCTCTCTCTCTCTCTCTCTCTCTCTCTCTCTCTCTTTCTCTCTCTCTTCCAGTTAAAGCAATAATTATCAAATTATCAACCTGTGGATCATGACCTCTTTGGGAGTCAACCCTTTCCCAGAGTCACGTAAGACCTACAGAAAACACAAATGTTTATATTATGGTTTATAACTGGCAAAATTACAGTTATGAAGTATTAACAAAAATAATCTTATTTTGGGGGTCACCACCGCATGAGGAACTGTGGTAAAGGGCCGCAGCGTTAGGAAGGTTGAGAAGCACTGAGTGAAGGTTTTGTTGGTTGCATTTTACTTCCAAGATCTGGCTCTCGTCTCAGGGATGCTCTTCCCTGCTTCCCTGCTCTCTGACCCCTCCGCTCCAAGTAGTATCATTTCCTTCCTCTGTTTCCCTGGGGTTTGCTTGTTCCTTTTCTAGTTCCTGGAATTGAAAGTTAAGTTGCTGAATTAAGAACTCTCTTTATTTCTCTTCTTAAGACAGGGTCTCAGATAGCCCGGGCTGGCCTTGAACTCACTATGTAGCCAAGGATGACCTCTGATCCTCCTGCCACTGTTTTTCCAGTACCAGGATTACAGAGATGCACCAGAATACCTACCATCTGTGATGTTGAGGACTGAACCCAGAGCCTCTTTGATGGTAGGCAGGCAATTGACTGAGTCTCATCCCCAGCCCCTCTGTCTTATGATTGGATGTATGTATTGGTTCCTGTAAATTTCTCCTTAGCATTGCATTTGTGATATCCCATAAGCTTTAGTATATCTGTTTTCATCTCCATTTATCTCTAGATAGTTTCCAAATTCCCCCGAGATTTCTTCTTTGATCCACTGGTTGCCCCAGATCATGCTTAAACTTATACAAATTTGTGAAATTTCCCATTTTCCTTCTGTTATTGACTTCTAACTTCATGCTCTTGTGGTCACAGAATACACTCTGTGGGCTATCTGCCCTTTTAATTATATTGAGACTGTATTTTACATCTTGAACACAATCCCCTACTGAAGAGGCTGGGAAGTGGTCTAGTCATAGTGGGAATGGGCAGAAATTCCTGGAAAGGATAGAATTCAGGTAACAATGATATCCAACAATCCTGCATTCTCAAAAGAATTTAAGATAGGTACTTGAGAGACATTTACGCACCTATGTTCACGTCCACACTATTTGAATAGATAAATAAGAGAGCCCCAAACACCCATCAGCAGAATAGATAAGTCAATGAAGTCACATGGAAGACTGTTATACAGATTTTTAAAGAGAAAGGAAACATCCAGGCATGATGGGGCACCCTTAATCCCATCACTCAGGAGGCAGAGGCAGACAGACCTCTGAATTCAAGGTCAGCCTGATCTAAACAGTGAGTTCCGGGTCAACCAGGACTACATAGTAAAAAGTTGTCTGAAAAGGAAACTGGCTGGTTTTGTGTGTCAACTCGACACAAGCTGGAGTTATCACAGAGAAAGGAGCCTCCCTTGAGGAAATGCCTCCATGAGATCCAGCTGTAAGGCATTTTCTCAATTAGTGATCAAGGGGGGAGGGCCCATTGTGGGTGGTGCCATCCCTGGGCTGGTGGTCCTGGGTTCTATAAGAGAGCAGGCTGAGCAAGCCAGGGGAAGCAAGCCAGTATGTAACATCCCTCCATGGCCTCTGCATCAGCTCCTGCTTCCTGACTTGCTTGAGTTCCAGTCCTGACTTCCTTTGGTGATGAACAGCTGTGTGGAAGTGTAAGCTGAATAAACCCTTTCCTCCCCAACTTGCTTTCTTGGTCATGATGTTTTATGCAGGAATAGAAACCCTGACTAAGACAGGGAGGATGAGAGGGAGGGAGAAAGGGAGGAAGAGAGGGAGAATGGGAGGGAAGGAGAGAGGGAGGGAGGGAGGGAGGGAGGGAGGGAGGGAGGGAAGGAGGGTGGGTGGGTGGAAGGAATGAACCTTTAAGAGTTTAAGGGTTGGAGTACAACTTCGTGTAGAGTGCTTACAAAGCACATTCAAGGCCCTTGGATGGATTTCTAGCCCCTCAGGGAAAAAAAAAACTGACACCAAGTACACCATCCTGAATACTGAGGATATGTGCTAAGTGATATAAGCCACTTTACAGAGACTGCCACGCTAAGATTCTGCTTCTATGTGAGGTACTTGAAGACAGTGAGTAGGGCCCTGTAAGATCATCAGCAGGCAAAACTACTTGCTTTGTAACTTTGGCAACCTGAGTACAAGCCCAGATACACACATGTGCACCATGAAACTCACATTCACATGTGCACACGAGTGCACACACGCACTAATAAATGAAACTTTAAAAAATAATCCTCTCTAAAGTACATAGAATGGTGATTGCCGAGATCAAAAGGAGAAGAGAAGTGGAGAATCACTGCTTAGTGGAAACAGTTGTGTTTTTACAAGAGGAAGAGCACCATGGAACAGACAGTAGCAGTGGCTTGGAGCATCGAGCACACATGCCACTGAGACGTGCATCTAAAATGATTCAAAGGATAAATTTTATATTAGGTTTATTTCACAACAATAAAATTTTTGGCAAAA
The DNA here is from genome assembly GCA_036184795.1 of Tokudaia tokunoshimensis. Lineage (NCBI taxonomy): Eukaryota > Metazoa > Chordata > Mammalia > Rodentia > Muridae > Tokudaia > Tokudaia tokunoshimensis. Next base: position 58,090,872 of record BTHU01000008.1, read on the forward strand.
AAAAAGAGGATATAGTAACCACAAAAGATTATGAATATAATATGCAGCATGTGACACACAACTAAAGCAGTTTGGAAATGGGTGGATTTTTAGAGTGCAGAAGCACGCGGAGCTCTTTAACTGAAAAGAGAAGAAATAGAACCAGTGAGCCCGACAAACTGAGTTCGAATCCCAGGACCCACACAGTGGAAGGAAAAGAACTAATTCCTTCAGCCTAGAAGTCCTGTGGCACACTCCTACACACACACACACACACACACACACACACACATATGCACACACACAATGGGAGGCGCAGACGTTGGCCGATTATGCTTCTCACATCAACCATGCAGAAGATATTTCTTTGTACACTATAAATTTTTCATTTTGACCTTGTCTATCTGAAAAGTTATTATTTGTTTGAGCAGTCTGATCTTTCCTTGGGAGGTCTGGTGATAAATTCTGACTGAGGATTAACTGGTTGATTCTTTTAAGACAAGGTGGCATGCAGCTTGGGTTGCCTTAGAACTCGTTATATAGCCTTTACTGATCCTTCTATCTTCTCTACCTTCCAAGTTCTGGGATGTACCACTCACTATGCCTGGTTTGGTGATAGACTTTAAATGTAGGCTTGATATTTTATATGTGTATTTACTTATTTTGGGGAGTAGGGAGGGAAAAAAAGGAGAAAGCAGGGGTGGGGGCTGTGGTGCACATGTAGAGATCAGAGACAACCCAAGCAAGCCACTTCTCTTCTTCCACCATGTGGATTCCAAGAATCACCTTTATGCAACCGCCTGCAGTTACATTCTAACGGGTTATCGGGTTCCCTGGACGGAGAACTGGGGATAAAAACGATGGGGTGACAAGAGAAACATGAAGCCAAGGCTATATTTCCTGCTCAAGGCTCAAAGTTCAATAGACTTTTCCAAATATATAGGCGGGAGAAAAAGTCCTCCCCCCCCCACCACCAAAGGCTGGAAACAGGTCTGCAGAACCAGTCTGGCTGTTCACTGGAGTTGCCGCCACTGCTCGGGCAGTTGGATGGGTCACCTGCTTAATTCAGGAATTCGTAGAGCCGGGCAGTGGTGGCGCACGCCTTTAATCCCAGCACTTGGGAGGCAGAGGCAGGAGGATTTCTGAGTTCGAGGCCAGCCTGGTCTACACAGTGAGTTCCAGGACAGCCAGGGCTACACAGAGAAACCCTGTCTCAAAAAAAAAAAACAAAAAAAAGGAATTCGTAGACCTGGAGGAACAATGAACTTCACCTTCACTCCACCCTAGGTGGAGCAGGATTGTGACTAGCACAGAAATTCCTTGCTCAAAAGCTGGGAGAGGAACTTCATCTTGGTCAATGTCAAGTTCCTGCCAGGTGACATGACACCCTAATATGGCTCTCTACACCTTTAGGCTGTCAGTCTTGATGGCTGCTGCCTTTACCAACTGGGCCATCTTATCAGCCTGGCATGAATATTTGAATACTGTATGGGAGAAGCAATCTGTGTCAAATGACTTTTAAGACTTCCATCTCAGCCGGGCAGTGGTGGCGCACGCCTTTAATCCCAGCACTTGGGAGGCAGAGGCAGGAGGATTTCTGAGTTCGAGGCCAGCCTGGTCTACAAAGTGAGTTCCAGGACAGCCAGGGCTACACAGAGAAACCCTGTCTCGAAAAACCAAAAAAAAAAAAAAAAGACTTCCATCTCAGGGTGATCCTCTCACCCACCAATGCCGTGGGGAGAGGACAGGGCCATCTCTGAGGGTCAGCAATGTGCAGGCTCTTAGCCCCAGCACTGCAGCATCCCCCCCCCCACACACACACACAACTCCCGGGAGAACTGCTACAAATCTTGCATTGAAGTCTCCTCCCTCAGACAATTCAGACCGATCTGTGCATGTAACTCACAGTGCCCCAGAAACAGTGCCTAACTCCTACCTACCCTGAGAAGGACCAGACAGAAAGTATTCAAGGTGGTATATGGGGTGGGGGAGGGGTTTTCTTCGTGGCTGCTTAACACCAGGCCTTGTGTCCTTTAGTTAATATTTTCATCTGCTTGGGAAGAAAGTAAATCATTGACAACTTCTCATGAGAGTGACTTGAACCAATATTGAGCCTATAAACCCCCCCTAGCCTGGTAAACTTCCTCATCTGTGAAATGTCCTTCCCCAGGGACCTTGCAGAGCACACAGACGCCTGACAGCTTTCTGTGAGCTCCTTAGAGCAGAGCTAGATGTGGCTCCGGATTCTCTACAGGCCTGCACTGTCCCCTCTGTCACTCGGTGGGCTGAACCCTTTTACTGAACCACATTTTGGCATTTGATTCCCCCAGAAGAGTAGCCCTTAGCTTTAGAGCGAGTGAGTCCCTTACTCACTGGTCCCAGGACAAATCTTTCTCCAAAAAGGAAAAAGGGGGTGCCCTCTGGTGGAGAGGGGAGGAGTTGTATGCTATCCTAGCTTCTGTTCACCCAAATTCTGCAAACTCTGAAGCAGGTGTGTGTGTGTGTATGTGTGTGTGTGTGTTGACACAAGGTCATCGTTGGCTACACAAGTAGTTCAAAGACATCCTGGATGTGTAAAACCCTATCTTAAACACCCCCCACCCCCGCCAAATCCATAAAGCAGTCAAAGCAACAGAATACAGACTGTTCCAACACCCATCTGCTCTGAAAAGGCAGTGAAGGCTTAGAAAGGACCAGTCTGGTGCCCGAGGTCCCAGTATTTTGCAGGGAGAGGGCAGTCAGCAGTTAGCTGTAACAGAACCACACACACACACACACACACACACACACACACACACACCATAGACCCGTAGAGACGTGGGGACCAAATCCCTGCTGCCCAAAGGGGAAGCCTGAGGAGAAGAGGAGAGGAGGGGGGAAGAGAACAGAGGGCGGCAGGAAGCTGCATGAATTCGCTCTACCCAATTGCAGCTTGATCAATCGGGAGCCGCGAGCGTGGCGGGTGCGGCTTCTGGAGCCACAGCTCCCCTGAGCCCCATCACTCAGCACTACGGTAATAAAGTGGCCGGGCCTGGAAAAACGCTATGAGGCTCCAGAGAGCTCAGTCTCATCCCGCTGGATTATAACCCTGTTATTGGCACCCCTGGGGCTTGTTCTGTCTCCTTCAACCCCAGCTTCACAGATGAAACTTGCCAGGGGGGCCAAAGGGGTGAGGCAGCCTGGCAGGCAGCATCAGGGGCGGGAGAAACCTTAGCTCCTCTCCCCCAATCCAGCATCCTCTGAGGCCTCAGCCGCCACCCCAGGGGGCTGGCGCAGAGGAAAGAAAAGAAGAACTAGGAGGCCTGGCAATCCCAGAAGGCTCACATACAGTCCACACTAGCCAAAGGCCCAAGAAACAGCAAACTTGGTGCTCAGAGGCAGACACGCAGAAGACAGAAATTGCCTGGGTGGCTTCGAAGGAAGCGGAAAAGGGTGAGGGAAGACCGCACCATGTATAATAACATCATTGCCACAACACTTGAGGGAGCCCCCGTGCCCCCTCAACCTTGTCCCGGTGCCCCCATGAAGAGACAGAGAGCATCCTATGTAGCAGGTGACTCTGTGGTTCCCCACAGAAAACTCTGCCCAGCAACACAGTGCTTCCAGAAAAAAGTAAAAATTCTATCGATAATGTTATTCATCTCTGTACAGAGAGGACATTCTGATTCATGTAATATAGATGAAACTCAAAATCATTATACCAAATGAAATAAATCAGACACACACACACACACACACACACAATACATGTTGCATAATCACTACAATAGAAAATTTCACAAAAAGCAGAAGAGAGGTGTCCAGGGGCTGGAGGAAGGAGCTGGGAACTGGCTGTTTAATGAGTACAGCTTCGCTCTTCAGAATAATGAGAACGTTTCAGATACGGAGAGGCATGATACCTACACAGCTTGTGTGTTTAGCCATACCATAAAATAGCTCACAATGTGCTGGATCCTACACTAAACTGTAAGTCTTTAAGGGTAATATCATGTACTTAATGCCACCAGATTGTATATTTTAAAATGGATAACCACTAGATACAGATATATGCATACATAAGTATCAAATATACATGCATATATATGCATGCGTGTAATTTCTTTAAAAACCTACTACCTGCCACCCAACACCCTGACCACACTCCCTGGTTTCAGGAAGCCGTGTCTGTAGGATATGAGAAGACAAAGACACATGAGTAATGTCCCCACAACCACACCTCATCCTCTGCACTGACCCTTGTCTTGGCCACTGCAGAAGACTCTCGGCCTTGTTGGTACCATATCCTGTCTGACATCTCTCGATCTTCAAGATTCTGCTGAGGTAAGCCTGCACCAAGACCCTACCCTCCCTGTGGATACCACTCAACCATATTTCAACACAAGCACCCTCCTCCGGCCATCCATGTCTCCTGAGCTGCCTGCAGCAAATTACTCAATGTGTGGCTACAGACAATAAGCCTGTGGAAGTGGGGCGGGACGAGGCAGGCTAAGTCATCACCATAAAGGTTCCCCAGTCATCCCCAGCCTACAGGAATACTTATATTCTTAATTAAAATAGCAGTAACAAGTGCATTGCTGAACAGAAGTAGAATTTGGGTGATAGCCTCTGCACTTTAGATCTGAAGGCAAGCCAGGCCTCCAAAGCAGGAGGGGCCTGACTCTAGCATTAGGGTCAAGCTTAATGTTAACCTCTAAGAGAATACAGTGATATTCTGGTCCATGAGTAACCATAGAGAGAAAGGGTAGGAGGCAGGGCAGATAAGCTGGAAAGATGGCTCAGAAGTTAAGAGCACTGACTGCTCTTCCAGAGGTCCTGGGTTCAATTCCCAGCAACCACATGGTAGCTCACAATCATCTGTAATGAGAGCTGATGTCCTCTTCTGGTGTGTCTGAAGACAGCTACAGTGTACTCAGATACATAAAATAAATAAATATTTTTAAGAAGAAAAAGAAGTTGGAAGAAATCACAGAAATTGTGATAGCTGTAGCCACTTCAACTCTCTAAGGACATTTTAAAGTTACCCAACTAGAAGTTAAGGCATAGGTATTAACTTAGCAACTTTATGAGCTGTAAAAATGAAAATCCACCAATCAAGGTCTAAATTTCTGTTATTTTCCAGTAAAGAGGATGTTGAATCCATATAAGTAAAGTTACATCCAGGAGAGAGAAAGGGTGAAGGGAAGGAAGGAAAAAGGGACGGAGAGAGGGAACTGGATGTCTTTACAACTAAACCTATTTCTATTTCCAAAAATCACAATGATATTTATGCTGTCACACATCTCAAGTGTTAGCCAGCACAATGACATGTCTGGTAATGTACCGTGTCCCTAACTAGACAGTGAGCTTCTCAAGGACGGGTGGTGTCTCTTTGTGGTCAGGGTCTAACAGAGCTGGGCACATAAAAAGAACTAAATGAACGTGTACTCTGCGAATGAATGCATTGTTCTTCCTATCTGTAGTCCCCAGCACAATGCATGTTTCATCACCAAAGCCTGATGCGTGATGTGCTGTCCTCAGTGGCACAATGGCCCTGCTTCCTGTTGAAAGACAAGAGGTTCAAGAAGCAGCGGGTGGCTCACAGGCGCTGTCCTGTCTTTGCTCATTAGCTCACCGGCTGCTGGGGGGAGGCTGGGCTGCCTGGGTAAGCGGCCTGAATCCGGAGGCAGGAGCTGTGCCAAGCTCTCAGGAAGCTCTGAGTAGCTCCAAACCCACGGTTTGAATGATGAAATCAAAGCAAAGTTTCCAAAAAGAGATTCACAACAGCCAGATCCATTTAGAATAAAGGAAAGGGGGGAAAAAAGATAAAGACCACCCTGAACAATCCAAATGTACTTTTAAAAAAAAGAAAATGGATATATAGGGGTAGAATCATTCTGTGGGATACTGTACTTCAACAAAATCTTTAAAACCATGGCTATATCCCATAGCAACATGGACACTCATCATATAATAACAGAAAAGCAAAACACTCCGATGACCACATATCACACGATGCCTTTTTTTTATAGTGTTCACAGAACATCTCCCAGTCTATCAAAAGATGGACTGGGAGATGTTTTCCTAGTTTGACTACACTTCTAGGGGTGGCCTTGGGAAGATCTGGAGAAAGAAATGTCAGTCAAAGTGCTCAGAGTCACGTTGTAGCAGAATCATCTAAGAGATGGAGATTCGCTCTTTTTTCTCCCCCACAACCCCAAATCCAAATCAAAACCTAGGACTTTCATCAGAAACAGTCACAAGGCCATGGCTGTACCACATGCCTAGATCCCTGGTATCTGCAGTGGACAGAGTCCTCTGCCAAGCTGTCCCAGCAGAGAAATAAATCTTTGTAAGGTTAAGCCACTGAGACTGGAGAGTTTTCGCTGTTATGGTTATTATGTACTACCTAGTTTATTCTGACTTCGACAGTGATAAAGATATGTTTTAAAACTCCAGAGAGTAATAGCCACAAAATTTAGTGCCCTAGTTACCTCTGATAGGCAGACTGGGTGTGATGAGGGAGGAGCACAAAGGCAGAGACACAAACAGCTTCAAGAGGCGAGATTTGGGGTTAAGACCTAATTCAGAAGTGTCCGTTTTGTTGCTATGAGTGAGCAGATTAATCAAGTAATCACAGTGGCTCTGCACGTGCTAATAACGAGAATGTGTCATAACCAGGAAGCTATTAGTCCAGTTCCCTGTATCTGCATCCACTTAAAAAGAAGAGAGCCTGGCAAGATGGCTCAGAGGGCAAAGGCACTTGCCAATAAGTCTGACGACCTGAGTTCAGACTTGGATCCACACAGTAAAAGAGAACTGATTCCTACAAGTTGTGCTCTGACCTCTACATGGGCAGAGTAGTAATCACACACACACACATACATACATACACACACACAGGAGACACAGGAGAGAGAGAGAGAGAGAGAGAGAGAGAGAGAGAGAGAGAGAGAGAGAGAGAGAGAGAAAGAAGAAGAAGAAGGAGGAGGAGGAGGAGGAAGAGGAGGAGGAGGAGGAGAGAAGAAAAAAGAAAAGAAAAGAAAAAGTAAGAGGCCAGGAAGATGGTTCTGGTAAAGGTGTCTCCCACACCAAGCCAGAGCCCTGAATGCAATCCCCCAGGACTACGTGCTAAAACATTGTCCTCTGATCTCCACACATGTGCTATGAAACATGCACCCTTTCTCTTCCACACATGCTAAATAAATAAATAAATAGATGTGATAATTTTTTAAAAAAATTAAGAAAACAGCTGGGCAGTGATGGCCCACATCAGGAGGCAGAGGCCTGCAGATCTCTGAGCTCAAGGCCAGGTCTACAGAGTGAGTTCCAGGACAGCCAAGGCTACCCAGAAAGACTTTGTCTCAAAAAAAGAAAAAGATAAAAAAAGTTAAAATTAAGAAGACATTTTTAAAAGCGATCGGCTGGAAGCCCGTCACGTCACCAGTCTGCTATGAGCTTTTGCTCTTATGAGGCAAAGCATTTCTCACTACCCTACATCCCCAGACCCCTTTCACTTGGTATTTTGAGTTAGGGTCTCATTAAGTTTCCCAGGCCAGCTTTGAACACCTGTTCCCCTTCCATCAACCTCCTGAAGTAGACTGGATAACAAGCCTGTGTCAGCAGACCCAGCTCGTGTCTCTTCTTGTAGAGGTGGGTACCCGTCAAAGGGCATAAGGGAAGGCTGGGAATGAGCTCAAATAGATGGTCTTGCTCCTGATTCCCTGACGTCCAGAGTCTGTGATTCTGTCCCCCTCCGCCCCTCCTCTGGGTCCCCAAGGAAGATCTCACTCCAGCCAGCTGCTTAGAGATGGGAGATGAGGATCACAGAGCCTTTGTTCCTGGCAGCTTGTCAAAACTGCCTCATTTCAATTTATTTGCATAAGAAGGTTTCATCTCAGCTGCCTACTCCTCCCCACCCCTACCCCAGGGCCACTTACAGGCACAGTTCCAGCACAGTGGCCTCACGTGCCCCTGAACTAATCCCAGGTCCCCTTTGATGATGTTGTTATTTACTGGGAAGGATTCTGTCTGTTTCTGTCTCTTTCTTTTTTTCCTCTTTTACACAAGTTTTTGTCCCTGTACCTTAACTCTGACATTATTGTATCTCCAGGGAAGCCATTGAGTTTGAGGCAAGAGAGAGCGTAGTGCTGGTTATTGTGGTTGAGTTCACTCTGGTTGGTCGAGGCATGGGATGTGGAAAAGTCCTGGGGACGGCCGAAGGGGACAGCAGAGGAGATGGAGATACCAGCAGATCTGAGAGCCCCCAAAAGTGCAGTCTCAGAGCTTGGCAAATGAGTTAGAGACAGAGCCACCCCACTGTCACCAGGGGGAAGAGATGCGTTCCTGCCCTGGCTGCCACTGCCTAGCACTCAGCTGCAGAATGATGTCTGATGGCAGAGTGGAAGAGAAGTATCTGAGGGAAGGACTGTAGGAGGGGGAGTCAGCATGGGACCTTCAGGAGGGTTCAGAACACTTCAAACGCCACTAAGGTGGAGATGTGGGTGCAGGCCTTTCCTCAGCAAAGATAAATATATTTTATTGACACCTCAAAAGGCTCTATAATCTAGGTATTGTGATTTAAGCTTTTAATCTCAGAACTGGGGAGGCATAGGCAGACAGACCTCTGAATCAGTTCAAGCCCAGCCTGATCTACATAGCAAATTCCAGGCCAGCCAGCACTACACAGCAAAACCCTGTCTCAAAAATAATAATAATAATTCTGTAGCCTAGTAATAGCATTAATAGTTAACATTTATCTAATGCGATGCTTCATATTCTGTCACATGTGACGTGACACACATGTGATGTATAGATCGACTTAATCATCACAGCCACCTGTGAAAGCATCATTCTCCCTTGAAAATATCATCTGCTAATCCCAAAGCTGGGAGGAGAAAGACCTCCGACCCAAATCCTCTGGCCAAATTAATTAAAGCAAACAATTAATTAAAGCAAGCTTTTTGATGCATGTACTCAGGCTGCCTCCCCTAAGGCAAGGTTCAAGAAGTCAGCATTGGTTGTGAGAAAGAAAAAGGTTTTTATACAGCTCAGTGGTAGGGAATTTACAAATAGGGGATTTGGTGAGCAAAATAGCCAGTGTTACAGAAATAAGCACAAGTTAGTCCTAATGACCTCCAGAAACAAAGACATGGTTGTAAGCTGGACCTAACAACAGATAGTGACAGGAGTCCATATAACCTTTTCAAACAAAGGTAGGGTTGTAAGATGGTTATAAACAACTTTTTAAAATAGACATGATAGTCAGTCTTGCATCAAGTAGTACAGAACAATTTGTAGTTAAGGTTACACGTGGGGCATAACCCAATCCTTGAAAAACAGGTTTAATCACAGACAGAAATGAACCTAGTTTGCCTTTACTAAAAGATGGCTTTTAAGCCTATGATGTTGGCAGGCTGGCTGGTTCTTCACATCCTCATTTTACAAGAGTACTGACTAAGACACAGAAAGACCTATGAAAAGATGCCTGGACCAGCAGTCAGCTATGAGCTCATCTTCTTCTATCCAGGGATCCAGGAGGGACATAGAAACACTTATAATATCTCCCAGTCCCCTGGATGGCTTGGGGGAGGATCTCCCTGAGCAAACCCATGAGACCCAAGAGACATAGTCAAAGCCTGGAGGGTTGAATAGGATGAGGAGAGAGGGTTAAGGGCACCTCAGTAAAGCAGGAGAGAGCTGGAGTCACACGTCCCAAAGTGTACTCTCAGCAGGCATTCTGGGACAGAGCCCAAGACCTTCAGAGCTCAGCTGAGCCAAAAGCCCACCCTCAAACTTCCTTAGCCTATCCAGAGCAAACCACATCTGGGCACCACCCTTCATGTATCAGGCAATTCTTCAGCTGTGCTGACAAGGGGAGCAGGCAGGGATGGGTATCCCCCCACCTCAGACTAGGATCCTCAAGTCAGGGCTCTGTATGCCCCTCACCACAGCAACGGTTCTCGCCACCCTCACGAGTCCCTGTCCTGTCTCCGAGTCCCTGTAAGCAGCAGGACACAGAAAAGGGTGCCAGGTCACCCCCTCATGAGCCAGCTTTTCCTGGGTTCCAGGAAACATCAGCCACCAGACCCAAGCTTGCTATTTTTAGAGGGCTCTCTGCAGCAGACAGCAAGCTCTGCAGCAGCATCCTGGCTGGTCCCATACTGATCCTGGCTTTTGGATCTTGCAGGGAATGATTCTCACCCAGCACGCTGCTCCGATTACCAGGGCTACACCAGCAGCTGCCAAGAGTCCTCTCCTCCGCTTAGCCCAAGGCAGTGACTGCAAAAGCTGCAGGCAGGCCCTCCCTGTCCTCTCTCAGCCCTACTACCTCCAGCCACTTGGGCACTGATCCCCAAAACCAGAGGTGGGACAAAAAGGCTTCATCGACTTGATTTGCATATGATCCCTGCTGTTTCATAGACTATAAGAATATTCCCCAGAGCCAGCAAGCCCTCTCCTTACGACTGCCACAGATCTTGGCAGAAGGGTCCCCTGGAAAGGGATGGGCCAGTTCCAAATCACCCCCATAAAGAGGAGTTCGCTGAGAAGAGCCCCTCACTCCCTCTGACAGGGGTCAGAACCTCAGTATTTGCAGGAGGCTCAGCGGGTGCCCTGAGCCACCGCCTGGTTTGCAGGTTTGGTGCTTTGCATGTAAATGGTTTGTGCCAGTCTTCAATTCCACAGAGGGACATTCCGCACTGTGTTGATAGGTCTTCTCCTGCTTAGGAGAAGTTTAAAATTCAGAATTTGTTGTGGAATCTCCCAGGTTTTAAGTGTTGGCAACCAGGTCAAGTTTGAAAAGAACGCTCTGAGGTTTAGACAAAACACATCCTAAAGCACAGGAGACAGAGACAAGCGGTGCTAACAGGGTCAGCAGAGAGCCTGGTTTTCTGTGCCTCTTCTGCTCCAGGCTGACAAGTATCCCATGGAGACCCCAGAAGGAGGAGAGGAGCAGGTCCAGAATGCTGGATCCCAAAGGGCAGGGTACCATACTTTGGGTCCTGGCTAGCATGCAGTCTCGGGGTAGGGAGATGGAGGGAGGATGCTCCTAGGGCTATTTGGACACCTTCCTTATTTGTGGTCAAAGCAAATCAAAGCCATTGACTCCAGCCCTTGATTGAGATATAATGGGGCACTAAACAAACACCCAGCAGAGGGAGACAGATTGTGCTTCTCATAATAGGGAACGCTCCTTCAAGGAGTACCTGCTGACATCTCAAAGATGCTGGGGAACACGAAGCTGGGGTGTATGCTGATCTACCCATTGCACAGTTCTGGCCACCCAGAGTAGGAAACACCTGAGAAAGGACAACGTGGGGGGGGGGGGTAAGGAGCCTCAATGTCAGGAGAAGAGCTTTGTCCAAAGGCCAGCAGGAGCCATTAATAGCTCTTAAGCCAAGAGGGACATAAGTGGATCAAAGGTTGAGAGATAACCTTGAGGAAAGCAGACACGGAGGAAGTCGGGCTGTCATCAGGCCACAGGGAAGTTGGTGTGGAATAGACGAGTCCCAGGGACATCTGACAAGTGGGGATAAGCAATCAGGATGTGGTGACTGATGGAATGCAAGGACTAGAAAGGGGGAATTGCTAAGACCAAACCCTGTGTGGGGCACACAGGAAGAGCCTCAGTGGAGGCTCTGGGCCCAGATGAGGTGGAAAGGCTCAGAGCCCAGGCCGGGATCACTCCCACTGGAGTCCCTGACCCTCACACCACCCAGCTCCTCAGGGAGTTCAGCTCGCACACACTCCAGACACCTGGGGTTCCCATGGCAACAGTAAAGAGAAGCAGCCAAGCACCTGGGCAAGTGGGACACAGAGAAATGGGTCAGGGGAGGGGCCTGTCCACACCTAGCTGTCCCTTCCCATGGGAATCTGGCAGGACTCAAAGGGTTGCCCAAGAGAAATAGACTCAGGACGGTGGTCAGATTCTGGCTGCTGTAGTGAACCTTGGTCCCTGCTTTAGTCTCAGGCCTGTGTCATCCCTTCAGCATTCAGCAGCCTTTGTCTCTATTTCTGAGAGGAAGGGTGTGTCACAGGAGTGGGTAACCAACCAAACTATCTCCTGCCCTCCGCCGGGCCCCCCAAGCCAAGAGACTAATTTTAGCTCCTAGTATCAGGCTGCGGCAAGGGTGTTAGGTTAGAGAAAGCTATGTGTCTGCCCACTGCTAACTGCTAACCTTGGGAGCTTAGTGGGAAGCCCAGATAACTGGTTATCCATACCTGAGACAAGCAAAGCAGTCCAGTAGTCAGTAGACCCTCCTGATGTTTCCCCTGAAACCTTCATTTGGGCCCCTCCTCCCTGCCTCAATCCCACCACTATCCAAAAATAACCACACCCTTCCTCCTCCTGAGAGCCAGTCCTATCACAACTTAAGAATAAAATGTTAGATTCATTTTATGAATATGGGTGCTGTCTGCATGTGTGTGCACCATGTGCATGCCCAGGACCTGAGGAGGTCAGAAGCAAGCATGGAATCCCATGGAAGCTGAGGGACAAGTCAACTGTGAGCCATCATGTGATTGTTGGGAACTGAACGCAGATCCTCCCCCAGAGCAACAAATGGCTCCTAGCCCCTGAGCCACACCCCAGACTCTACTCATCCCTTTTGGACAGAGTTGAATCCAATCACTCTGGACTCCCTCACAAACCCAGACGGGCTAGGTAGCAAGCCAGCTCCTTCCCTCCCTCTGCCCCAAGCCACCTCAGTTCTCCCTTCTGCGTGCACCTGAGCTCGGCATGCCTTCCTTAGGTTCTCACGAGAGCTCCAAGCTTCTACTAGCTAGGATTGGGGACCAAACAGAGGGCCTCAAGCACACTAGGAAAACACCCTACCCTGAGCTATAATATACACCCAGCCTCCTCCTCCCCTCCTCCTCCTCCTCCTTCCTCCTCCTTCCTCTCTCTCTCTCTCTCTCTCTCTCTCTCTCTCTCTCTCTCTCTCTCTCTCTCTCTCTCTCTCTCTGTGTGTGTGTGTGTGTGTGTAGTTCAAGCAGACCATGAAACACAGAGATCTGCCTGCCTCTGCCCCCAGGTGCTGGAATCAAAGAGATGTGCCCTACTCGGTTTTTGTTTTGTTTTGGAAATTTTTCTTACATTTACCTGCTCTCCTTCTCTCTATCTCCCTCGGCACCCCCTACCCATGTCTGCCTGTCTGCCTGTCTGCCTGTCTGCCTGTCTGCCTGGCTGCCTGGCTGCCTGGCTGCCTGGCTGCCTGTGCACAGAATTGGAGGACAGCTTTCAGCAGAGCCCCAGGGATCTGACTCAGACTCAGATCTTCTGTTAATGGGCAGCACCTTCACCACGCACTAAGCCATCTTACTGAGCAGCTCTTTTTAACATTTTATTTTGTGACAGAGTCTGGCTAATTTGCCCAGTCAGGCCTTGACTTCGTAATCCTCTTGCCTCAGCCTCCCCAAATGCTGGGAATGTAAGCACATATCACCAGGCCTGGAGGAGGGGGGGGGCTTTGTCTTGCTTGTTCACATGTTTTCCCATAAGCCCAGCAGAAGGTTTGTCATAGAGCAGCAATTTCTGGAGTCTAGGAAGGCTGGGGAGCAGGGAGTTGTGGCTGTTGATCCCAGCTAAGTCACCAGTGGCCTCTCCTTCCTTTTTCTAAGAAAGACTATCTCCAGAGCAAGCTTTGAATGTCTGGTCAAGGAAACCAACCCAGCCTCCCTCACCTCTGACCAGGTAGAAAACTGCTTAAGCCAGATGACCTCACTAGTAATCTACACCAAGCCCTCCGAGACAGGAAACCAGACAGTAATAGACTCAGTTCCCTGGATGAAGAAGTCAAGAGCATGCCTATAGTGCAGTTAGCTCACAGAGTAGGGGACAGAGTAGGTTCACTGCTCCAGGAAAGCCCTTCAGGAGAGAGGAGAACAGAGGAGACCTTGAAGACCAGCCACAGAGGTTCCTAGTACGCCTGGGTCTGGAGGGCCAGCTGTCTCCATATGGATCAGAAAGATCCCAGTCAGGAAGCCAGCCCGTGGAACAGGTAAGACTAAACTGGCAGTTCCATTATGCTCTCTCTGTCGCTGTGATAAAACACAAAGACCAAAGCAACCTCACACTTCCAGGTAACAGCCGTCCATCACAGGATAACAAGAGAAGAAACTCAAGCAGGAAGAGAGACAAGAACCATGAGGAAATGCTGCTTAGTGGCTTCCTCTCTTGCTTGCTCCTTGGTTCATGTGCTACTAGCTTTTTTCTATAGTTCCCTCGCCCAGGAATGGTGCCACAGGGCCCGGGGGCCCCCACATACCCACCAGCAGTTAGGTCAAAGCTGCAGACACATACTCACAAGGTGATCTGATCCATGAAATTCCTCAATTGAGGGTCCCAGGTGATGCTAACTTATATCACAATGACAGTAAAAATAAATGTATAAATAAATGATGATAATGAAAACAACAATCAATATACCTGCCTCCCAGCAAGGAGCAAACCCTTGTCCTGTCATCCTTAGCCAAGGCAGGGTTCTCCTATCGGATGAAGTAAGGAATGGAGGCTTTGGAGTTCTTTACTCAAGAATATGCCCTAGAGGTGCCACACTGCAGTAGCAGAGAACAATTTAGAAAAGGTGCCTGCCCTATGTGAGACCTACCAGTCCCTCCTGCTGAGATGCCTGTACCCACAGCCAGCCAGCCTGAAAATCTAGAACAGCATCCTGAGAACTCTACCCTGGTCACCCAGAACAGCATAAAAGGGGGCAAGTTTGGGGCTGCAAGCCAACCGAAAAATCCCCAGATTTTTACCTGCAGCACCTACTCTGGCGGATGCTCCAGCTCCTCACCCCTGCCACCCTCTTCAGAGTAAGGATATGTGCAGACCGACGAGATCACGGCAGAGACCTGTCTTTGGGAATGTCTCACTTCTGCACCAATCACAGTAGCCAGCCAGAGTCCACGTTAATCAGGCTGGCCTGTCCTGAGCCCTTATTTCTGGCAGGATAGATGTAGAGACACAGGCCTGGGTCCCTGGGGACATGTCCACACTGATACTGGCAGAAATAAAAGAGAAAAAGGAAGAATAAAGAAAGAACAGAAGGAATGGCTTTACTGTACAGGCTCAGCCTCTGCCCTGTCCTGTGCCTAGGTTCTGTGCTACTCTACCTGAGACATTTTTGACTCAATGTCTCCCTATTAGCAGCTTCACCCACTGTACTGGCTGGTTTGTTTGTCAACTTGACACAGGCTGGAGTTATCACAGAGAAAGGAGCTTCAGTTGGGGAAGTGCCTCCATGAGATCTAGCTATGGGGCATTCTTGGTTGGTGATCAAGGGGGGAGGGCCCCTTGTGGGTGGTGCTATCCCTGGGCTGGTAGTCTTGGGTTCTATAAGAAAGCAAGCTGAGCAAGCCAGGGGAAGCAAGCCAGTAAGTAACATCCCTCCATGGCCTCTGCATCAGCTCCTGCTTCCTGACCTGCTTGAGTTCCAGTCCTGACTTCCTTTGGTGATGAACAGCAATGTGGAAGTGTAAGCTGAATAAGCCCTTTCCTCCCCAACTTGCATCTTGGGCATGATGTGTGTGCAGGAATAGAAACACTGACTAAGACACCCACTCAGCCCTGGCAGCAGGTACGTGCCATGTTCCCTTCTCCTGTGACAAGCTCACACTCAGGGTAGGAGAGCCCAACTCAGCCCTCCTATGAACAAGGGACCCTAGAGGGACCAAAGGATAGAAAATACTCTCCCTCCCATCAGAGCTTCGTGCCAAGGAAGTTCTAGCCCCATGGCTCAACCCAAAGAAAAAAGCCACCAGAGAATGCAGGGAATCAAGGTGCCCCACTTGTGGGGAGACGGGAGTCCCCACCAGAGCAAACAGTTCTTCAGGCTAAGGAAGAGTCTGGATACTGAGGAAAGGTGATGTCTTTTCGGCAGGCTGTGCCTTCCTCCTCGGTCTGTTTATACACCCAGGCTGGATTCTGGAATATTCTCCTCAAGGCAGGATACTTAAAGGACACCATTGGTATGTGATTCTCTCTGACCTCAGTTTCCCTTCAGTTATCAAGGTAAGACCTGGGGTGTTTCCTTCCCATACTGGAAGCTCCCACTGGTGGGATTGGCGATGCAGAACAGGCCTAGGAATGGCCACCCTTTACCTTACAACAATTCCTAAGGTGCCACTTCTCCCGGAGAAAGGTCTTAGGTGGCATCTGGCAGTCATAAAGTCAACCTGAAAAGGCTCCTGACAACCAAGTGTAACTGCCCATGCCACCGGGGAACATAGCCAGTCAATTAGAGCTGAGGCCTGCACGCCCCGCTCATATTTATATCTGCTTCGGTGGCTGAAAATGGATATTTATGCATTTTCAATATTCCAGGCAAATGCTCCATCGCTCAGTGATGCATGGCTCTGGCACACTATCTTGGTCCCACAGGGACATCCCTCCTCCACACGCTTTACTGTCTTGGGGACTTTCAAAGGTGGCCTAGCCCCCTAGCCTTTGTCAAACCTTCAGCCTCATAGAACTCAGAGGAGGATATGAGAAAGGAAGGTCAGCTGGCCTCCCCCAGGAAGCCTCAGAGCCCTCCAGGGGCAGGGGTGGTACCCCACTATACAGACCAACAGCCAGAGCTCAGATGTTAGGTGGTCTGACCTCGGTCTTGCAGCATCTCTCAAGTCAGAGTTCTTTCCACACCGGCAGAGGCTGAGACATGGCTCCTGTGTGAGACTGGCTAACTGCCCCATTTCCCGGTCTTTATACCTCATTTATCTGCCCTGCTCTGTCTCTCTGTCTCTGGAAACTTCTGGATAGCTCTCTCAGTCTGGCTCTTTCACACCTGTCTGTCTCTGGCATCCTCCCGCTTCCCTGCTTCTGGCTCTCGTCCCTTCTGTCCCTCAGAGTCCATGTCTCTGTCTATCTTCAGACTGAAGTCAAGCAGGGGTGCAGAGAACTGTCCTGGTATCTGGGAGGAATCTCACAGGCAGTTGTGTCTCCTGTGAAACAGTGCTCTGCCCCTGTAACTCCTCCCCTCTCTGGAGAAGAAGTGGGGTTGGAGTTGGGGGTTCCAGGGAGGATTCCATCTGGGCGAAAGCAATGAGACACATGCGAGTCTCCATACCTGAGTGTGCCAAGAGCACTGGAAAGAGGCTTCTACCCCAGGCCAGCCACTTGGCCTTGACAACTGGCTGGTTTTAGGAGGAGGGGTAAAAGGACTGCCCTTGAGCCTGCGCAGAGTAGAAGCATCAACATTCTGAAGTCCTGAAGGTCCCTCAACCTTCTCAGTCCCCATTGCTTCCGGTCCCTTAGGCCATCCTCCAGCTGCTCCTCCCTGTGTCCCCTTTGCTCTGACCACTTTCTCCTGCTAGTCCTCTCCTCCCTGCCAGAACAATAAGAATTAGTGGCATCCTCAGTGTCCGTCTCTGCACTTCCTCCAGGGAATTAAATCCCAGACCCTTGAGCCCTGTTAGAGTCCAAGAAAAATGCATGCGTGTGCTCTTTGTGAAAATATGTGTATGTACATGTGTCCTTGCACGAAAAGGTGTCACCCATACCCTGGGCTTCTGCACGGACCAGCAGGTCTGATCTGTGTGCATCTCTAAATAGCCCATGTGTGCCTGAGCTATAAGAATTCTGGGTGTTTGTGTAAACCACATGAAACTGCTGGTGTGAGATTTTTATAATCCTTGTGGATCTCAATCCATGCACAGCAAATCATCTGTGTGCCATGTCTATGTGTTACGGACATGCCTGTGTGGCAAGGCTGAGGAATACATATGTCACTGTACACATCTGTTTGTTCATGTGTACCACACATCCATATGCATGGACACTATTGTGTGTTTTATGCTGTGTCCACACATTCTAGCTGTCTGCATATATTGTCATCCTGGCTCCCTGGAGCTGACACCTGTCCCCTACCAGAGAACCACCGTGCCACATCTCTGGGTGGTGGTGGCAGCAGGGGCAGCAGGAAGTTAGGCCTGTAGGTAAGGATTATGCAATGTAGCGGAAGGCTCACTAATGAGGCCACCTTCCTTGCCAGCCTGAGAGCAGGTACCGCTAATTACTTCTCAGTGAGCAGCTCCCTGGGGAAGGGCCGCTAAAGGGCCCTGCTCTCTCCCTCCCCTGAGTACTCTTTCTCCACTCGCTGCTAACCCTGAGGTGCAGCCAAATCCACAGACAACGCAAAGGGGGAAAGAGCAGAGGGCTGATCAGAGGTCAGTGCTTGGTCCCACCAAGAGACTCGAGATGTTTGTATGCCATCCCATTAGCCTGCTTCCAGAAACCACTTCCTGTGTATTCCTCTGTATTTGGGCACAGTCTCCAAGAAGCCTTCAGAAATCCCAGCGTGCTCCAGCAGGAAGGAAGACCTGCACACCCAGTACAGTTCCTCCATGGACAAGGAACATACTCCTGAATAGTGAACACCAGACTAGGGGTCAGTTGTGCTGGGCTGCTAACCCTACAGCTGTGTGACCTTGAGCAGGTCCCGACACTTCTGGGCCTTGGTTTCTTTGTCTGTAAAATGAGGGAAGACTAGAAATCAATATTCACAGAGTGGTGTGTGACCCATGATGACTCCTAACCATTTAGAAAGTATGCCTTGTGCAAAATGTATTGCTTTTGCTATAACCTGAGTATACCCTCCCATATATATATATGAAATAATGACAAAATTCTGTGCATGTTCAGTATAGATACCTTTTTCCAGATATTTTCAATTCACAATTGGGTGAATCTGTGGATGCTGATGTCACCAGAAAGGAGTGATGACTGTATACGCTTGTATGCATGGAGCAGAGTTACACATGTGTGTGCATATATATTTGTGTGTATTAACTAGGGCATTACATCCTGGTTTCACAAATCTTGTTGAAGACGAGGCAAACTCACATGTTTTAAATCTGTAAGCCAGCTTAAAGAAAAATACAAGCAAACAAGAGTTCCAAGGGTATGTGAATATAACAGAAGTCCTGATTGGATGGATGTTAACAAATGGCTAACACTCCCTGAGGTCCTTCTCTGCCTGACTGTTGGATTTTTGACCCCTGGATTTCAAATTATGCAAACAAGGTCCTGTGCCCCTTAGCCCTCATGGTCACCAGGACAGAATACTATGTGAAAAAGTCATTTGGCTGAGGGACACATAGGACAGACATACACTCTGGCCACAGGTCCCACAGAATCTCTGATACTGCACACTCATGGCCCCAAAGTGCACACAGATAGCCTCACTTTGGTTCAGGTCAGAACACTGAGGGACCCAGATGAAGCCTATATCTGGACAGAGGTGGCTCAGAATGACCTAAGTCTTCTCTGAGGGAGGAAACTCTGCACTCCTGGGAGGCTGTCTCAGGTCCCTGTCATGACCTAGGCTCCTCCACATGCTCGCCTATTCTGCCCAGGAGAGGAAAGCCTCTCCCACAGCCCCAAATGCCTCTGTCCTCCAAGAGGCTGGTGTGAATCACAGGAATTTACAGCCAGCCTAGAGTGGAATTTATGAGTCTGCCTGAAGCCCCGGCCGTGAGGAGGGGCTGCCTGTCAGCCCCCCATTGCCACTGATTGATGAGGCTGTTTCCTGCCAAGAAAAACTCCCCTCTGAGGTTGGCAGTGAGGAAAAGACTCCCAGGAATGAGGGGTGGCTTCTCACCTTGCACCTGCTCCAGGCCTGAATGTGCCCACACTCACAGATCAGTTTCCCCACGTACCCCCATTCTCACACATCTGTACAAGTCTGACAGGACCAGCGTGATGCAAGCCAGGTCTTCCACTTTCTCACCCTCGGACCCAAGCCTGGGAAGCTGTTCAACTGAACCTGCTGAGTCCAGAGCCAGAAAAGACCTCTGAGGAGTCCAGAACATGTATAGACACACACACACACACACATACACATGCACACATAGACACACATACAGACACGTGCATGTACACACACAAGTATGTGCACATACACACATATACACACATGCACACATAGAAACACAGACACATGCAAGCACACGTGTGTGCACATACACACAAACACACATGTGCACAATGCACATATATACACATGCATGCACACACACATGCACCCACATGCACACACATACACATGTATACACACATGCACCCACATGCACACACATACACATGCACAGACATGCACACACATACACAAATTCATAAACAAAGGAATGGACCTTACCCATTCACACATCAGCGCATTGGTAAGGCTGACCCTGAGCCCAGGGTCTAGTCCCAGCTGATTATCACAGGTTCATGGGGGCCATTTTTTGGCCCCAAATGAGGGCTTCTTCCCAGAGGATAGACTGACTTGCGTTTGAATCCCTGTTCCACCAGTGTGTGTTTAAACAGTTACAACCTCTTCATACCTGCTTCCTTACCAGGAAAATGGGCATCAAAATAAGCTCAATCACTGTGAGATTCTAGTAGATGCAAACCCCCAGGTCAGAGCACCTGAGGTCTCAAGGGATCCACCCCCTGGCTTGTAGGTGGAGCCCCCGGAATGAGGTGGCTTCTTGCTGGAGGAGAGTAAGAGGGCTCCCTGGAAGATCGAGAGCTTTCCACGAAAACAGAGCTGAGGTCACAACCTTGTGCCTTGCCACAGTTAACTTTCCACTGTGAAAAACCTGCTAGCAAGTCCCTTCCCGTTTCTGGTCATCAAGACAAAGCCAGGGAGGCCCAATTTGGGAGTGAGATCCATCTTCTGCAGTACCCAATTCTTACCACGTGGCGGCAGCAGGGAGTGGATCTGGAGCTCAGCCTCCTTTCAGCTGCGGAGGCTGCCGTCTGGCTGCTGGCCAGTCCCTCTCCCAGTGCTTGATGGGTGTCGTTCCTTTCCACCTCCAGCCAGCTTTTCCGAGAACCAGAGCTGGGAGGCCATCTCACCCAGATGTGATGCTCCCTACAACCCCGAGGAGCAGCCTGCGTTCCCACTTTTCAGATGGGGAATCTGACGAGCCAAAGAAAAGAGGATTTGTGTAAAGTCCCACAAGCAAATGTGCTGGAGCCAACTCCTCTGCCCTCTTTCTCAGCTTCCATCCCCTGGGACAGGCCATGTGAGAGGAGAGCTGAGGCCAGGCTGGCCCCGGCTGGATGCACCCATCTCGCCTCCAGCTGTGTTGCTGGTCTGCTCATCTCCCTCTCTGATCCTTTGCTTATGTCAGTGCCTGGAACATGGCAAGGACTGTGCCTGAGGCTTCCGCTTTGCTTCTGGTGGATGTCGCGTTCCACAAGGGGCACGTCTATCTTAGTCACCTGGCTCCTGCCACCAGTGTCTTCCTGCTTGAATCCCCCCACAATCCTGGATCAACCCTTTTATCTTTTCTCCCTGGGCGCCTCCTCTGCCCACACCCACACACCCAAGCTTTGAGGAAGAACTAAGGGACCGCTTCTCCTCAGCATCCCAGTTCTCCTCTCCAGAGCCCACCCCACCCCCACCCCACTCCCAGCCCCCTCTCCTCAGCCCTGCCTCTCCCTTGTCCCCTCTCCTGCTGAGTCTCTGCTTGCTGTGCACTGCAACTGTGTTTACAAGACAGCAATGACAGTTTTTTATTTCTCTCTTTTGTCTCCCTTCCGCCCCTGAAGGGAAACGTGCTTCCAATCTCCCAGGAAGAAATGAAGACTCTAGACAGAAAGGACACAAAGGACACTGGGACCATGGGTGACATCCCACTCCCACACATGGGTTCCATACAAACAAGTACTTGTGTGCATGCTTGCTTGCATGAGCACTCTCGTGTGCTCACACACACACACACACACACTGGCTGGAGCCTCCAAGAGCAGCTGTGTTATTTCGGGGTAATTGAAAATGTCGATCTTTATTCTATAGTATAAACAGGGCAGAGGGACACAGGAGTCAAGAAGGAAAGTAGTGTCCAGGGACCACAGGAAGGAGAGCCGCTGAGAAGAGCTAGATCAGATGGGAGACTGCAGACACAGAGGGGAAGAGCAGGAAGTTCTCTCCCCACCATGAACAGCTGAGACGTGCATCTTCCCACCCTTAGGGCACAAGGAGACATTCTCCAATCAGTCACCACCCTGCTCCTTAAGGCACTAGGACAGAAGAGCTGCCCTCACTCTGGGTGAGCCTTCTGTGTGCTGGGGGCTGGCAGAGACCACCTGACTTATCCTGGTGGATAAGTGACACCTTTGACCCAGAGCACCCGAACTCCTTCATGAGCACAGAGCACTCTTCTCCTCCCCAGCCCCCACTCCTCTGCATGTGTGTGTCTGTCTGTTTGTCTGTATGTATGTATGTATGTATGAATGCGTGTGTGTATATGTGTGTGTATATGTATGTGTGTATATGTATGTGTGTATGTATGTATATGTATGTGTGTATGTATGTATATGTATGTGTGTATGTATGTATATGTGTGTATATGTATGTGCGTATGTATGTGTATGTATGTATGTGTGTGTATTTATGTGTGTGTGTATGTATATATGTGCTCTGCCACTCTTATAGTCTATATTCTTTGATTCTGGGGAGTTGGGCGTGCATCTGTGAAGCAGCCCAGGGTATGTGAGATGAGGAGGTACCTGGAGTACCTGGGCTGCTACAAGGTGAGGGAAGTATCTGCTGTGGAATCTAGGGGAGGTTCTTGCTTTCTCCCTGGGAGGACAGTGTGAGAGATGTGTTTGAGGATAGCTGGTAGAAGGTAAACTGTGGACTTTCCATTTCTCTGAGAGACATCTTGGCTCAGTACACCTGTAAGTAAGGGACACAAGTGACACGTTCTGACTCTTTCCTCCTTTTCTCCATCTCTCAGAACCCCAAATCCATTCCAAGAGTCCCTCTAGCTCTCTCATCCTCTAACCCTACTCTTACCTGTGAGCCTAGGGGCCCAGCTGATCTGTCTAGTGAAAAAAGAGTGGATTTTCAGTCCCAGGATAAGCAAAAGTTCTCATCCCACACTAAGCCCCAGTCCAGGTCACACACTAACACTAATCTGGAGACAGGCCACTTACTTATTATGTAGTCAAGATTGTTTCTTTGCCCTGGGACTTAATTCCATCTTTCTAGAAGTGTTGGCTTACATTAGGCACTGCTTCAGAAAAGGCCTGCTCAGACCAGGCATGTTAGCACATCTTTAATTCCAGTACTCAGGAGGCCAGAGGCAGGTGGATCTCTGTGAGTTCGAGGCCAGCCTGGTCTACAAATCAAGTCCAGGACGGTCAGGGCTCTATTACACAGAGAAATCCTGTCTTGAACCCCCCCCTCAAAAAAAAGACAAAAGAAAAGGCCTGCTCAGATACTGGTCTGAGGCTCACCTGACCTGATGACACAGGAAACTCACAAACACCACCCCCACCTCCACCCAAAATTTTCAGCCCAAGCATCACTAATTCTTGCAGCCGGTATGATAAATGGCATTGTCGGCAAAATGACATCTTTCTAATCTGCTGCAAGACAGATGGGTCCCTGCTCAGGCGCTCTCTCTCTCTCTCTCTCTCTCCCTCCCTCCCCCCCCCCCCGCCCCCAGAGTCTGCCCAAGCCAGCCTTGCTGAGGCTTGGAGATAATGGGACAGACACAGGATTCAGGTCAGGGTCTGGGAGGAGGAGACTTCAGGGCTCTGAGCCAGGTAGGAACCCAGGTGGCTGCTACAAGCCTCTCTCCTAAACATTCCTGTGTCTCTTTTAATATTCCAACAGTGATCTGGGTTCCTTGCCATCCATACTTAGGTCTATTCAATTCAGTTTTCGTTTCAGGCAAAATCACACTGTTAACCCAGGTGTGGTGGCACACACCTGAAATTCTAGCATTCAGGAGACTGAGGCAGGGGGTCGGGGGTCACAAAGTCAAGACCAGCTATAGGCTGCACAGCAAAACCCTGCCTTTTAAAAGAAAACAAAACCCCAGCACTGGAAAGACAACTCGGTCAGTAAACTGCCTGGCATGCAAACATGAGGTCTTGCATTTGATCCCCCAGCACCTATCAGGTATGTCAACCCACCCCAGCCCCGAGGAGGGAACAGGAGGATTGCTAGAGATTCCCTGGCTAACCAGAACAGCCAAAATGAAGAGCTTCCAGTTCACTAAGAAATCTGGTCTCGAAAACTAAAATGGAGAGGAATGGAGGCAGACCCCCAGTACTGACTGTGGTCTCCACATGCATACATATGCATGTGTACCCGTACACACATGTGTGTGCCCACACATAAACACCTAACACACACAGGTCTGCCTGGTCTACATCGTGACAGCTAAAATTACAAAGAGACCTTGTCTCAAAATAAAATAAAATAAAATATAGAGGGGACAAGCCATCAGACACTGGTTCTGATTCTGAATGTCTGCCTCTGGCTGGGGGGGGGTGGGGTGGGGGCGGTCTGTGACTATAGCCCTTCCTTTCTCCTTTCTAGCTTTCCAGCTCCCAGGATCTGAGCCCTAGTAAACTGCAGATCAGGAACTGTCAACACCTACCTATGGTAGAGAGAGGGAGAGAACCGCTCTAAGGATTGAAGTGAATTGGGGGTCTGGAGGGGAAGATCAAGAGTCTAGAACCGGCAGGTGTGTGCTTGGAAGGCTCCAGCCTGCAGGTACCTATCACCCAAAAGCTGGTGGAGTCAGGCCTGGCCTTGAAGACTGAGGCAGTGCTGCCCTCCTCTGGCCACACTGCCATCTGTCCTCTGCCAGGCTGAGCTACTGAGACTAGAGGCATAGTGAGTGATTCTCCAAAGATAGCATGTGACACTCAGACCCCCTCCCAGGAGCCTGCAGACTGACCACAGCCTCCAGCACTGCCCTCGCTGGCCGGTTTTCTCTAACTGCTCAAAGTCTTCAGGAATTCAGTGTCTTCACTGGGTGTAGTGTTATGGATTAATCCCACACTTGGAAGGCTGATGAGAGCTTAGGCTATAAGACAAACAAACAAAACCACTGTCCCATCTAGCTAAAGCCCACAGGGTACAGCCGGAGCTCCTTACTTGAGCAACGCCTCAGCTCGCACCCTTTGGTCACCCTGTATGCTGTCTCTCTACCTCTACCTGCTCCCAACGGTCTCCACGTGTCCATTTGAATTTTTTTTCCCGAAACCAAGATGATCCCTCCCATTTCTGCCATGTCCTGGCTCCTTTGTTCCTACCTTGGGGACTGGTTGGTCTGCATCTAACCAGGGACCAGAGATACAGCCCTTGAACTAGTGGAATTTAGACTTCACCCATGGCCATCACCGGTACTGTTGGAAAGGGATGATGAGACCCAGAGACAAGCAGGGGAAAACCACACAGCTTGTCAGTGGCCACTCTTAGGTGGGCCTGCCCAGGAGCTTGCCCTGGAGGTCACATAGCAACCTCACCTAGTGACCAGCCTGGAAACCCATATATACCAGATAAATGTACCAAGGATCTCCAGCCCTCGCTCATAGCAAAGCCCAGAGGAAGTAGCTGAGAGTGTTTGCAAAACAAAAGAATGAATAAACAAAAATATTTATCCAATGCCTCTGTGTTCTGGCCACTCAGCAGGCACCAGCTCTGCTACAGGAATCCATGCTCAAGTTGTTCAATGTGATCTAGGAAAACAGCATCTGGGAGGAGGGAGGGGCATGCACCAGCAGAGGCCTCAGTCATGAATGTTCACAATCAGTGGGCACAAGTGTGGTGAGTGTTTGATGCCCATGGTGAAGGCAGGTATGCGGGGCTTGTGCACGGTGACTGGCTGGATGTTGTGAGAGCCAGGGCCAGGCCGAAGCGTGTGGTCCAGAGGGTAGCCAAAGCGCTTGGCCATGCTAAACACAGGACTGCGGTTCTGATAGACAGACGGCTCAGGTCGCGCATGCATAGCAGGTCCAGGACCTCCTGCTATGTTCTCCTTGTGGAACCAATTCTTGTTTGTGGAAGCCAGACTATAGGAAGGGGCAGCTCGGAGGACAGGGATGTTGGGCCCCAGCGTGAGTGGCAGCTGGTACTGGTTAGGAGCCGGGTAGGGGTCCATCACTCTATATGGACACCGGTAGCCAAAAGTGTACTGGGGAGGCTTACGTTCCCCAGAGGGCCGAGTCTTCTCAAGGTTGTAGTAGCAGGAGGCTGGTGTGCTATCTATGCCTGAAAGTAAGGAAAGTAGAGAGAGTCTCACAGCTCCTGATACCAACTGCTGGGTCACAAAGAGAGTTGAACTCTTGCCCAGCTCTGGAACTTCAAACAGTGCAGCAGCAGACCCCGGTCATTAGGATTACATGTGACTGTGGGCAGGGAAAGGGCACCAAGACAGTCCCCAGGACTGTGACGTTGTTGTTGTAAAACAAAAGCCATCACTGTCATTGTAGCAATAATTCCTTGGCAGTCAACATGATGGTACTGCCCTGTGTCCTATGACAGCCCCAGAAAATTTTCTTTAAGTCACTAGATATGTGAGCTCATTAGCATGACAACCTTACTACTTTGACAAGAGCCCTGTGACATCACAACACAGTGTATATTAATGTTATATTATCACTGGCTTCTATGAATAGAAACAGTGACACGCCGGGCAGTGGTGGTGCACTCCTTTAATCCCAGCACTTGGGAGGCAGAGGCAGGAGGATTTCTGAGTTCGAGGCCAGCCTGGTCTACAAAGTGAGTTCCAGGACAGCCAGGGCTACACAGAGAAACCCTGTCTCGAAAAACAAAACAAAAAACAAAAAAAAAAAAAAAAGAAACAGTGACACATGCCTGGTAATGACAACATTGTGTCCATTTTCTCTTTTTAAAGACAGAGTTACTCTGTAACCCTGGCTGACCTGGAACAGGCTGTGTAGATCAGGCTATCCCACCTCTGCTTTCCAAATGCTTTGACATTTGTGTCTTAATGTGTATTGAGTGCCAGCATGCTCAGGTATGCCCCTGCTTGTCCCTTTCCAGGTGCTAAGGATGGACACCCCCCCACACACACAGCCCATCCTCCCAGGGACCCACTTTCCCAACCCATCTTACGTAGGTTGGGGATGCACTTCTCCATGGGCACCTGGGGGCAGGTAGATATTCCAAAACGAGTTGCTTTGGGATCCAAGAAATAGCGAGGCCCAGGGCTATTTATGTCTATGATCCCTGCGAGGGACAAAAAAGGGCTGGCCTGTCACAGCTGCCACCCCACCAAGGGCTTCCTTCAGACTCCTTTGGCTCTTAGCTGTCTGTGGACTTTGATTTCCTTATCTGTAAAATGGGACCTTTTGTGCAAGACTGCCAGAGGCTGCTGGCAAGACCACAGTGTGGTCTGTCTCCTACCGCAGGCACATCCGGATTGGTGCCAAGGGCAGTGACAACCACTGCAGCTACTGTGAGTATTGAGAAAGGGCTCAGCCCCAGCCAAGAAACTTCTGCCAAAGGGATGCTAAGGCAAGAGAGGGGGGCAGTCACCCTAGACCTCAGAACCCCAAACACACGACCATATCTCCGCCCAACCTCTCATCTCACTAGGCTTGGCTGTCAGCCACAGGTCATCGCTGACTACTGCAAGCTTTCCCAGCAGAATGTGTGACACCAGAGCCAAAGAGCCCCAGGGAGAAAAAGCCCTGCTCTGCCAGTGACGGGTCTAGGCCCCTCAGCTCCCTGGGGAGATCTGCCTGATCTACCTTCAGGTGTTGGGGTCCACTGAGGAAATCTTACTGGCTTCCTTCTGTCTCTGTCGTCACTAGCGACAGCCCCCAGTGGTTGTGACAGCAATCTTGGACAGTAGACCTCACCCTTAAGGGACAGACAGTGGGGGTCACTCACGTTTCTTAGTGTGCCGTGTGTGCAGACTATAAGCTGGCTCCTGGAACATGGAGATGTCATGAGCTATATAGCCAGTACAGGATGGTTGGAGGTACTTGGCAGGCCCTGGACCTGTGAGGACAGACAAGACAACCTTTAGCCTCAGCCCCAGTCTACCATGAGAACACATGGGACTTTGCTCTGGCTACAGGCGTACTGCCACAGAGCTGGGCATCAGCTGGTTCCCTACAAGGTAGTATGCAGAGATAAAAGGCAATTTCCTGTGAATCCGCAACTCACTGTAACAAGAAAGGCAACAGTCACAGTCAATGGGGAACTAGGTCTGTATTAAGACTCATGCTAACCACTTGATATGGTTATTTCAGTTGAGCCTCTAGACAACCTTATTAAGACAGATACTTTCATCTTTTCCATCTTACAGATAACAATACTGAGGCTAAGAAGTAATCACTGTATCCAGCCACAGTAACTGGCGACGTGAGACTCAAGAGAACCCAAACATCCCATCGTTCTCCGCTCTAAGATGCTTCCCAAGTAATAGTCAGTCAGGGACAACTTAGTGAGAATTCATCTGCCTGGTCTCCACTTGAAGGAAATAGAAATCACTAAGGTAGGGCTGGTGAAGTAGCTGAGTGGCCAAGTCATCACGTATAATGTATGGGTCCCCGGGTTCAGTCCCTAGCACCCTGAAAAGTAAAAACCAAGCTAAAAGTTCCTAATCCTTTCCCCCAAAACATGCCGTATGCCCCCCATGTTCAACCTTCCAGCATCTCACAGAGCCAGTGGGTGGACTTAGCTTGGAGGTTCATGTTGCTTTCAGGTCTTGAGGAGTGTTTGCTGGGGTTTTACTGGAGGCTGGACTGGCAGGCAAGGCCTTCAGCAGCAGTCTAGCAGAGTGGGCCCTAGGGTAGGGCTGCTCTCACCTTTGATTGTGGCCATGACAACAGGGGTCTGCTTGATTTCATGCCATGAGGGCACCTCTTCCTCCTTATCTGGTTGCTGTGCATAGAACACATAGCTCCTGGCCCCCTTGGACTGTTTCATAGTGAAAGCTGAGAGAAAAAACAGTAGCAGTTACGAGCAGTGCCTGAGAAGCCTGGAGTCAGTACCCCTGCCCAGGCCCCTCTAGCCACTATCCATCCAACTTCAGAGACACCAAAACAGCTTGGGGGGGTGGGGGGTGGGAAGATGCCTGGGCTCAACAGCTGAAGCCACCACAGAAGTGCAGCCAGCGCAGGGGTGGGGGTGGGGGCCCAGTGGCTGGAGTGGAGGATGACATCACATCACAGCAGAACTTGTACTGTGAGGCCCGGAGTGTTTATTTCCCCCGTTGCCGTGGTGCCTGAGCTGTGGCATGGCAGCTCTCTGCTGAGAGCCCAGATACAGGGAAGTTCAGCTCCATGTCTTCTCATATGTCAACCAGGCCGAATGCCCTGGGCGTTCCCCTGGTCTGGGAAGGGACTAGTGAGTGGCAGGGATCCTGAGCCAGCTACTCACTACCAGTAGGTATTTTATAATTGGGGACAGGGACAGAAAGGTTGAGTAGGTCCTGGGTGAAGGGCTCCTGCCCACTCCTGCAGCCTCTGGGATCTTCTACCCACCTATCCCCCTCTAGACTCTGGATAAGTCCCCTTTTCTATCAGAGTCTACTTGTTTATGCTGACCTATTTCCCACAGCCCCTTCCCAGACTCCTTTGCCAAACAATGAAATCTTTAAAGATCCATATGTAGCTAAAGGAATACTTACCTAATGGTGGCATTTCAGACACAGTGTGAGGAGCAAACAGGAAGATAAAGGGCTCACACTGGGGTCCACAGAAGCAGGCTCCCATGGCTTTGTAGAGAGCACACCTCTGAGGGAGTATGTTAGGAAATACTGAGTGCTGGAGGCTATGCAGTCTCCATGTGATGGAGGGATGAACCCCAGGTCTAGGAAAATCCCAGCGATGTCTTCATCCCTAAGAGCTCAGAGGGATCCAGGACCTAACCTTACATCCACCACTGGGATTAGATCTGAGCCAGGTTTAGAAAGGTCTCCATCATAGGAACTAAAGGATGAATGGTAGTGGCCTTTAGAAGGGGTCTGTCGCGAGTCCATATGTTCAGCTGCCTTGTTATGTTTGGAAGACACTACTTCCTTGTACTTGTCCACCGCCCGGCTCTTACACCCTTCCTACTCTCTCTCCATAACGATTATTATTATTTGGGAGAAAATGTTATGTAATAAATATCTCATGTAGGGTTGAACACTCTTTTGTCTCTTCATACCTTGACTAGTTGTAGATCTCTGTGTTAATTACTGTCTATTGCAAATAAAAGCTTTTATGATGAAAAAAAAAAAAAGAAGGGGGTCTGTCACCACCCCAGTGTAGACACTGAGACCACAGCAGGGAGCAAGGATTTATCCCGAGCCCCCAACTTCATCAGTGACAGGAGGGGAACCAGGACACAAAATGTAGTAATCTCCTCGGGTCAGTCTCACTGTTCACAGAGTTGCCATTGTGGTGGTGCTCTGAACTCAAGGCAGTCGCCAAGCGCAGCCATCATCAGGCATGCTGGGAAATCAAGTCTTGGGGAGAGAAAGGCTCAGAACAGAGCAGGCTCCCAGCCAGCAGCAGCATCAGCCCCTCTGCTGAGGGCAATGTCTAGATGCTACCAGCTTACCCCACCCTGTAAGCACCCCTCCCCAGCCTGGTGGAGTTCTCCAAGTGCTTCCTTCCCAGGGGTCTGTTCTGTTCCTGTCACATGCCCTCATGCACAGCTTTCTTGAGGAAATGGATTCCCACACCTTCGGCTGGCCCAAGTTGCGCTCTCCTGTGGCATGGACTTTGCCTCTGATGGAGTCTGAGATCCCCTGAAGCAGGCCCTTGACTGACTCAGGCCCCAGCTGATAGTTCTCCTATTCGTGGCTCTTAGGAGTTCCCTTTTCGTCACGTGGGTTCCAGTGACCGGAAGTACCTTGCCTCAGCTTCTCTGGGCCACCTGTTCCTCACAACCCGGTGGTCCTGGTTCATGGCTACCTCTGCCCTTCTCCTAACTCCTACCATGACCTGGTAACTTTGGCCCTCCTAAGACCTACTCCTCAATCAATGCCCAGTCCTACTCATGCACAAAGACCTCTGCCAAGTCCCTCCCAAGCCCTGTTCCCAACAGTGGTCCTGGGCTTTTCATTGCCTCCCACAACACCAACTGCCCTCTAGACAGTCCTCCATTTCCCACTCCCCAGCAGTCCTTATGGACCAGACTGATGAGCTCGTGCCTCCTCCTCCTCCTCCTCCTCCTGTTCCTCCTCCTCCTCTTCCTCCACGCCCCCCCCCCCAGGTCCTTCCTGCCTTCCGAGCTCTCAACCTTGGATTTGGCAACTTCAATGAGCTTCACCTCTAGGCAGCTTGCTTCCCGGCCCCCAAATACTGTTCCAGCATGCCTCATTCCCCTCCACAAGACTGGGCCTCCATGTGGTTCCTACCCACCTGCACATGTGAAAACAGAGACCTCAAAATGCTGTAGCTGCAGCCCCCTCAGCGAGGCCTACCCACTTCCACTTCCCACCAGAAGCTATGGCTGCTCTTCCGATTTCCACGTCATCTGGCACCTCTCATCACCTCTGAGAGCCAAGGTCCCCTTCCATCTCTTAAAAACTCGGCCTCTGGGGCCTAAAGAGATGGCTCACTGGCTAAGAGCACTTCCGGTTCTTCTAGAGGGCTAGGGTTCAGCTCCCAGAACCCACATCAGGTAGCTCATAACCACCCATAACTACAGTTCCAGGGGGTCCAATGCCCTCTTCTACCATCTAGGCCCTGCATGCATGTGGTATATATACATAATTCAAGCATACACACATACTCACAAAATGGATAAATAATCTCTTTAAAAATAAAAACAGCCCTGCCCTTGAGTCCACACATGTCTCTGTACCTACCTGCCTGTCTCTGCTATTTCACAGACACGTTTACTCAAAGGGTGTTTTCTCTGTGGTGGCCAGTCTGTCTGTCTCTCCGTCTTGACTCACTGAAAGCTGGCTTTAGGCCCCTTGCTCCACCCAAGCTAAGTGGGACTAGATGCCCACAGACCTGCACGCAGATGCTGAACACAGCGGACTCCTAGCAACCTCTTCTGACTTGGCCACTTGGACGCACTGGACCAACCCTGCTGACCACTCCTGCTTCACATAGACCCTCTCCTAGCTCCAGGATCTTCTGGTTTTCCTTCCCTGGTTTTGGCTGTTCCTTTACAGGCTTGCTTCTGGGTCTTCTTCCTCACCTTGACCTCTCTGTATTGGCAAGTGCTTATTAATCACAAAAATGGCAAGCAGTAACTTTGCTTGGAAGCGGTCTTGTGGGCTCGGCCTCAACCAGGTGACACACGTGATGCAGCTCAGCGGGTAAAGTGATGCAAGCGTGAGGACCTGAGCTTGGACTCCAGGATCCTCATAAAAAGCTGGGTGAAGCAGTGTGTGCCTGTAATCCCAGCACTGGGGGGGGGGGGCCTGACCCTTCAGCTTACCTGATCAGTGAGCTTCAGGTACAATGAGAGACTTTGCCTCAAAAGAGAAGGTGGGGAGCTAGAGAGAAGCTACCCAATGGCGGTTGACCTCTGGCTTCTACACAGGTGTACAGTACACACATTTACATCTCACTCAGAAGCTGTTATCATGTTATTATTGTGTGTTGCATGGGTGTGTGCATGCCGCAGAGGATAATCTTTAGAACCTACATAGAGCCAGACTCAGTAGCATGTGTTTATAATCCTTGGCTCCCACAACACGATGAGAGGACAAGGCAGGAGAATCCCGAGAAGTTGGTGGCCAATTAGCCTGACATAGAGAGCAGCAAACTAGACCCTGCCTCAGACAAGGGGGAAGCAAGAACTGACAATACACATACACACACACACACACACACACACACACACACACACACACACACACGAGAGGTGGGGGGGGAGAGAGAGAAAGAGAGAGAGAGAGAGAAACTTAAAAACCAAGCTGTCAGTACTGGTGTCTGCAGACTCAGACATGGATCCTTGTCTCTCATAATGTCACCCTATACCTGCACAAGACAGTCCCTCTCCTCTGTGGCTTTAATTTCATCCATCAACAATTCCTCAACATTTCTCCCTTCTTCCTATATTCCCAGGAGAATTAGGGTCAGCCTACAGCATGTCATTTAGAGTTCGTATGCTCTGCAAAGTCACCATGCCCCGCTCACTCTGTAGTTGAGGATGACCTTGAACTTCGGATCCTCTTGTCTCTACCTCCCAAGTGCTCAAGTTAAAAGTATGAGTGCCACTACGTCTGGTTTTACTGGGTTCATCTGCTCAAACCTCGGACTTTGTATATGCTAAACAAGCCTTCTACCGACGGAGCTACATCACTAACCTCCAAAGAACTTCTTGTGAGATGTTCCTGCCCCCAGTCCATCTCTGTGTGTTATTCCCCTCCCCGCTTCCATCTCAGTGGCTGAGCCTTGGGCTTGTCCAGCACCTTTCTGTCCTAACTGCCCTACCAATTACCAACTCAAACTGCAGAGCTTACAAATCCCAAAATTCTGACTCCTATAACTAGTCACCGAGTATCCCCAGTGCCCTGCTCTGGCAATAGTGCCTGGCACCTGGTCTGCATTTGGGGAATACTTCTTGAGAGGTGGGGGATGAACCTGTTGATAAACTACCTGTCATGCGTTCATGGTTACCTGAGTTCAGATTCCCAGCACCTGGTAAAAGCCAGGCACAGTTGAGACCTGTATAACTTCGGTGCTGAGGGGCAGGGGCTGAGGACAGAGAAAGGTAGGTCCTTGGAACTCTTAGGCAGGTCATTTTATCCAAATCGGGTTCAGTGACAGTCCCTGTGTTAAAAGCTGGGGTGGAGTGGCTGGAGAAACGGCTCAGGGGTTAAGCTCTTCCAAAGGACCTGAGTTCTGTTGGCAGCACCCATGTCATTGTATCACAGCTGCCGGTAACTCCAGCTACAGCAGAGGTGACCTCCTCATCTGACCTCTGTCAACACCTTCACACATGTGGCAAACATTCACACAGACACATAAATAATGAGAGAGAAAAAAAAAAAAACGAAGCTGAAGGGCTACCTAGACAGCTCAGTGGGAGAACACGCTTGCCACTGATTTGAACCCTGGAACCCAAGACCCAAGGAGTAGGAGAGAAAGTATTCCTGAAAGTGGTCCTCTGACCTCCACTCGTGTGCTATAACATGTATTCACGCATGCACACACACACACACACACAATAAGATGGACAGCTGGGTGGTGGTAGCATATGCCATTAATCCCAATATTTGGAAGGCAGAAGCAGGTGAATCTCTGTGACTTCAAGGCCAGCCTGGTCTGCAGAATGAATTCCAGGACCGCCAAAACTGTCAGAGAAACCCTGTCTCAAAAAACAAAACAAATAAACAAAAAAGACGGACAGCAATTAAGACACCCGATGTCGAACTCTGACCTCACATGTATGTGCATGCACACACATGTTCCCACATATGCACTCACATGAAAACATGAATAAACAACATATAAACATACACCAAGAGAAAAAATATTTGGGGGGTGGGGTTTGAGTGCAGCTCAGGAAAGGAAGGACTCGTGTCTAGCTTGTGTGAGACCTGAGTTTAACTCTCAGCAGAGGGGCTGGAGGACCGCTGTCCCAGTAAGTTAATTCATTGGCCCGCTGGTTGGTCAGAGCAATGCTGCTCCATCAGTAGGAGCAGAGCGTTCTTTCCTGTGCAAACACAGGTCTATCTCACTCACTGGTCTATCCTTGGCAGGCAGCTGTGCAGTATTACACCCGTTATCTAGTGTCACCAAACAACTTACTGCAGCAGTCTTCTGTCTAACCCAATGCCCAGGGTTGAGGAATTTGGGAGAGATCTGGCTTGAGATTCAGATTCTAGCGCTCCTGGGAGGTGGCAGTAAGAATGGTGGTAATGGCCTGCAGTCATCAGAAAGGATGTTTGGAGCTGGCAGACACACCCAAAGATGGCTCATTCTCCTAAGAGGTGAGTTGGTGCCGCTTGTTAGGGAGAGGCCTCAGCTCCGCCCCACATGGGCCTTCCACAGGCTGCCTGGCCTTACTCGTCGGATGGTCACTCATAGCAAAGGAGCAGAGGGAGCAAAGTCGAAGCCACGGTGCCACTGTGACCTGGCCCTGGAGGTGACAGTGTCCTTTCTGCCCTGTCTTCTCTGTTCAGGCCAGCTCCGTTCATCCAGGGCAGACTGCTCCAGATGGGAACTACTGAGGGCATCTTAGACACTGGCTTCTGTGAGTGAGGCTGTGTGTGCATGTTACATGCATGTATGTGTGGGTGTGTTTGCCTGTGCACGTGAAGAACAGAGGTTAAGGACAGGTTAACGTAAGATGTGTTCCTCTATTTTGAACTTACTCTTTTAAAGATTTATCTTATTTTTAATCCTGCATATACATTTGTGGCCCTGTGCCATGTATGTGGGAGTAACCCAGGAGGCCTGGGGCCGAAGGTCCAGGCAGTTGTAAGATGCCTGCTGTGGGTGCTGGGAATTGAACTCAGATCCTCTGGAAGAGTAATGCACATTCTTACCCACTGAGCCATCTCTCCAACCCCACTCCACTGTATATATTTTTTTGAGACAGGGTCTTTCACTGAATCTAGAAATCATTGTTTTTAAGACAAACTGGTTAGCCAGCAAACTCGCAAAAATCTACCTATCCCTACTTATCAGAACTGGGATCACAGGTAAGGCCATGCTTAGCTTTTTAACATGGGTACTGGGGATACAAAATCAAATCCTCACACTTGTAGTCAACCATCTCCTCAGCCCCATCGTGAAGTGTTTCACTCTACAAGGGCAAGTGGTCACTAGACGGGAGTTGGCTACGGTGAAAGCTGTGCAGGCCTGTATAGACCGCACACTCCTCAGGCTCTAGACAGGCTGATAATACCCCACCAGCTTGCTCCGAGTGCCTCTCCTAAAGGGAATCCTGAGAGTCCTAAACAAAAAGTGAGACCCTGGCAGAACCTCCAGGCTCTGTCCTTCAGTTTACACAGCCTCAGTATCTCTGTTGGAGGCCACCATGGCATATCATGGTGGTTCTGTACAAATGAGGGAAAAGCACAGAGAGGTGACATGACTCATCTGAGGCACACAGAAGAGGCTTGGCAAGACCCAACTCCTGGCTCCTCACCCTACATTCTTTCCACTTCCCTGCCCAGATCTCCAGCTCAGATCCGCATCTAAAGTCCATTGCAAGCCTTGGTCCCAGGTCCAAGCAGGTATGTCTCATCCTTCCAGGAACCCAAAAGATCCCCTCCAAGGTGCCCAATCCATGCCAGACCCTGAGTGAGTACATGCACAGATTTTCCACCTAGCTGGGGCTCATTCAGCCCCCTTCCAAAGCCTGTCTCTGCAGGTATCCAGTGTCTGTTAGGACAGCATGGCAAGGGTTAACAGCATGAACTAATATTTAGAAATAGCACATCCCAAAGGGAGTCAGCTGTGGCCAACTGGTCACAGCCACTGAAGCCACAAGCTTTTGTGGACATGGTGTGGCAGGAGAGAGTCTGTTCTGGGGAACCCGAGAAGCCCCGAGAGGGTAACCCACCCCTGCCCCCATGCTATCGCCCCAGTATGGCACAGACATGCCTAAAGTCCACCAGGGCTAGCTAGGCAAAGCTCCCCACGGGCCTCCCATTCACAGCATTGCTTCCAAACCAGCAAAGACAACTTTTCAGCTTCTGAATTGTGTAATTGTTGGGACTAGCCGCTCCTGCCCGCCTGAGCCTGGCTGCCTGCACTTGGAGGAGCCCCACAGGCTCGCTTGTTGGCCAAAAAGCGGGAGCGAGACCACTCCCAGCAGAAGCTTAGCCTGAGGCTGCTGCAGAGGAGTCTCTGATTCTGAGGCTGTAGAGCTGAGAAACCAATGCCTAAAGCCCATGTGCCCTTGCACAGGGTCGTCTGCGTTCTGTGTCCTCCATGGCAAAGGGCCAATTCCCTAAGGGTAGGTTCCAAGGAGTTGAAGAACAGACACCACCCCCTTTGAGGGCAGGAGCCCACGCCATTTACCAGCAGGCTGGCTTTGGCCACAGACTCCTTGGGTGGAGCCAGTCGGTCAGAGTGCAAAACACCCAGGCTGAGGGCAGGGCGTGGCTGCCACTGCCAGAGCGGGCATGCTTCGTCCCCATGCACTGGGGATGGGGACCAGTAAAAGTGACCAGAAGAGCCGAGCCAGCCTGCAGAGCTACACATTGTCGGGGAATTAGAAATAATTAGGCTGTCTGCCGTCTCATTCCCCTAGAGTACTTGGGGAAACTGAGACCTCATGTACTGTAGGTCGTTGAAGCTTCAGAGGATTTGTAATCCTCGGATTTATAAGTCATCTTCTTTCCTTGTCTCGCCAGGTGTCCTGTCCTGTGGAGTGGTGTCAGTCTAGAGGGTGAGGAAAGCAGTCAGTTAGGACCCCCCACCTCCGTGTAGCTAGGGAGAAGACTCCATAGAGTCTTCAGACAGAAAAGTACCTGTCGAGGAAGGAGAGCAGTGAGGGCTCCCTGTGGGAACGTAAGACATGACCAGGGAGATAGGGCACCGGGAGTAGTCACTGTGTGTGTCTGGTCAACCCAAGTCAAGGAAAATCATGGCAAAGGTTAGCAGGCAGAAGGGAGGCAAGAGTCAACCCTGAGGATGCCAGAGAGGTTTGGGTCAGCTCTGCTCAAGACAGGAATGCAAGAAGCTGGGGTGAAGACGACTGGGGAGCTGCCACTACCCCACCCAACAGCACGCTGTGAGTCAGTGGGAGATGACCAGTCATTCTAAAGCTACCCAGGGCCTCAATCATCACGTCTCCGCTGAGCTTCAGTCCACCGTTCAAGCCTCATGCTGCAGACTAACAGAGACCAAACATGAGCATCCCGAGCCCCAGTGGTCTGCAGGACTGAGCCTCGGGTTTCTCTTTTGTCTGGGAACATGTTTATTTCCCAGATGAACGAACGATTCTAATTTTTGATCTCTCTCTCCTCTCCCTCCATCTTCCCCCACCTCAGGATAGTCTGGAAATAACTTTATAGTTGAAAATGACCCTGAATTTCTGTCCTCTTGCCTCTACTTCCTGAGTGTTAGAATTAAAAGCTTGTGACCACTCTTTTGTCCTTGTTTGTCTGTTTGTCTGTTTGTTTGTTTGTTTTTTAAGATCCATTTTAGGGGCTTGGAGAGATGGCTCAGTGGTTAAGACCACGGGCTGCTCTTCCAGAGGTCCTGAGTTCAATTCCCACATAGTGGCTCACCACATCGTGGTGGCTCACAACCACCATCTGTAATGAGATCTGATGCCCTCTTCTGGTGTGCATGAAGACGGTTACAATGTACTCATATAAATAAATAAATAAATACATACATAAATAAATCTTTTTTTGAAAAAAGCTTCATTTTAATTGAATTTAATTTTGTGTGTGTTTATGTGAATGTATGGCATGTATACAGGTACCTATGGAATCTAGAAGAGGAGATCAGAGCCCCCAGGACTAGAGCCACAGATAGTTGTGAGACCCTCAATGTGGGTTCTGGGAACCAAACTCAGGGCCCATGCAAAAGCAGTAAACACTTAAAATTGCTGAGCTTTCTCTTCACCCCATGCCCAGGTTTTATGCAGTGCTGCAGAGCAAACCCAGGGCTTTTTGATATTAGTCAGTCACTCTACCAACTGAGCTGCATCCCCTTCCCCAGCCCCAGCGCTAGAGAGTGAATCTGGGGCCTTGTGCATGCCAGGCAAGTGTTCTGCTGCTAGGTATTCCCCCTGGTAAATGTTTTACAAACTGGGAAACCCCCGGCAGAGATGCACAAGCTGGGTCATGAACACTGTGCTGGTTGTATTCTTTTTCTAGGTCTGTTTCTCAACCCCACCAGCAACAAGGCTGGGGAGGCTCTGAGCTCATCCTGACTTAAATCTCAGCTGTGCGCTGGGCTGCAGCTACTAGTCTGGAGGCTCCCTAGACAGAGAATGATTCCTGGTGGTGGTGGGCAAAGAAATCTATGGATAGGGACCAAGCGAGATGCGAGCAGACGGGCGGTATAGGATGGTGCACATCTCCACTCTAGTTCCCAATTCATAAAAAGACAAACACTTCTCCTCCCTCTCATTCCTAAAGAGAGAACTCTTCCCCCCCCAACCCCCCACCCCCGCCCAACCTTCCAAGAAGCCTCCCCTCCCAAACCTTGGATCCATATTTGGACAGTAATTGGCCCTTAATGAGGACCAAGTGTTGTGCTGACTCAGAAGGAAAACAAGAAACAAGGAATAGGCTCATTGTGTCAGGGTACCTAGGGTGCCTGGATAGTTCCTAAGTCTAAGTCCCTGTAGAATAGCTTCTTAGTCGACCTTAGCAGGTACATATTGAGCACTTATGCAACTGCCTATGGAGGGGAAGGTCAAAGGTTCACAGAAGACCCTCCATCCAGGGGAGGATGTGAGGTGGTTGTATACAAACATGAAGTACTGGGGTGTATAGAATGAGAGAGGAAGAAGAAAAGACGATATGTGTTGAGCACCTATTGTATGCCAGGCCCTGGGGTAGGCGTTTGAGACATACTAAAACACTTAATGCTTATAAATTCAAACTTGTACATGAGGAACTGGAACACAGGAGAAGGGACTAGTTAACGGCTGGACAGTCAAGTAAGAGAATTGGGATCAAGAACACTATCAGGCCAGGCAGGGCAGTAAGAGCACAGAGCTTGGGCAAGATGATTTGGCTTGCCCTCGCCTGGATCAACTTGCCAAGGACCTTTAATCTCTCCAAGCCTCCGTTTCTCTATCCAAATGGGGGCTCAGTTCTATCAACATGAAACGTTGGACTTGTGGTATGACTGTTGCTGCTCAGGGGTAAGGATTGAGCACACAGTGCAGTGTGGGCACAGCAAGGAGCCCAATGGAGGGATATGTATGAAAGAAGAGGGGAACAGGGGTGTTTCTCTGCCCATCCCCTGGAAAAACCCAGGCCAGGTCCCAGTGCAGCTGGGGCTGGCCAAACACAGGCACTGGGAAAGGCCACAATAATTCTGCTTTTTCCACCTCCTGGTTGGGACTAGGCAGGCTCTTGCCTGGGAAGGAGCCAGGAGAAGGCCCCAGCCTGAAGCTGTTAGGTAGGAGCTAAATCCAGGGCCAGATTTCCAGGAGGCGTGGGGTAAGTGAAAATACCAAGATTTTTGGATCAGGAGACCTGGGATCCTGGCAGGAAATGGCCAGGCACGTACCTTTGACTTTGGATTCTGAACTGGGCTCCTCCTCCACAAAATGAAGGGAAAGGTGCTCAGCCCCCATCTTGCAAGGTTGTTTTGAAGCATATGTTACCACAGAGCCAAGCTTCTGCACCACAAGATCCAGACCTCTTGTCTTTACAGGCAGAGAATGTACAGTCTGTGGAAAGAGAAGGGCAAATCCAGAGCCCTGCCTAGCGGTCTG
Organism: Tokudaia tokunoshimensis; assembly: GCA_036184795.1. NCBI lineage: Eukaryota > Metazoa > Chordata > Mammalia > Rodentia > Muridae > Tokudaia > Tokudaia tokunoshimensis. Next base: position 58,130,915 of record BTHU01000008.1, read on the forward strand.
CTCCAGTGGAATCCTCAGGGACCTGTGACCTTGAAGGCACCTAAACCCCTATATCCCCGCAAGGACAGAAGAGGGCTGGCAGCTCTCACTTTTATTTCTCATTCTCAAGCGATCCTGTCCACAGTGTTCTGGGGGTCTAAAGACTTAGAGACGGTGTCCCGAATCCTTAAAATGGGGTATGGGTCTGCCTTGGCAGGAAAGGTCCTTCAACCCTAACCAGAAGCAAGAGCCCAGCACGGCCCCTTTAAGAAGGTTGGAGGTGGGAGCAGACAGAGGGAGCCCCCGCCCGAAATCCAAGCGCGGGTCTGCGCCTGCCCCGCCCCCGGAGTTAAGTACGGGACAGCCCTTGCGCCCCAGCCGCGCGCGGAGCCCTGCTCCCTCGACTTGCAACTTGACTTGCGACTTGCGACTCGCTGCTGTCCAGACTCAGCACGCTCTGCTCCCTCGCCTTACAAGTTCAGGCGCCTAGCCCCGCCGCTATGCTTCTCGGCCCGGGACACCGGCTGTCAACTCCAGCCCTGGCCTTGGCTCTTACCTTGGCCTTGTTGGTCAGATCTACAACTCCTGGTGAGTGAGGGGCTGAGACCCTGACCCAGCCTAAAGGATCTTTATGGGGACTACACTCATGGTCCCTGATCAGGAGTCCAGGGGCCTGCACTTCTCCCCCAGGCTGAGGGTCTGGAAGGAAAGCTCTGATCTCTATTTATGGGAACTCCGGGTATCCAAAGTTGTCTGGTTTTCCTGACCCTAGAAAGTCAGACTCTGAAAAGGGCCCCCTAGAGTCAGATTGCCAAGGGTGTGGCTCTGCCCACCCAGATTGTCCGGGACAATTAGGCCACCTCGGTGCTATCCATTCTCTTTGCCAGACAGGTTTGAGCGACCACAGTGGGTATCAAAGGATACGGAGAGGCAGCATTAAGTGTGCATCCTGGCCACAGATACTCTGAGCCAGAGTGGGGTGCTGTGAAGTGAGAAGCGGAGAGGAGACATAATGCCCCACCCTGTGTGTGCGGGCACACCTTTGCCACGGCCTCCTCTAACTGCCTCTGTACGTCTCAGAGCTCTGCACCCCTCTTTTCGTTCCCAGGACTGGCAAGCTGCCCCTACCTCCGTCCGTCCTTATACCTTTTTTTCCCTCATCCCTGCTCTCCTCACTGAGAGGACCTGGCTGGTGACAGGCAAGACCACCCATACTCCAGGTTCCAGAGGCAAGACTGCCACCCCTTAGATATCTCTCTGATAGTCCTGGGGCAACCCAGGCCACACCCCCTGTCCCTAGCTCTGGTGTCTGATCAACAGAGACTCAGTAAAGAGCACCTTCTGAGAGGTGCCAGTGGGCATGTGGTCTATCACAATTGACACAATCCCAGGAACCCTAGCACCACAGCATTCTTCCTTTCCTGGAGATGAGGTCTGGTTATACCATAAAATCTGTGGCCTCGGGGCCACATCAGTCATTGCTACCAATGTATGAATCAGGCAGTCAGCCTACATCTTTCAGGACCATTTCCAAGAGCAACTAAGAGCAGAGAAGGAACTTGAGTCTCCCTTCCAGGGGCCCAGACCACACCCTTCTCCCCGTCAGACGGAGGAGACCAGCTCTAAAGAAGGATATCACGAGGCACCCAGAAAGGAAGTGAGTCAGGGAAGGACCCCCTACACTAAGGTGACTCCGGGTAGATCCAGGCTCCTCATCCCGGCTGCACAGAGAGCCTTTCCTAAAATCTCACAACCCCAGAGATGAACAGACCTGAGAGGTGTGAGGAGGGAACACTGAGGTAGCTGGGCATTTCCAGCCAAGAGATGGTTTCCTGCAGCCCCTAACTGCTTGGACTTCAACTGAGAACAATTCTTAGACACCATCTTAGCGCTGGCAACAAGAGATGTGATGCTAGAGCTACACAAAGATGGGCGGGCTGAGTCAGGGTGTGGCAATGCATGCCTGTAATGTCAGTATTGAGGAGGTAGGAGAACGGGGATTGGTTGCACTGTGGGTTCAAGGCCAGTCTGGGCTGCAGAGAGTCTCAGATCGGCCTTAGCTAGAGTGAGACCCTGCCTCCAGAACACGTGGGGGTCGGAGGATAAAAGGTCAGGGGGAAAAAGGAGAAGAGGACAGGGGGAGGAGAAAGAGGAGGAGGGGAGAGAACTTGTGTTAATTCGGGAGATATAGTGAAGTAAGGTAAAATTCAAAGAGCGGTTTCTAATTGTGTATGGAAAGATCCAGGTGAAAATGTGCAGCAAATAGGAAACAAGATGGGTGGGACAGAGGGCCAGCCATTGTCCTTGAGCCAAGCCTTGAAGGGTGAGAAGGGAGTCTGACTCCCGTCTGCGGTCCTCAGCCTGGACGAGAGCGGGAGGTGGGTGTAACGGGGTGTTGAAATAGAAAGACCAGCAGCCTGACTGGAAGGCATATTTTGAGCACAGGACAGGAAGAGCCATTGGGCTGGGACACAGAAACCTTAAATGGCAAAATGAAGCCTACAGCCTGGACACTGATGGTGAGAAGAAGGTACAGCCGGTGCCTGTTTTGTAACGTTGAACCCACCCTGGACTTCAGGAAAGACTTGGACTTGGGGAAGGAATGAGATGACTGATGTTCTCCCCTGTGCCAGACAGAGCTTCTGCATAACTCTGTCACCCCCAACCCAGGCTAGGGAATATGTGTGGGAGCTGACCTCACAGCCCGGCATGAGGAGTCCAGGGGCCTGTATTTCTTCCCTAGGCTGATTTCTGTTTGTAGGGTCTCCAGCTGTCCCAGGTTGTCTGGTTTTTATGACCCATGGTGTCAAACTGCCCAGACCCCTCCTGAGTTCTGCCTGAAGAAAGCATCTTCCCACCTCTCTTGGAGGCCCTTGGGTTCTCTTGTCCCACTGAGGCACACTTGGGTGGCTGCCCTGCACCTCTCTGCATTCCAGAGTATCCAGGTCATGGGGTCTGGGAGGCAAGTTTTCTTGGCAATCATCTGGACCAACATCTCAATTGTACAGGCAGGAGAAATGAGCCCCCAGAGAGGAAGCAGAAGTCTTAGGCCTTTGCAAAAACCCAGCTGCCCAAGAAAATTTCCAGGGAAGAGAGGGAGTTCACTCCTTCTGAGCTCTGTGGAAGATGAGACCCTCCTCAGAGGAGCAGACCTGGGAGAGTGTGGCCTGGGGGACACAGGGGAGAAAGAAGGTGACATTCCAGTCCAAGAAGGCTTGGCTATAACCCTAGACCCTGGGGTGTGTTAAAGTGTAGCACTGGAGACAGCGACTGCCGTGCCTCTTCTCTGGCCTGCCCTCACACACTAAAAGGTGGGCTATGAGAGACTGAGGTGGGGCCTATGTATACACACCTCCCAGAGGCTTTCTCAGGGTTATCTGAATGAGGAATCAGAAGCAATGGGGTATGGAAGGCAGCCAGGCTTCAGGGCCCGAGATACAAGAAAGAGAATTAGAGTAGATCCTGTTGGCTCTGACAGTGATTCTCGGGGCATCAGTGCTGTAGAGACAGACGAACCTTGTACATGCACTGTGCGTGCTGCCCCGGAACTCTGAGGCAGGGCAGAGGACAGCCTTAGCCCAGCCCACCCAGACTCTAGAAAAGCTTCCCCAGAACCAAAGATAACTAAGCTCCCCCCTCCCAATGTCCACATGCCCAGGCAGGACAAGAAGGGCCTTTTAGCAGTGCCTGCCTGGGCAGGGGCTGTGGGGGGAGGGTGAGCCAGGCCAGGTGGGCTAGGCTGCTGTCTGCTGGAACTAGGAGGGGAGAGGGCCACAGGGAAGGGACTGGGCATGTGTGGCGCTCACGCAGGAAGTGTATAGGCTGTCTGGGAACTGGGCATGCTGCCCAGGATGGGGTAGGGGAGGGGGAACTTGGATATCCCTGATGTTCATGCTTGCTTGTTCGCTGGTACACAGATGGGGCTCACACACAAGGACGCACAGGCTCAGGCCATGGTGCTATACAGCTGTTCTCACAGACCCTGACAGAGGCAGTAGGGGCAGAAGTAGCTGCTGCCTCATCTCCAGCCCTCCACCTGACAGACCTGGGCTTGGGTGGTGCCTGGGAGTCCACGGGGGCGGGGGGGGGGCTGGCCAGAGTTGTACTTCCTAGTCAGGACCAGGAGCAGATGAGCTAGAGGCCTGTAGGCTGGAGTTTAAGCCTGCGTCCTCTGTTCTGTTGTTTTACCAACTCCCCTACAACTGCCGGCCAGGTCCAGCACCAATCCATCATGCCCTCTTGCCCCAGCCTATGTCAATCCCGCAAAGCTTTCTAGAGATAAAAACTCTTGTTCTACGTACAGACAGAGTAGGTCTGTGTACACAGTATTACCTTCATTGCTGAATCTGCAAAGAATCTTGGAATTAACTGGATTAGCATCAATAGTTCAGTGCTTAGATCCTTTCTAGGGCAGGGTTTCCTTAGCTCTCTGGCCTCCAGGAGAATCCATCCTAACAGGAGGAGGGTAAAACCAGTTCATGACTCAGTCTGAGAATTTGCTTCCAGAGCTAGCCATGGTGGGTGCTGGGGTACAAGGCAGGAAACGGCCCCATTTTACAGAGGAGGAAACTGGGCTCAGAGGAAAATCAGGACCCCACCCTACTCTTCAACCCCTCACCCCTACGTGCCCCTGCTAATCACTCCAGGCAGTCTTCCTCATTCCAATAGAGTGGCCTATCCCAGATCAGGCCATCAGAGTGGGGGTACACACCAGTGACCTCACACCCCCCGAAGAGAGATATCTCAAGAGAAGTCCAGGTCTCTGTCACTGTCCCTCCAGCAACTGTCTCCATTTTTCCAAGCCCTCCTACCTCATAACAGATGCAAATCTCCCATTAAAAACCTCTATCTAGCCGGGCAGTGGTGGAACACACCTTTAATCCCAGCACTTAGGAGGCAGAGGCAGGCAGATGTCTGAGTTCGAGGCCAGCCTGGTCTACAGAATGAGTTCCAGGACAGCTGGAGCTACACAGAGAAAACCCTGTCTCGGAAAACCAAAAAAAAAAAAAAAGAAACCAGCCACACATTTGTCTCTGAAATGGGTTGCAGCCTGGGGCTGTTGTCAAGGTGGCTCAGTGGTGTGGTGTGGACCATCCCTGTTCTGGAGGTAGTGTGGGCGGGCCTGGCCAGGAGCAGTGCCTGTCTTGTTGACCAGCTCTTCTCACTCAGTACCTACCCACGCCCGCCACCTCGCAGCCTGTGCAGGAGCCAGCTCTGCCAACTCTGGTGTGCATGACAGGCTGCCAGCCATGGCTCATGCTTACTTAAGTGTTTCGGTCTGTCCCTCCCCCTCTGCCTCCACAGACCTCACAGCAGAAACCCTGACTCCAGACCAGCCAGAAGCCCGCCATAGCAGGGCTGAAGACATTGCTAGCCTGGAGTCACAGAGGGCTTCTTTAGAGGATTGGGGGCTAGGCCTCCCTGCCCTTTGTCCTTATTCCTGGCATGGGCGGTGACCTCACCGATAGGACCAGCAGCCCCTGGTGTCTCACCACCTTTCTCATGGCTCTCCGCCACATAGCTGAGTACAGGGTTCGTCCATTGGGGGCTCACTGGGGATTTTGTACCCAGGGATCACACACCAACCCACCCAGAGGTATATAATCCTGAGAATATGGGATGCCTGTCTCACCCAGTGCACATACTGTAGCAGATTATCTGCTTTTTGCCAGAAGTGATGGTACATTGCTATAAACCCTGTACTCAAGAGGAAGAAGCAAGGCTGAAAGTTCATGGCCAATCTAGGCTACATAGCAAGACCCTGTCTCAAAATAGTGGTGATGATGATGATGATGATGATGATGGTGGTGGTGATGGTGATGGTGATGGTGGTGATGGTGATGGTGATGGTGATGGTGATGGTGGTGGTGATGGTGATGGTGATGGTGATGGTGGTGATGATGATGGTGATGGTGATGGTGATGGTGATGGTGATGGTGATGGTGGTGATGGTGATGATGATGATGGTGGTGATGGTGATGGTGATGGTGATGGTGATGATGATGATGGTGGTGATGGTGATGGTGATGGTGATGGTGATGGTGGTGGTGATGGTGATGGTGATGGTGGTGATGGTGATGGTGATGGTGATGATGATGATGATGATGGTGATGGTGATGGTGATGGTGATGGTGATGGTGATGGTGGTGATGGTGATGATGATGGTGATGGTGATGGTGGTGGTGATGGTGATGGTGATGGTGATGGTGGTGATGATGATGGTGATGGTGATGGTGATGGTGGTGATGGTGGTGGTGATGGTGATGGTGATGGTGGTGATGGTGATGGTGATGATATTAAAAACACTGTTGGGTGAGGATGTAGCTTAGTTGTTAGGGTGTTTGTCTAACGTGCATGAAAGCCGAGTTCAGGCCCCAGCCCCACTGTATAAACTGAGTGTGAGAGCATGCACTTGTTATCCCACGACTCGGAGGTAGAAGCAGGAGGATCTGGAGTTCAAGGTCATTCTTGGCTAAATAATGAGTTTAAGACCCTTAGATGTTCTTGGCTCAATGTGAGATCCTGTGTCAAAAAAAAATAAAATAAAATAAAAAATACTGTTTTAATAGAGGATTTTGTGGCTGAGAAAGGGAGAAAGAGAATGAAACTGATTAAGATTGCTTCCTATCTTTCAAAGAATCCCACTCAAGGCTGACTGCAGGGTTTCCTGTAAAGTGTCCTTCTCCGGACGGTTCGGCAGGGAGCCTGAAGGCAGAGAGCAACCTCTGAACCCAGCCTCCACACACCCAGACTCTGAGGTTTCTCCTGCCCAGACTCCCACTCTGCTACCCCTACCATCAAATAAAACACCCAAGTGAGCAGAAGCCTCACTGTCTAGTGGCCACACTCACCACCACACCATGGCTATGCTGTGCACTTCTCTCCCTCCATGGTCAACATGAGTCATGTCCTAACGTCTGGCCATTAGTTAACGTCCGCTGTCATCAGCCTTTCTCTTGGGGCTCTGTATAAAACTCCCTCCGTCTCCTGAGTCTGGTTAGACACTCAGCAGGTGTGCATGCGTGAATACATGTGTGCCCACGTGTACACATACACACACAGCACATTGTTCAGTGGGCTCTGACCAGGACTATGTCTAGCCTGCAAGCCAGCAGCCCTAGGGGAAGCCCCCAATTCAAGACGCATGCCCTAGCCGGGAAAGGGCCTCTGGCTAAGTCTCAGCCAATCTGCTCTCTGGGGAGCCGAGGAGACTGGGGAGAGGAGCCCAACTTCCGTTCCCACCTAAGAGCAAACCCTTCCCCGCCCACATTTCAGGAGGGGCAGCTATAAATATCAATGTGCCCAGGATGCTGATTCCCACGACATCAGCTCCTCCCTGCCCCCTTCTCTAGTGCACAGGCACTGGGGCCAAGAATCTCTGCTGCAGCTGGGGCAAGGCAGGCTTGTGCACCCCGCCCCCCCACACACACACACACACTTCCTGACAGAGGGAGAACAAATCACCATTTTGGGGAGTCTCTGGGCTATGGTTGAGCGTCTTTCCAATTCTCATTTAGACTCAGCCCCCACCTTTGCCGCTCTTAGCCCTCCTTTCCTCTTCTATGGGGAGGCGGGAGGCTAGGCGCAGGGGTCACAAACATGGTGTTAGAGCGTTCATCTGGGATTACGTCCCAGCCCTTCCTTATGCGAGGACCTTGGCCCACTCGGAGCCTCCAGTTAGCCCTTTATACAAAAGGAAAGACTAACCCCTGCCTCTCATATGTGTTGAAGACAACGAAGCCAGACCATGGCCTGGAAATGAAGCTCTGCCAGGCGTCTGTGCCCGAGGTTGCTGTTCTTCTGTTTCTGTTGTCTTTCTGCAGTGGGTGGCTCAGCAGTGGGGGTGGGGTGGGGGGGTCCTGATCAGGAAAGGTTCCAAGGCAAGGACTCTGGGAGGGCTGTTAGCCACCCACCAAACCCCCAGCCCAGGACCCTTTACAAAGTGGAGGCAGGGTTCTGCATCTGTCCCACGGGAGGGCTGGTCTCAACCTTGTTGGGACCTCACTGACAGAGCAGTAGGTACCCAGAGCCTTACTTCCCAATAGCAGACAGCCCTGCACAAGGCACATGAGCTGATGTGCAGCTGAAACCCAGTCAGAGGATGCTAAGTGAGTAACCAAAAGTAGTCAGACTCTGTCCCCAAAGCCAGTGACTGGGAAGGAAAAAGTGGGCCCCAGTGAGGTTTATGAGTAAGGGAACCCAGAAACCTGGCTTTTTCTTGCCCTCTGCCAACTTCACAGGGCTTTCTCTTGGCTCCCTCTCCAATTCTGACCAGAGCCCTGTGACATTGACATAAAGTGTTTCAGAATACTACGGGCCACTGTCACCACCATAATCAGCAATCGTGGCAGCACCACAAGGGACGGAAGTTCAGGCTGAGCGAAGTTGAGAAGATGTCTCTGGGATGCTGGGATGGTGATGCCATGTGTGTTCAGTGAGGACATGAGAGGTGACTTTCCAGAGATGGCTACGGGGTGGAAGCCTGGCCTTGTAACTGGGATGAAGGACTATCCAGAGGCTAAGCCTCTCTGTGTGGACACGTTTGCCTTCCTCCCAGAGCTTTCTGGGAAGGGCCCAGCCAGCTCCCCGGATGTTCTGATAGAATCCAGGTGCCTGTCTCCAGGCATCTGGGGTCCGTTTGCTTCAGGCCTCCCATCTGTAGCCCAGCTGAGCCCTTTTAGAAGTAGGGGCTGAAATGGAGGCTTCTTCCTCCACTTAGCAACAGTCAGCGGGTAGGGAACTTGTGTCCATGCTTTCTACGTGACAGGTTGAGATATCTGACCCTGCTGTGTGGCCTTCAACAGACCTCTGTCCCCCTCTGTGTCTCTGCATGAAAACTTTAATCTCCCAAGTCATCTCTAAAACTCTGAGTCCAAGCTCTTAAGAATGGGACAGGGACTCAGCTTCTAGCCAGCGGCTTGTCCTAAGCCACACAGTAGGCTGGAGGAGACCTTCCTTGGGGCTTAAGGGCACTGGTTGGCCACTGTTCCTGGGCATTGGGAAATGACTTTTTGAAGTTGGACCCAGACCCTGGGGCTCTCCCAGGATGAGAGTTCCCCCTCCACACACACACCTCCAGTTCCCAACTTCCACCCCCTAGCTTGGCCCCACCCTGCCAAAAATAAACTCAGACCACCCCATTTTTGTCCCAGCCAGACCCACCCAGCCCTCCCAGAGCCAGTTGAGTCACTGCTTCGGACTGCTCCGTTTTTAACTGCCTGAGTCACCCGTTGCGGCTATGGCTTTATGACACATGCCCAGGCTACAGTCACCCCATAGCCCCTAAAAGCACAACAGTGGCAGCATCTGTGTAGTGAGTAGCAGCAGGTGGATTTAGCTTATAACCTGGGACTAGGAAGCTCATTCCCTAGTAAGCCAAAGCCTGTAGCCTTTTATTGCACCCCACCAGAACTAAGCTTGTACTGCAGGAGTACCAGGACGAGAGGGGTCTCCAAGCCCAGTGTCTAGGGGTGAATGGCAAGGCCACAGAGATTCCTATTATTGCCCTTGCCTATTTGTTTCCAGCTCAGGCCCCACACTGTGCCCCGAGTGCCCTGAAGACTCCCTGTTGGCAGGGACACCCACTTCTGGCTTCCCCTGTGGCTCCTGCCTAACTCTGCTTGCAGACCCATGGGCTGCAGGCTCCCCATCTCTCTCCCAGACCCTTTTCTGTCCCGTCTCTGTCTCTCCATCTCGACCACCCCTGTCCCCGGTTGGCTGTCTTCACTTCTCCGTATCTGTGGTTCCTCTGTCTCTCCTTCTCCTCCCTTCCCATTGCTGGCCCTTCATCTTTGCCTCTCCCAGCTCTGGTCCTGTTCTTTCTCCGTGTCATCCTCTACCCAGTTTGGGTGACAGTCTGAAGTGCTCACTCCGCAGCTGGCACCCCCAAGGGCCTCATCTGTCTTCTGGGTAGACAAAATAGACCCACAACCACCCATCCCAAGATGGGAGTCTGGGCCCCGGGGACCAATAATCCCGAGAGAAATTTTCCATCCCCCTCACCCAGACCCTGTCCCCTACATCCTGTCCCAGGGAATGTCAGGATCCCACAGGCACTTCCTTAGAGCCTGGGGTGGGGAGGGGGCCTGGGAATGGCCCCTCCTTGGGTCCTGCACAACTTCAAACCCCATCTTCCGTCCGTGGTTGAGCTTCCAGCTATAAATAGGGGCTCACAGTCTATTTTCTTTAAAAACAAGCATCAGACTGGGTGACCATGGCCAGAAAAGCAACCCCTGGCTGGAGCAGGCTCCCACCCTTCCTCAGTCGCTGTGTCCAGGCACCTTAGATGGTTAGCAGGGCTAGAAAGGAGGCTGGGGGTGAAACACAGACGAGGCAGTCTCCAAGGTGCTACCTGGACTGGCTAGGGGCCGCCCTTTATACACCCCTCCCCATTTCCCTCCATCACACAAGGTCAGTCTCGTGCCTGATGCTCACAGTGTCAGCATAGAGAGGTGGCACAGCTCCCCAAGCCACAGTTGAGGATCTGCACCCCAATTAAAATGGAGGTGCCTTGGCTATGAGACAGGGTGAGGGAAGCATGAGACCCGTCCTCAGAGAGAAGGAAGAAAAGAGCTGGATCCAAAACAGGGCATAGGTATCAGCTAGATTTGGGCAGGAAAGCCCGAGGTCCCACAAGGCTGGCACCTGGAACGTTTGTGGGCGATGAGGGGGATGCTGTGGATAAGAACAAGGTCACCCAGGACCTTCCACATCACGCTCGGAGTTTGGAACCTGATCGTGGGGTGGAGAGTCACCCAAAGCTTCCAGACTGGGGAGGATGCTGGGCAAATCGGTTTAACTGTGGCTACTCCTTGCCGGGGAAGGCAGGAAGTTAACTAAGACAGGCACAGGATGGTGGTGATCTGCCTTGTAGGATGGCACAGTAGGGAGGGAGATTAATATAAGGGAGAATTTAGAGGCAGGATAGATGGAAAGTGGATATCCCTTGACTCTGACGAGGGAAGGAAGAGTGGGTTCAAAAGAATTCAGTTTCTCTCTACAGTGGCTGGGTAGTGGGACCTTTACTGGGCCAGGGAGCAGCTTGGGGCAATATGACCTTGTTTGCTATGAGGAGGGTTGACAAGGGGGTTTCTCACCCAGATGTCCAAGGGCCTGAGGGCCTGGCAAAAGAGTCCATTCATGCCTGAGGATAGAGAAGCAAAATTGGGTACATTGTAGCAGAAGTAGAAGTTAGCTTCTGGGAGCTACCGGTGGCAGGAAAGCTCAGTGGGAACAAATACTAACAGGAGGCAGGCCACTGTGGAAGGCCTGGCTAGCCCTTACCATTAAGGCTATTAGCAGAGACCCTGTGGTTTCAGGGCCCAACCTTGTAGCCACAGACTCCAATGGCCGGGCACTGTGATATTTTGCTACTCTGCCTGTGTGAGAAAGATCTCCTTGATAGAAAACCCTCAGGACTGGAGAGATGGCTCAGACATTAGCAACACTGGTTTCTCTTCAGGAGAACCTGAGTTTGATTCCCAGCACCCCCATGTAGATCACAACTGGCCATAACTCCAGTTCCAGGGGATCCGACACCCTCTTCTGGCCTCCACAGGGACTGCATGCATGTGGTGCCCAGATATACATGCAGGCAAACACCCATACACCTAAAAAATAAAGTTTTTTAAGAAGAAAATTCTCACATGGGCAAATGTCACCTCCTTCTGATTTCTACTCCTCTACCTATGGATGCTTCCCATCTCCACTTTTATGGACCCTGTGGATGTGCCTTAGCAGGGACACAAGCCTGGGTCCTACGCTGAAGAGCTCCTGACACGTGGAGGTGCTCAGTGGTAAAGCACATACTTTGCATGAGTAAGGCCCTGGTTTGAGCTAGCACACACACAGGCTGGTCCTCAGGACCCCACTTTAGTGACCCCAGCTTCCTATCAGCCACTCAGGTCTGATTCCTGAGTGCAGACCTGAATCCAGGCATAGATTGTTCCCTTCATCAAAGTCCCCTTTCACAGATGGAAAGACTGAGGCCAGAGAGAATGTAGGCGATCAGGTCTCTGAGTTGAGGTGTGTATGTGTCAGTCTGTCTGTCCACCTGCCTGACTGGGTGTGTCTGTGTGTGTTTTAGGAGACTGATGATCTTTAATCTACCTCCAGGTCTCCCCTTCTTCTTCCCTAACTGTCAGACATGATATTCCAAGGAACACAGCCTGTTCTGCACACACAGTGTCACCAAGCTAAGTTCAGACCCCCAGTCATTGTTCCCCACTCCAGTTCACACACTCACTATCTCCAAGCCCAGCTTTCGAGGCAAGGAAGCTCTAAGACACCTTCCCGATAGCCCTGTAATGGTACCCCCTGTCATGACTGGTCTGGGACATTAAGGGGACACTGGCATCTGAGCTCTGACTGCAAGAGGGCTGGGCCCAACAGATAAGTCAGAGTAGCTTCCACCCTTGCTTGGTCTCTAGACCCTCTTCTTCCCACCCTCCCTGACCTCCAAGTCCCCAGTGGGCAGGACTGGCACTTAATCATCGGCTTCTGAGAAGGCTTCTGAGAAGACTGGGCCACCTCTTGCCAGCCCCTCCCTCCTCCAGCAGCTCCCTGAGTCCACCCACAGCTGCTCCAGGAGAAGCCAGGCCGCTCACCCTGCCAGCCAAAGCAGATGCGTTCCCTCCAGCCCTCCACTCCTCCCACTTCCACCCGACCCTGACAGAGGGAGCCTCGGGGGAACAAGAAGGGAAAAAGTGTGTCTTCCCCAGGCAAGCTGCCAGCCAGCCCTCACACCCTCCTCCCACCCCAACCAGTGCAGATGCTCCAGCCACCACCTCGGTGCGCACACACCTCCTTGCCAGCATCCACAGCGCCCAGCTCTGGAACCACACCCACAGGGGTTTCAGTTCCAGCCTGGCCTCTGTCCCTGTGAGTCTCTCTCTAAGCCTCAGTGTCTTCTCTTGTAAGATGGGAATTGTCTCATAGAGACCCTGCTAGGGCTGGGGAGGGTCCCTTCTTTTTCCCTTGTATGCCAGTAACCTTATCCCAGGCTGGACCCTCTGAGATGGGAATCTCGCACCCACTAGGGCCTGGCCAGCCAGGGATAGGGAATGTGGAAAAGGCCCTGGAAATCCACCCATCTGAACAAGGAGGAAAATTATAAGGCAGAGAAAAGCCTCCTGGAATTGTTCCGCACCACACTAGCCCCACCCTCTCTGCCTGAGGCAGGGGAGCGGTGGAGCTCCACAAAGACTCCATTGAGGCTGCTTCCTCCCTGTCCCAGCCTCCAGCCTGGGTGGACTCTGGGCAATTGGTTCCATCAAAACCTCTCATTTTCCCTCCTACTTCCTCTTGTGCCCAGCATGGCCCCGGGGTTGGCATATGTGGCTGGAAGCCCAGGACACTAACCCTACCTCTACAGAGCTCTCAGGGGACCTCCGAGACCATTCCTCCTCTTCTCCAGGAGCGCTCCTCCCCCACGTGGGCCTTGCTGCTTTGGAAATCATCCTTAGTATAGGCCCTTCAGCATGGCTGACTGATGGTAGTTGTTTAGAGCACCAGTAGCTGTGGCCGGTGCCAGAGCTCAGGCAATAATTGAGGAAACTGTTCTGTTCTGGCCTCTTTGGACTTTCAGGGAACCAAAGAGTCCATGAGAGTCAGGGTCCGAATGTGATTCTTGTGGCCTGCGTTCTCGGGATGAGGGGAAGGAGACTGTCATGAGCACAGCAGAAGTCTCTTGATGCTCATTCATGGTGGTTGCTTGCATGGTCTCACAGTGCTTGGTGGTCCAGCACTGCCCTGGGATGAGGTCTTGCCTCCCAAGAGGGAGGACAGCTCTAAATTCCAATCCCGTGTGATAGCGGACTAGTCTACTGTTGTTCACACTGCTGGCGAGGCCGGGATCAAGTGAGGAGAGCCGAAGAGCATCGGCAGCGTGCAGTCTTCCTGCGTTGTGCAGCTCTTAGCAGCGAGAGCTGCAGACTTGGCCGTAACCCAGTGCCATGACTATGAAGGCCATTGTCCCTGTCATCTGACCTGAATCTGTTCCTCTTCACCTCCACTGAATACCTTCAGAGTAGCAAGAGGTGAGGAAAGATGAGGGCCTGGCTTATGATGATGGCTTGGCCTTTCAGTGGGGTGGGAATGTGCTGATTGAGAATATGTGGGGAGTAGATTTGGGAGGAGATAACCCCCTAACTAGGCCCACCAGGCAGATTTTCTCTTGCCAAGTGCTCTTAGAAGTAGACAGATCGGGTAGATTATCCTCCAATCCTGGCCAACCAGGATCCTGAACACACAGTTCTATCATTCCTTGTACCCAGTATCCAGCATCCTCACTGACCCCATACCCAACTACATGTACCATCCAGATATGCTGATACCCCCAATACATGCACACGCATCATGTGCATGCACACACTCGTGTAGGAGCTCAAGCATATACACACATGCACATACACATATGCACACACACAAACACACATGCCTGTGCATGCACACACTAGCTTGGGTACACACACACACGCGCATACATACAAACACACACAAACATGCACATGCACACACAGAAGCTCGTGTATACATGCACACACACACACACACACACACACACAGGCTACTCGGGTCTGTGGGGACTCCACAGGCTGCTTTGGTCAGCCTGTCACTTTGCTCCACCAGGCCAGAGCAGAGTAAGTCAGTGCCCAGGGCTCCAGCCTCTGCCAGTCCATAGGGAAACCTCCTTCAGGTTTCCCTGGCTTGAAGGCAGAACTGGTGGAGAAAAGAGGAGTCCTTGTAGGTACAAGGGAAGGTGAGCTGGCCTGAGGGCTGGGTGACCTCAGTGAGAATAAAGTGGCTCAGGCAGGGCACTTGGCCCATTGCTCTTACAAAGGCTGTATTCAGGTGGGCCCCCACACCCATGAGTGTAGACAGAAAGCCCTTCAACGCTGCCTCAGCCCTCCCAAGAATCTATCCCCCCACCCCTCACACTCCTTTGAAAACTCCAGCCTCACCCTGCCTCCTCAGACCTGGAACCAGGATATATCATCCTGGTGCCAAACCCCACAGACTACAGCAGAGAAATCCAGCTTCCCCAAGGCAGGATCCTCTTCCTCCCAACTCTCTGGACACCCCTCATCCCAGCCCACAGCAGTAGGTCCTGCCTTCTCTGTCTCCCTGGGCTTCCTTGTCTCCTTTCCTAACTCTAGTCTGTGTCCCTTGAGTTCAGTCTTTGTGCAGAAGGGTCACTATGTCTCGTAGGCTGGTTCTTCTTCTCCACCCCAGTTGCCGCATTAGGGAACATATGCATCCATGTATGTGCCCGAGCGTGTGGATGAATGGACGAAGGATCGGTGAAAGTTGGTCCCTGTCTCTCTTGTCCACCTCTCTTGCAGCAGCGCTAGGCGTCACCCCCACGTTCGCACACCCAGGGCTCCCACCCCCACCCTGCACTCAGCTGGGCAGCAGGAACTCCTGCCCATCCTGCCCAACAGCCCTGGGCTCCCATTTTCTCCCTTATAAAGTCAGGCTACGGCAGACAAGCAGGAATGTTGCCTCTGCCCATGACGCAAGCCAGCTGTGGGAGCCCAGCCGACTGCCCTAGGCTATGAAGGGTGGCACAGAGCTCCCAGGTTCACTGCCAGGGTGTTGTGGGTGGGGCTGGGGTAGGGTTCAGACAGTGAGTGAGGTGAGACCTGAAGCTTACTTTTCTGAGACCAAGTCAGATAGCTTCTCCTCTGTAGGCCCTATGTGGCCTGGGCTATAGAGAACTTTGATATTGTGGAGTTCGCTCTCCAGGGGTGGGGCACCCAGGACAGGGGTAGCCAGAGGCCTGACTCTCTAGTACATCCTAGGGCAGGGAGTTGTATTCATAGTTAGATGGGTACAGGGGAAGCCAAATAGAACGCTGTGGGGGAGGAGACAAGATGGGGTCAGTGGCCAGATGTGGGGCAGCAGGCAGAGCTGGGTGTCAGAGCTGTGGTGTTGAGAATGACTTGCACAGAGTTCGGAGTACTTCGAGAACCTGCGTCTGCAGCAGGCCCCCAGGACTAGAGAAAAACTCAAAACTGGAAACCTCACTCCCTGGCCAGCAGAAAGAGGCTAATGCGCTTAGAGTCCCACCAAGAAGATGCAGACTACATATCCAACTCTGACTACATGTAAGACCCACCTCAACAAAACCAAATGGGGGAACTGGAGAAGCTGCAGCCTTATGTAGGGACCAGATCCCCACTGACACAGTCCCCAAGAGTGTCACCCCGGGGATCCAGGAGATGCCAGCACAATCCAGGGCCTGCTAGATGCCTAGCTAGATTGACCAAAGCTTCGCTTGACCATCTGTGAAAGAGACCAGCACGGCAGGACACTGGCTCTTTCTGTATCTTAACTCCGGGTCTCAGGAAAAGCATGGAGCCACCCCACCCTGGGGCTCAGACAGCAGCTCCCTGTTCATGAGAGGAAGGGTGGGAAGCCACGAGGACTTCCCCACCTTCAGCAGAACTCTGGGGAGGGAGGGGCAGGAGCCCTCCAGGAACACATGGCCTCTTTGAGGGAGTCAGGCCTGTCCAAGTAATGGCAGGCAGGCAAGGGAGGCAGGACGGGCTGGGCACAATCGCGCCTCTGTCCTAACAGCTCTGGGTCCTTGTGCGTATACACAAACACGGAGCTTTATACAAACCCCAAAGACACCCCCCAAGCAGCCACCCACACACTCCAGCACACACATCTGCGTAGCCCTGGACACACTCACCTGTGACCTTCCTCCACCAAAAAAAAAAAAAAAAAAAAAAAAAGCCCACACAGGCAGCAAGCAGCCTTTCTGAAGCTGGGCTCATCCCCAGAGCCTGGGGCATTTGCCCCTCCCACACAGAAGGCTTGGCCTATACACACTACCACCACAACCCCCCTTCCTCAGCCTACACTGCTAACCCTCTGCCTGAAAGTTGTCTAGAACCAGTAGGGGGCATGAGAGCAGAAGCTTCCACTGCCCCACCCAGAAAGATCAATACAATCCTGCCAGTCAACCTTCCACTGATCCTTCTCCCTGAGATCATTTATTCCTCTTCCTCTGTGATGCTTTATGCACACCTCCTCCAGGATGTCCTCTGGGATTGACTTCTAGCTTGTTATTTCTTCATCCTGAACCCTCTTTATATTTGAAGGCCCGCTCCAACTGCCCCGTACCTAATGACAGCAATTCTGGATGCAGCCTGTCAGAAGGGTAAGAGGAGCACAAGTATGGAGGTGAGGTGGGGGTACTGTCAGAGTTTCCAAAGCCCTAGCCAGCTTGGCTTCTGAGGCCTCTGTTCTGACAAGGGGGCTGCCTGGCCTGCACACTCCAGCAACACAAGGCAGCCAGTGTGAGCGCCTCTCCACACAGGAAACAGCAGGGCCCAGTCCCTCAAAGGGCTCATTCAGACCCCAGCTCTCTGGAAAGTACCTCTGCTTCCTGCCACCCTCCCACTTAGTCAAACAGGCTGCTGCTCTCTCCTGTGGGAAGGGAGCAGAGGCAGGTGGTTCAATGGTTAGGGCCAGCCATGCACCTTAGCACCTGACCCAGAGCCTGGCCTTCATCTAAGACCTAGGAAGCGAACATACCTTCTGCTCAAGGGAGTGTGGGTGGGCTCTCTCCCACTAGGGGGAGTGTGCCCTCTTCCTTGTGGGTGGCGAGCGCCCAGCCCCTGTTTGAAATGTTTACCTCTTTGCAGGATATAAATATTCTGAGAGTGGGCAGCATCACCTGGCCCACGAAATCCCTGGAGGGTTACTGCTCAGCTCTCGCCAGCTGCTCCAAGCCACTCCAGCCCACCAGGGTGGTGGCTCCATCCTGTGGGGGCTCTGTGCCCCCCCCCCGTCCTGTGGCTGCCCGTGGTCTGACCTGCAGCAATTTTGCTCAAGCAGACCAGGCGCCCCCACAAGCACCTACTGCTGATGTCCTGGTCCGAGGTTCCCTGTCACAGGCTGTGCTGGGCCCGCAGAGCCCCGGGCAGGCGGCATTGCACTTAGGCTGTCCTTGTAACTCAGGAGCCACCAGGGAGGATTTCAGCTCAGCCCTGAGAACAGCATGATCTCTCTTGGCATCTCACCTGGGACAGGAAAGGTGCAGTGACTGATGCTGCTTTCTCAGGTGATGTCAGCTGGCTCGGGCTGGCCAGGGGCCCAGCACTGGTGTGACCGATGCCAGATCATCTCTCTCAGAGCCATCAGCCTAACTGTCCTCTGCAGTTCCAAAGAGGCCTGGCTGGGATGCGTTTCCTTTTCTCCTGTCGTCTTTCCCCAACACTGGATATCTGCAGGCAGTCAAGGTCCTAACCACTGCAAGAAAGGGTCAGAAATAGTGGAGAAATTGCTGGAGACTGAAGAAAGCTAAGTTTAGGAACCTGCCTGAAGGAGAGATGAAGCTACTTCAGATTCGGAGGAGGTTCCCCTGGTCTAAAGGGGCCTGCGTGGTGCCCATCCACCCTGGGTAGACCGTCACTGGTCCAGTTGGCAGATGCGTCCCTAGCCTTGTACTCAGAGTCAGCCCTGGCTTGGGTTAGAGACGGGGATCTCCACTGTTGTCTTCCCTGGCTCCTTCGGCATGTTTAGAAACAGAGAGGCCGGATGTGAGTATTCACCAGAGACCCGTGGTAGTGCTGAGGCAGGAAGCAATCACGGAGTAGTGGAGGACAGTTTGGCCCACTTTGAGTCTAACACCGCACGTGCTTCCCATTGGCCTGGGAGCCTTTGCTCCTTGGCAGGCTCTGAGCAATAAACGGCCCCACCCCACCCCGTCCCCACAGGCACTAGGAAAATAGAGAAGAAATGACCTGCCTGCACACCACCACCAGGCACCACAGTCAAACACAGAGATGAACCGCGGTTGCAAGGGCAAGGGTTGAGTACGAGGAGCCCACCCTGGGAGAAGAATGTGATCAGAGATCAGCCTTCACTGTGAGAGTTCCCCCGGAACGCTGTTCCCGGGGACCCATGCCCACCAAGCCAGATGATCAAGACAAGATAGGGAGAGACCACACCCGGGATGGACATCCCCTCGGGCCCAGAGGTGGTGAGAACCTGTGGCTTCAGGAACCCAAGCAAACTCAAATAGCTGGAATCTTAACGGAGGGCCACATAGCGCCATGGGGCGTGTCAGCCTGGACGCACCTGCCTCCCCTGCAGCCCTCCTGTCCATCTCTCCGGTACCTAGCTTCCTCCTAGTTGGAGCCCTACCTTGACCACAGCTCCCTCTCTCACCAGCCTCCTTCTTCGGGGAGAACCACCTGGTGGTGCCTGTGCCCTCAGCCCTGACCAGAGTAGACTTGCTGCTCCAGTTCTCCACATCCCAGTCCGAAGCCCTGCTTCTCTTGGCAGCAGGCCAAGCTGACCATCTCCTGCTCCAGCTCCACTCCGGGTGCCTACAGGTGAGTGGCACGTCTGGGAACAGGGCTAGGGATCCCTTCTGTAGGTTGGAAGGCCTCGCCTTTGACTGTGTCACCTTATGCGAGTCACCTCTGCCCTCCGGTCTTGGTCTGTCTACTGCGGGTGGCCAGCAACATCCCCAGAGTGAGCTCCTGGTACTAGCTGATAGCTGTCTCCAGTCTCGCTTCTCTTCGTAGCCCCTAGCTGGCCATCTGGACTGAGCGCGCCGAGCTTCCTGTGCCCACCTCCTCACAGTACCTGACTAACAGGATTTCCTCACTCTGACTCCTGTCCTATTTCTCTTTTGCCTGACCTTCTTTCTCTTCCCCATGCCTGAGCAGCTAGAGTCCCCTCCCTGCAGTAAGGTGGTACAATCTGAGACAGTAGCAATGTCATTACCACCAACCGCCACCCTCTTTTGTTCTTATTGCATGCTTTAAGACCAATGTTATTAGCGACGGGTCATTTGGCTGTCTCTTGAGTCTTCCCCCTAATCATAAAGTGTTTATGAACCCAGGGTCTTAGGCTTGGACCCATCTGCTTTCATGCCCCATTGTGGAGGGGGGACCCTGGTCCTATCATCCTACAGCTGCCATGGTTTTTCACTCCACAAGGTGTCACTTTGAGCCTGGGCCTGGGCAGCAGATACAGTAGGGTCCACGGATGCTCCAAGCTTGGATTCCTGAGATCTTGTACTCTACCTATCACCACCCTCTCCGGTTCTGGTGTCTGGGTTTCATGGAGGATGTTTCCTCTACTAGATCCTCAAAAACAGAGCATCTAGGCTGGGTGGGTAGATGCACCTCTGTGCAGGCCGGATGGATGACCTAAGCTCAGTACCCAGAACCCACAATGTAATAGGAGAAGACTGACTCCTTCCTCAGAGTTGTCCTCTGACCTTCACATGTGCCTGCAAACATACACACACACATACACACACACACACACACACACACACAGGCACAGGCACACACATATGCACACACACATATGCATGCATGCACACCACATTCACAAATACCCATACACACATACATACACACTCTCATACACGCACACACACCATGCACACACACACTCATGCACACACACACACATGCACACACTCTCACATATGCACGCACACCACACATGAACACACACACAGGCATGCACACATACATGCATGCATGCACACCATATGCACAAATACCCATACACACTCTCCCACATGCATGCATACAAATAAATAGATAAAACATTAAAAAGGAAACCACAGACCACACTCACAAATCTCTTTGGGTTCTTAGCCTTACTGTGAGCCAAGCTACTTTTGCCTACTAAGGGGGTTCATCAGGGGACTCCAGAGTGCCCATTACTCCTCCAGAGGTAGTTTTTCTAGAACTCACAGTAGGGTTTCTAGCACTGCTCACTTCAGGAAAGAGAGGAAGGAGGAGACCTTGCAAAGTGCTGCTTCAGGAGAGAGCCTTGCTTTGTGTAAATCCCTAGGGTCAGGGACAGTCTCTGAGCCACACTGGGGCCTTGACTCTACCCAGTTGAAACAATAAGGAGCTAAGAGTGACGTCATGGAAAGCCCTATCCTAGTCCTGTTTTAAAGAGGGCTCGGTGTGGGGCAGACAGACTCATCAGCCACTCCCACCCCTGAGCTCCCTGTCTCTCTACAGGTCAGACTCGTCCTGGGACAGAAGGAACTGAGGCTGCAGACACCAGCAGACACAGTGCTGAGTGATTCCGCCCCCCACACTGTCGTGCTCACTGTCTCCGACAGCTGGGCGGTGCTGTCTGTTGATGGAGTGTTGAACACCTCTGCCCCCATCCCAAAAGCATCCCACCTCAAGGCCACCTATGGGCTCTTTGTGGGCTCCTCTGGAAGCCTTGACCTGCCTTACCTGAAGGGAATCAGCCGACCCCTGAGGGGCTGCCTCCACTCAGCCATTCTCAATGGCCGCAACCTTCTCCGTCCACTGACCCCCGATGTTCGTGAAGGCTGTGCTGAAGAATTCTCTGCTGGTGATGACGTGGGCCTGGGCTTCTCTGGACCCCACTCGCTGGCTGCCTTCCCTGCCTGGAGCACTCGGGAGGAAGGCACCCTGGAGTTTACGCTCACCACTCGAAGTCAGCAAGCACCCCTGGCCTTCCAAGCAGGAGACCGGCGTGGCAACTTTATCTACGTGGACATATTTGAGGGCCACTTGCGGGCTGTGGTTGAAAAGGGCCAGGGCACCATGCTGCTTCGTAACAGCGTGCCTGTGGCTGACGGGCAGCCCCACGAGGTCAGCGTGCACATAGATGTTCACCGACTGGAAATCTCTGTAGACCAATACCCTACACGTACTTTCAACCGTGGGGTCCTCAGCTACCTGGAGCCACGTGGCAGTCTCCTCCTTGGGGGGCTGGACACAGAGGCCTCCCGCCACCTCCAAGAACACCGTCTGAGCCTGGCCCCGGGGGCTGCCAATATCTCCCTGGTAGGTTGCATAGAAGATTTCAGTGTTAACGGCAGGAGGCAGGGCCTCCGGGATGCCTGGCTGACCCGTGACATGGCAGCAGGATGCAGGCCAGAGGAGGATGAGTATGAGGAGGACATCTATGGCCCGTATGAAACTTTCTCCACCCTGGCACCGGAAGCCTGGCCAGCCATGGAACTTCCAGAGCCGTGTACTCCCGAGCCAGGACTGCCTGCCGTCTTTGCGAACTTCACCCAGCTGCTTACCATCAGCCCCCTGGTGGTGGCCGAGGGTGGCACAGCCTGGCTTGAGTGGCGGCACGTGCAGCCCACGCTGGACTTGACAGAGGCAGAGCTGCGCAAGTCCCAGGTCCTGTTCAGCGTAAGCCAGAGTGCACGCCATGGCGAGCTGGAGCTAGACATCCCGGGAGCCCAAACCCGGAAGATGTTTACCCTGTTGGACGTGGTGAACCGCAAGGCCCGCTTTGTTCACGATGGCTCTGAAGACACCTCTGACCAGCTGATGCTGGAGGTGTCGGTGACTGCTCGGGCTCCTGTGCCCTCCTGCCTGCGGAGGGGCCAAATTTACATTCTGCCCATCCAGGTAAACCCTGTCAACGATCCACCGCGTATCATCTTCCCGCACGGCAGCCTCATGGTGATCCTGGAACACACTCAGAAGCCTCTGGGATCTGAGATTTTCCAGACTTACGACCCAGACTCTGCCTGTGAGGGTCTCACCATCCAGCTCCTTGGTGTCTCCTCTGGTGTCCCCGTGGAACACCGAGACCAGCCCGGGGAGCCAGCAACTGAGTTTTCCTGTCGGGAGCTGGAGGCAGGCAACATAGTCTATGTCCACCGTGGTGGGCCTGCGCAGGACCTGACATTCCGGGTCAGTGATGGGATGCAAGCCAGTGCTCCAGCTACACTGAAGGTAGTGGCTGTCCGGCCAGCCATTCAGATCCTCCACAACACAGGGCTGCACCTGGCCCAGGGCTCTGCGGCAGCCATCTTGCCTGCCAACCTGTCAGTAGAAACGAATGCAGTAGGACAGGATGTGAGCGTGCTGTTCCGAGTCACAGGCACCTTGCAGTTTGGGGAGCTGCAGAAGCAGGGGGCCGGAGGGGTCGAAGGCACCGAGTGGTGGGACACACTGGCCTTCCACCAGCGTGATGTGGAGCAAGGCCGAGTGCGGTACCTGAGCACTGACCCACAACACCACACCCAAGACACGGTAGACGACCTGACCTTGGAGGTGCAGGTGGGCCAGGAGACGCTGAGCAATCTGTCTTTCCCAGTGACCATCCAGAGGGCCACGGTATGGATGCTGCGGCTTGAGCCTCTGCATACGCAGAACCCTCATCAGGAAACCCTCACCCCAGCCCACCTAGAGGCGTCCCTGGAGGAAGAGGAGGAGGAAAGCCCATATCCTCCTACCTTCCACTATGAGCTGGTTCAGGCCCCCAGGAGAGGCAACCTCCTGCTTCAGGGTACAAGGCTGTCAGATGGCCAGGGCTTCAGCCAGAGTGACCTGCAGGCCGGTCGTGTGACCTACAGGGCCACCATGAGGACCTCTGAGGCAGCTGACGACTCCTTCCGTTTCCGGGTGACATCTCCACCACATTTCTCCCCACTCTACACATTCCCCATCCACATTGGTGGTGACCCAAATGCTCCCGTCCTCACTAACGTTCTTCTCATGGTACCCGAGGGAGGGGAGGGGGTGCTGTCTGCTGACCACCTCTTTGTCAAGAGTCTCAACAGCGCCAGCTATCTCTATGAGGTCATGGAGCAGCCTCACCATGGCAAGCTGGTTTGGAGGGACCCAAAGGGTAAGGCCACCCCAGTGACATCCTTCACTAACGAGGACCTGCTCCACGGCCGACTGGTCTACCAGCATGATGACTCGGAGACCATAGAGGATGATATCCCATTTGTAGCCACACGCCAGGGCGAGGGCAGCGGTGACATGGCCTGGGAGGAGGTGCGTGGTGTCTTCCGAGTGGCCATCCAGCCCGTGAATGATCACGCCCCTGTGCAGACCATCAGCCGTGTCTTCCACGTGGCCCGGGGTGGACAGCGGCTGCTGACTACAGATGATGTGGCCTTCAGTGATGCTGATTCAGGCTTTAATGATGCACAGCTGGTGCTGACCCGCAAGGACCTCCTCTTTGGCAGCATCGTGGCTATGGAGGAGCCCACGAGACCCATCTACCGTTTCACCCAAGAGGATCTCAGGAAGAAGCAAGTCCTGTTCGTGCACTCGGGGGCCGACCATGGCTGGCTCCAGCTACAGGTGTCTGATGGGCAGCACCAGGCTACTGCCATGCTGGAGGTACAAGCCTCAGAGCCCTATCTTCATGTAGCCAACAGTTCTAGTCTTGTGGTTCCTCAAGGAGGCCAGGGCACCATTGACACAGCTGTGCTCCACCTGGACACCAACCTGGATATACGAAGTGGAAATGAGGTCCACTACCATGTAACAGCTGGCCCTCACTGGGGGCAGCTGCTCCGGGATGGCCAGTCAGTCACCTCCTTCTCCCAACGGGACTTGCTGGATGGGGCCATTCTCTACAGCCATAATGGCAGCCTCAGTCCCCAAGACACCTTGTCCCTTTCTGTGGCAGCAGGGCCAGTACACACTAACACCATCCTACAAGTGACCATTGCCCTAGAGGGCCCCCTGGCCCCACTACAACTGGTGCAGCACAAAAAGATCTATGTCTTCCAGGGGGAAGCAGCTGAGATCAGAAGGGACCAGTTAGAGGTAAGATGGTGCACATGGCCTTGCCAAGCTGAGAGTACTTCCATGAAGGGGATGTTCTTGGTGACGTGGGTGTTAGGAATATTATGTAGCTTTAGTATTCACTTGTATGTGTTGTAGTTCCACATGTTTCTAGGAAGTCTGTTATACATACACCTACCTGTTAAGTGTCATGTATCTCCAGGGATCACATACACAAGTGTCCTTGCTATGGCTAACCGTGTAAAATCTGGGCTCCAGCCAGATCCACAGAATCTCTGTAGCAGAACCCAAGAATATATATTCTGTTACACTCCCTAGGAGGTTACCATGAGCAGCGAGCTTTGAGGAGTGCTGCCCTTCGGATCCACAGGTCCTCAGCTCTCTCCTAGACCCCACTCCAGGACTGTGAGGGTCTATGGAGTGTTTATTAACTCAGGGAGCTCACAGCACAATGCTGACCAGCAGGGCCACTGCCTTGCTGTGAAACCCTGACCAGATCCTTTCCAGCTTTGAGGCCCTTCCAGGTCTGAGTGTTTGGACTCTGAGAAAGACCATGACTAAACATGTCAGGCAGTGCTCATACGGAAGGAGGTAGCATATGAGCCAAGCTATGGTGGTGCACACCTTTAATCCCAGCACTCAGGAGGCGGAGGCAGGCTGAGCTTTTTGGTTCAAGGCTAACCTAGTCTATTAAGTGAGTTCCAAGCCGGGCAAGGGGCAAAAGAAAGGGGAGTAGAGAAAAGAGAAAAGTATGGGGTATGGACAGCAAAAAGTAGCAGATGGCATTCCAGGCTAAAAGATTGTGTCCTGCAAAGGCATAGAATCAGAAGTATAATTTAAGAGTGGTGCTTAGACTTTTTTTTTGTGGCTAGATAAGGCGCTGAGGGAGTGAGTACTCAGCCTCCTTTGGGCTGGACCAAATCAGCAAACTGCTTAAGAGCCTATGCTGCTAGGTATGGTGAGAGCGCCCTCTTGTGGTACATAGTGTCCGCTGTAACAGAGTCTGAGCAGAGCATTAGCAACACGTGGTGACCCAGCCTGTTCTGCCACCTGAGGTCCACACCAGCCTGTGACCCCGTTTGTCCCCATTGTCTCTATTGACCAGGTAGTCCAGGAGGCAGTGCTGCCTGCCGACATCATGTTCTCGTTGAGAAGCCCCCCGAACGCCGGCTACCTGGTGATGGTGTCCCACGGTGCTTCCGCAGATGAGCCGCCCAGCCTGGATCCTGTGCAGAGCTTCTCCCAGGAGGCAGTGAATTCAGGCCGGGTTCTCTACCTGCACTCTCGCCCTGGTGCCTGGCGTGATTCCTTCTCCCTGGATGTGTCCTCGGGCCTGGGTGACCCTCTTGAAGGCATCTCTGTGGAGCTGGAGGTGTTGCCCACAGTCATCCCCCTGGATGTTCAAAACTTCAGCGTTCCTGAGGGTGGCGCCCGTACCCTGGCCCCTCCGCTGATCCAGATCACTGGGCCTTACTTCCCCACACTGCCAGGCCTTGTCCTACAGGTGCTAGAGCCACCGCGGCACGGGGCCCTGCAGAAGGAAGACCAACCTCAAGATGGGAGCCTCAGTACTTTTTCCTGGAGAGAGGTACCAGAGATGCCAGGGCCTCCGCGCAGCCCCTAGTTACTGGCACTGCTTTATGCTTTATTTCAGCCTTCCCCTGGGAAATGGAAACCGTTGTCGTCGCGGCCCCCCCCCACACACACACACACCCTTCTTACCTGTGGAAACGGGTTCTAAAGGGATCTGTCTCCTGTACCTCTAACAATGGGACATTAAGGGTGCTGGTCCCAAGATCGCTGTTGAGGCTTGGGCTAGCTAAAGCCTGACAGCCGATCCTGGGTCTCCTAATAGGTGCAAGAGCAGCTGGTCCGCTATGTGCATGATGGAAGTGAGACACAGACCGACGGCTTTGTCCTGCTGGTTAATGCCTCAGAGATAGATCGCCAGAGTCAGCCCATGGCCTTCACTATCACCATCCTTCCTGTAAATGACCAACCCCCTGTCCTCACCACAAACACAGGCCTGCAGGTGAGTTCACCCCTGGGCCTACCCCATCTCTGGTCCCAGAAAGAGACTAGAGTCCCTTACTTCTCCCCTTCTCTCTGGCTCAGTTTCATCCTCTGGGAAATGGGTTCACTACCACAAACCTGGCTATTGGAAGGAGAGATGTGATACTGTGCTGAAAACAGGACACAGTTGTGAGGTTTTGTTACTGGGCACTTGTAAATATAATGGGCAGTCTTGTTTAGAAAGACCATCCTTGGCCCTGCTAGTCCTTGGACCCACCTGTTAACAGAAAGGTTTTTCCCTCTTGTCTCAGGCCCAAAATACCTAAAGAAATTTATTATAAGCCCTGAATTGTGGGCTGCAGGTTGGGAGCTCGAGTGTCACAGCAAATAAAGATCACAGCCAAGTTTCCCATGTTTTTATCCCTATAGGTGGAGGGGGAGGGCGGGGAGGGAGCCTTGGTCTGGGTAACTAAGGGTTGCCTAGGTTGGAAAGTATGTGTGGTAAATTGGCCACTAGGTGGCAATATCCACCCATGTTAGCCCCCTGGAGCCCAACACTGTTGTTTTTAACTTACTCTAGGACTCTGGGAGGGAGAGGCTCCTGGGTATTAGAAGGATGTTTTCTGATATGAGGGCCTCCTACCCAGAATGGCCCCAGTGACTGGCCCTGTGCCACATGGAACAGGGCTCCGGAAGAGGACCTTGCCCGGCGTGGGTGGGTAGCCTATGGGGCCTCCCCAGCACCCTGCATGGGTAGGTTCCTAGCTGATAAGGAAATTCAGCCCTCCTCTCCGCTCTCCATCTCCCTCCTGAACTTCAGTTGGCAGGAGAGCCCATCTCTAAGTGTCCTGTGCTGGCCAACACCACTGCCTCTGTCCTGTGCCCGCCCCTGCCAGGTGGTGTGCGACATGGCAGGAGGGAAGGGAGATCCCTGGCCACCAGTGAGACCCAGCAGCGCCTTTGGTCAGGGACGGGGAGCTCTGAAGTAAGAACTCAGTAGGGGCCAAACAGGAGCATTTCTAGGCAGGAGGTTGTGGTCTGGCTTTGAGGTACAATTAAGATTAGACCAGGTGGAGAACGGACCTTCATACAGGAGAGGAGAATGAGATAGAAGGCCCTTTATGCGGTGGAGCCCAGAATGGCACAGGCGTCCATGACAGCTGAGCAGAGCAGGATGGAGGCCCGGTGACAGTCCCAGGGCCAGGAGGAAGGGGATGGGATGGGGACAATGCGGACAGAACTTTCACGGGTCTGTGTCCCCAGATCTGGGAGGGGGCCATTGTGCCCATCCCTCCTGAGGCCCTCAGGGGAACAGACAATGATTCAGGGCCGGAAGACTTGGTCTACACCGTTGAGCAGCCCAGCAATGGACGGATAGCCTTGAGGGCAGCACCAGACACCGAGGTCCACCGCTTCACACAGGACCAGCTGGACAGTGGGCTTGTGCTGTTCTCACACAGAGGTGGGTACTGAGTGGGTTCTAAAGCCTTCTGGGGTGGGGGTACCTTGAGGGGAGAGAGCTACCTTGGGCCAGCAGGATCCAGCTCCCTCCCCACTGTGCTCAGGACCCCTGGAAGGAGGCTTCCACTTCGACCTCTCTGACGGTGCACACACTTCTCCTGGACATTTCTTCCGAGTGGTGGCCCAGAAGCAGGTTCTCCCCTCCTTAGAGGGCACCCGGAAGTTGACCGTCTGTCCAGGTAGGTCTGCGTGCTGAGCAGCTGAGGCAGAATTGAGGATGGTCGTGCAGGGTCCTTGCATTGGCCCCTGTCAAAAGCTGACAGGCTCCTTCCTGCTTCGCAGAGTCCGTGCAGCCGCTCAGCAGCCAGACCCTGAGCGCCAGTTCCAGCGGGGGAACCGACCCTCGTCACCTGCTCTACCGGGTGGTAAGAGGCCCCCAGCTTGGCCGACTCCTCCACGCCCAGCAAGGAAGTGCCGAGGAGGCCTTGGTGAACTTCACCCAGGCTGAGGTAAGGGCCTCACTCCTCAGCCACCACACAGACCCCAGCCTTACCTCAGGTGGCTGTCAGCTGGCGCATGCATCACTGGCAGCTAGCTTCTCTGGATCCTGCCCCAGTTCAGGGTTAGACCTCCAGAAGGAAGCTACAGCTGGACCCTTAAGGCTGAAAAAAGCCCAGGAAGCAGGGCCAGAGGCACCCCAGAGGCACCCCAGTGTCCGGCGAGGGGACGAGCTCACTTCAGTCGGACGGTCTGGGAGACAGTTGAGCTTGGGAGTCAGGAAAGTTGCCAGAGAATGTAAGCAAGCTAGGAGCAGCTGAGTCACAGGCAGAGGGCGCCAAGCCGAGGGACACTGTGATCTGCTCTTCGGAGCCGAGTTCCTAAGGCACACCAGGCACACCAATCAAAAGTATCATTCCCAGCCTCAAGTCGCGGCTGACTGAGCTGCTGAGATGCCCGGGGCTGTGGATGCTAACTAGTGGGGGCCAGCAGTCTCTGCGCATGCACGGATTGGTCCCCACAGGGTCTGAGGCACGGTGAGCAGCTCCTCTGGGCCATGGTACAGGTCAGGTTCTCGTGAGCAAACAACACGCTTGACGCGCCGTGTGGGCGCATAAAATTACAGCATGACCCCAGTTATTTCTACATGAGCAGGGTCCGCGAGAACACGGCTGGCCCTGCCACTGCAGCGCTCTGGTGCTGCTCCAAGAGCTTTCCAACGGGGCTTACCCTGGCCCTTGAAAAGGGCAGGACCCACCTCCAGGTCTCTTTTCAGCACTCCTTTCCCTCAGCGTCCTTCTGGGCCCCCACAAGTTCCTTTCCACCCCATCAGGGTGTGTGCTCCCCCTGCGAAGTTCTGGGACAGAGGAGCTGGCTTAACTAGGGTCAACCAAGATCCCTCAGGCCCTGCTCATCTTTTGCTAGGCTCGAGTTCTCTCTTCTCCCAGGCCCCAGCATCTACCGTGGCCTCTTTCTGCCCCCCTCCCCACAATGAAATCTGCCAGTGCCTAAGGCAGCTGTATGCCCTGAGTCACTGGGAGCCTTGTTATCAGAGACCAGGAAGGAGGAGAGACTGGAACAAGGCCGTGAGTGCTCCTCCCCCACCCGGCAATCCCCCAAGCTCCAGCAACAAGGACAGAGCTGAATGGCCACCAGGGGGCCAGACTGGCAGTGCCACCTAAGAAGGCTGGAAAGAGGCAACGTGGCACAGACACCCTCCTCCACTGGCTCTGGCAGAGGCCAGGCGGCAGCAGGCAGTGGATTAGCAGTACCACTGCCCTTCAAGATGCTGGGCTGAACAGGGTGGGGCTCAGGTAACCTCACTTTGCAGATAAAGAAGTGCATATACAGTCAGGTGATGTTTATTCAGTATACACAGCTAGTAAGAAGCAAGACCACGATTAAGTCTTCTAACTGCTTGTCCTGAGTTCCCTTATCCTAGGGACACTGTCCCCACACCTGGCCTGAGTTTTGCCTTTTTCTCACTTAGATCTTCTCATACAGGAACATCGATAGGCAGTCAGGTGTCACCCTGACCTCCACCACCACTGCTGGGAGGCTCCATTTCCCACCATGCCCACCATCAGCCTGGGCTAGAGGTTACAACTGACAGTCTTCAATCCTGTAAAACACATCTGGCCCACAGATGTGTTTTATTTGAATACACATTACATTTAATATTTTAACATTAGTTGTCACCGTTGAAGCCTTAGGAAAGTTCACAGAAACCTGATAAACCGATTCTTTAAAGGCCTGTGCTCCTTCTTGTAGCAAGCCTCTGAGGAGGATACCCTCTCTTAACGCAGACTGGCTCCCAGAGTAGATAGCAGAGCCCTACTGGAATGCTCTGGGACTCTGAGATTGTTGCTTGCTCACAGCAATCCCACTGTTTCTGTTTTACTATTGTGCAAGTCCTGTTTTGCTGAAAGGAAAATCTTCCTGTGTTTCCCTCCTAAAGGGGGAAAACAAAGATAAGGCATGAGGATGTGTCTTGATCAGAAGGTGCAGGAAACAGATTTCTTTACAGAAACAAAGAATATTACTTGGTGTTGAACATACACATGGCCCTAAAGAATAGGTCATAAAGTTGATGTGAGGTCTCCTGGATAACAATGGAGTCTTTGTGATCAGCCCAGAGCAAGGGCTGAGCTCAACCTGGCACAGTGGCACACACCAGCTACTTGGGAGGCTGAGGCAGGAGGATCACTTGAGCTTTGGAGGTCAAGGCCAGACTGGGCAACATAGTAAGACCCTTGTTCAAAACAAAAATAGGAAACTAATCATAGGTTTTCAAAGGCTCACCCTGTGTTAGGACTGTAGAAGCAGTGGGCAGAGGCCTTGAGCAGAACACGAGAGAGAAAGCGTTTGCAGTAACCCAGATAGGACCTGGGTGGTGAGGGTGACCGGAGCTTAGGAAGTCTCTGGCGTTTTCCCTGAGCCACTCAACAGCAGAGCTGGTGTCATGGCAATAGAGTCTCAGGTGAGGCCACTGGAGCACACCTGTGGCCTAGGGAACGTCCTTTAGACATCTGTGGAGCAAAAGACACGGGTGGGAATTTGAGACTAGGGTTCCGGTGAGAGTAAAATGGGCTGGAGATGCTGGTAAGGGCTCTGAGACTACATGGAGTAGGTAGGACAGAGACCATGCCACAGGACGCTGGAAGCAGTATCAGCAGAGACGATGAGATCTGAGGAGACCCAAAGCAGAACATGGCAAGAGATGCTCAGCGAGACCTAAGCCAGTCTCTGACTCTAACGCACAGGGCCCATGAGTGCCATCGATGACATCATAGGAACAAAATCCTGAGTGGAGGGGGCTGATGATGTGTGGTGACAGTGGACACTGTTCTTGGGGAATTTTGCTGCAATGAAAAGAGGGAGGTGGCAAGTCTCAGCAGAAAAGATGTACTGAGACCTGGGGATATCGGTCAAATAGAAGCCGCCTGCTTAGCGTGCACGAAGGCCTGGTTCCAGTCATCACCACCACATAAAACTGGCATTTTAGCAAGTTCCAGGGCAGACTAGACTGCATGAAACCCTCTTTCAAGAAAAAAGAAAAGTAAATTCAAGAGTGATTTTCTTTAAGATGAAAGGAAAAATTAACTTGGTTGCATAGCAAAAAAAAAAAAAGATAATCTATTTGGGGGAGAGCTGACGTAACAGAAGGGAGACTAGAAGCAGTGCCTGTGGGAAGCAAGGAGGCTGGGAGCACACTGTGTGTGTGAAGGAGGACGGACCCACCTTAAATGGAAACATGAATCAGTGACCAGTTTCCCCAGCTAAAGCTAGAGCTGAAATCCAGGCTTCAGAGCCCAGCTTTTCTGTGCCATGTAATGCCCTAGGGGTGACCCTATTGAACCAATGAGGTAGAGAGCAGGCTACACAGAGAGACCTGGGTTCAACCAGAAGAACTCAGAGTAAGGCTGGTCACTGAGGAGATTAGAGAGTGCCCGCCTGTGCCCTGACAGCCTGACAGCCTCCAGGTACTACAGACTGAGCCCACCTGTCACACCCAACCACGATGTCTCCTGTCCCTCTCCCCAGGTGAATGCTGGGAATATTCTGTATGAGCATGAGATGTCCTCTGAGCCCTTCTGGGAAGCCCACGACACCATCGGTCTCCTGCTGTCCTCACCACCTGCCAGGGATCTGGCTGCCACCCTGGCTGTGACGGTGTCTTTCGATGCTGCCTGTCCCCAGCGCCCCAGCCGTCTCTGGAGGAACAAAGGTAAGTAGCATGAAGGGATGGGGAGGTTGAGGACGCAAGGAAACAGAGAGTGCCCACACAGAGGGCTAGAGCCTGACCAGCAGCTTCTGTCTTAGTCCCAGGGAGGTATAGGGATGGTGCATGGGGAACCCTGGCATCAGAAGTCCTGCTCTCCCAGAGCCATGAGCCCCATCCTGGAGCTACTACTGGCCTACAGGAGAAGTGCAGACTTGCCCTGGGGTCTCCTTTCTGATGACTCGCGGCTCTTCTTCCAGTGGACTGAATCTTCATATCCTGTGTTTCATCCCCCAGGTCTTTGGGTCCCCGAGGGCCAGCGGGCCAAGATCACTGTGGCTGCCCTCGATGCTGCCAACCTCCTAGCCAGTGTGCCAGCATCTCAGCGCAGTCGGCATGATGTACTCTTCCAGGTCACACAGTTCCCCACCCGGGGCCAGCTCCTGGTGTCTGAGGAGCCACTCCATGCCAGGAGGCCCCACTTCCTACAATCTGAGCTGGCTGCGGGACAGCTGGTGTATGCCCATGGTGGTGGGGGCACCCAGCAGGATGGCTTCCGCTTCCGTGCCCACCTCCAGGGACCGATGGGGGCTTCTGTGGCAGGACCCCAGACCTCTGAGGCCTTTGTCATCACCGTGAGGGACGTGAATGAGCGGCCCCCTCAGCCACAGGCCTCCATTCCTCTCCGCGTCACCAGAGGCTCACGAGCCCCTGTCTCTCGAGCCCAGCTGAGTGTCATCGACCCAGACTCGGCTCCAGGGGAAATTGAGTATGAAGTACAGAGGGCACCCCACAATGGCTTCCTGAGCCTGGCTGGGGACAACACTGGGCCTGTGACTCACTTCACACAGGCTGATGTGGACGCGGGGCGACTGTCCTTTGTGGCAAATGGGAGCAGTGTGGCCGGCATCTTCCAGTTGAGCATGTCTGATGGAGCCAGCCCCCCGATATCCATGTCCCTGGCTGTGGATGTCTTGCCATCCACCATTGAGGTGCAGCTGCAAGCACCCCTGGAGGTGCCCCAAGCTCTAGGACGTTCCTCACTGAGCCGGCAGCAGCTCCAGGTGATTTCCGATCGTGAGGAGCCAGATGTAACTTACCGCCTCACTCAGGGGCCCTTGTATGGGCAGCTGCTAGTAGGGGGGCAGCCCGCCTCCACCTTCAGCCAGCTGCAGGTAGACCAGGGGGACGTGGTCTTTGCCTTCACCAACTTCTCTTCCTCTCGGGATCACTTCGAAGTCCTAGCTCTGGCCAGGGGTGTGAATGCATCGGCCACCATAAATGTCACCGTGCAGGCTCTGTTGCGTGTGTGGGCTGGCGGGCCATGGCCTCAGGGTGCCACCCTGCGCCTTGACCCCACTG
Organism: Tokudaia tokunoshimensis; assembly: GCA_036184795.1. Classification (NCBI taxonomy): domain Eukaryota; kingdom Metazoa; phylum Chordata; class Mammalia; order Rodentia; family Muridae; genus Tokudaia; species Tokudaia tokunoshimensis. Next base: position 58,164,488 of record BTHU01000008.1, read on the forward strand.
TGCTCGATGCCAGTGAACTGGCCAACCGCACAGGCAGTATGCCCCACTTCCGGCTCCTGGCAGGACCCCGATACGGCCGTGTGGTCCGTGTGTCCCAAGGCCGAACAGAATCAAGGAGCAACCGACTCGTGGAACATTTCACTCAGCAGGACCTGGAAGAGGGAAGGCTGGGGCTAGAGGTGGGCCAGCCAGAGGGCAGGTCCACTGGCCCAGCAGGTGACAGACTCACTCTGGAGCTGTGGGCAAGGGGTGTCCCACCTGCTGTGGCCTTGCTGGACTTTGCCACTGAGCCTTACCATGCGGCCAAATCCTACAGCATGGCCCTACTCAGTGTCCCTGAGGCTGCTCGTACAGAAACAGATGAACCAGGAAGAAGCACTCCCACTGGCCAGCCAGGCCAGGCAGCATCCAGCCCCATGCCCACTGTGGCCAAAGGTGGTTTCCTGGGCTTCTTAGAGGCCAACATGTTCAGCGTCATCATCCCCGTGTGCCTGGTCCTCCTTCTCCTGGCCCTCATCTTGCCTCTGCTCTTCTACCTCCGCAAACGCAACAAGACGGGCAAGCACGATGTCCAGGTGTTGACCGCCAAACCCCGCAATGGCCTAGCCGGTGACACTGAGACCTTTCGAAAGGTCGAGCCAGGCCAAGCCATCCCACTCACGACTGTGCCTGGCCAGGGGCCCCCGCCAGGAGGCCAGCCTGACCCAGAACTATTGCAGTTTTGCCGGACACCCAATCCCGCCCTCAGGAATGGCCAGTACTGGGTGTGAGACCTGGCCTGTACCCAGATGCTGCCCACCCTCTAGGCCCACTGCTTCTGTACCCTGGCCTGGCCTGAGGATCTCAAGAGCCAAAAAGACCTTGAGATGCCAGGGGTGGAGGGAGCTGGGAGACAGTCTAGAGATCCTGGAGCGAGTGGAGTCAAGAGCTGGAACCTTCCTCAGCTCACTTAGACCTGGAGAGCCATGGAGGCCAAGGTGAGAGGCAGCTAAAGTCAGCTCACTGCAGAAAAAAACAGGATAACATCCTAGATGGGCCACAACTCTGGGTCCTGGGACTGTGACCTTAGATAAGTCGTACCTGACCCAGACTGCCAAGGTCAGGACAAGAGAGCACCCTGGACTTTCCACCCCAGCTCTGGTCATTTGTCGATTCTGGGGAAGAAACTCTCCCTCTCTGGTGTTTTCCTGAAGCTGAATGGGGAGGAATGTTAGGCAATAGATTAATATATTCAAGGTACAAGATGGGTGGGGCTGCTCTGGGGCTGGTTAATTTAAGGCAAGAAAGCTATTTAACATGGTGCTGGGCTAGCCAGGCCTAATGAAGCCCTGGAGTGCGTGGGATGGACAACGGTCTGAAGTCATGTCACCCACAGAGACCTGCAGTGGAGCACCAGAAGCGTTGGTGAGCAACCGTCAGCACTTGGACTGAGGGTGCTGGAGGCCACTCTGGTGGCTATGCTCCCCTCAAGACTAGGGAACAACAGGCAAACTGGGGCACTTGACTCCACGGAGCCGTGGTGAATGGCGCTGCAGGGGCTCCAGACAGCTGTGCATCGTTTGTGTTTGACTGTGCACTGGGCTCTGATTCAAGGCAGCTTCGCTCCCCTGGGGCAAGGCCATGTGGCCTAGCTTCATGGGGGTGGGGGTGGACAGATCTGGACAAGCTCTTGAATTTCCACCTCCTGGGGCATTCCCAAAGTCCTCTATTCTCACCTGTACCGGCAGATGGGCTGTTTGTTGAGATGGGACCAAAGCCCTTACGCTACAGGGAACTTCAGGGAAATAAAAATAAAAATAAATGCTCCCAACCATAGACTCCTTAGCCTGGGTTTTGGCCTCCAAAGCCCTATCCCTCCCTAACCTCCTGTCATTGTGGCTGCAAAAGCAAAAGTGAGGGAAATAGGGGTGGGTGGGGAGGGGGGGATGCCAAAGCTTGGGACACAGTGCATAAAGGGAAGATTTGGGCATGCAGACTTTCATGTGGAACTTTTTACAATCTCTCCATCCTTCACTAGGAGGACCCGGGTACTTCTCTAAAGGAGGGGAATCAACACAGACACAGAAAAGCCATACCCCCTAGAGCACATCATTCTGCTAGCAATGGGTCATGAGATCCCAAGTCTCCAAAAGTAACGCCGTTATATGAGCCACAAGGCAGACAGAATCTTCTGGCCCATCCTACGAGTGGATGATGCAAGATCAGGGGCAATGGAAGCAAACTCTGGCCCAGGGGATCATCTGGTCTCGAAAATGGGCTAAAGTCATTAGAAAAGAAACATAAAGCTGAATTGGTATCTCTTGCCTATAATAATCCCAGTACTTAGGAGGCAGGAGCACAAGAATGAGTTCAAAGTCATTCTTGACCCTAGAATTACTTAAGGCCAATCTGGGCTACCAGAGATCCTGACGGAGAGCAACAGGTGTCTGCGCTCTGGGAAAACGTGGGGCCGAAGAACAGGCAATTAGAGGTGAAGGCAGAAAGTAGCCTTTGGCACCTGACCTGTGTCTGGGGATTAGGATTTCCTCTGCAAGTGTCCCAGCATCTGTAACATTTGAGCCTCTCTCCTGCTCACCACCCTGCCTGCCCCCCCCCCCCGCGCCCATGATATAATGTCCGTTTAAACATCCGGCCCCCTCTCAGAGACTTCAAGCAGGGAACTTGGAACCAGGTGGATTACCAACAAAAAGGTCTCCAGAAGAACAGGAGGGACAGGGAGACAGAATCAGGGAAGGTATGAGACCCAACTAGAGCCACACAGCAGAGTAATGATAGAGGAGACCCAGCAAGGCTTTGATGGTGCCACACAAAGAAACACTACCGTGAAAAAATCACTGCTCTCTGCCACCCCACCCCACCCCCATCCCTCCCCCAAATATGGCCTCCAGAAATACTCTGTGTCTTAAGCTGCCAACACTAGTTTCCTTCCAGGTTAGGAAGACCAAGAGCATCCCCATAGAACACTCACAGCGCTACCTTGCCACTCCCAGGAAGTTAAGGCTGGCTCCTCAGGGCCTTGCTATCACTAGCCGTCTCCACCCAGAGTAAGGAGCTTCCCTGAAAGTGTAAGCAGAGATGTGGGTGACAAACCTGCCAGGCAGGATCTGCCCTCATCTCCTGTTTCCCCTAGAGGACTGACAACACCCTCTATTCACACAGCCTGCCCTGCCCTGCCCTGCCCCCAGGCACTGGCACAGGCTGACACGGCTCTGCTGCTCAGAGCCTGGGCAAGGTGGTAAGTTGGTACCCACACACTGTACCCACAGCCGTGCTAGGACCTGAGTCTTTCCTTCACGATGCAGCCAAGCTGAGCACTGAACACAACAGTGTGTGTGTGTGTGTGTGTGTGTGTGCGTGTGTTTGATCCTTTCAAATATACTCCTAAAACCTAAGGGCGGGGTTCCATCCCTCTACTAAATAGTTCACAGAGGCTGGAGATACAGCTTACAGGTAGGATGCAGGGCTGGAGAGATGTCTCAGTGGTTAAGAGACCCAAGTCTGATGCCCAACATCCACATGGTGGCTCACAACTAACTGAAACTCCAGTTCTGGGAATCCAACACCCTCCTCTGGCTTCTGTGGACACCAGGCACACACATGGCACACAAACACACATGCAGGCAAAAGATCCATATACTTAAAAATTAAATCTTTAAAACCAAAAACCGAAAAAAGACAACTACATCATCTCCTTTGCTAAGGAGCTTGCTCCTCCTAGGCTCTGGAAATAGATAACACGTGGTTATATTTGTGAATATGGGTTTTTCTCATAACATTTGTATCACAATACAGAAATCAGTACTTGTCTAGATAATATACAACCCATGAAAAATATATACAAGCTTTGGAAGCACGTGCTCTTTGCCTGTGGCCCTCCCCAAAGGCCTAGGAGCTAAGGGGTCAGAACAAACTACCCATTAAAGGACCTATACCAACATCATTGAAAAAAGAAAGCCATTTGGTGGTGGAGCATGCCTTTAAACCCAGCACTTGAGAGGCAAAGGCAGATGGAACTCTTGAGTTCAAGGCTAGCCTAGTTTATAAAGTGCCAAGACAGCCAGGGCTACACAGAGAAATCTTTGTCTCAAAAAACAAAAAATAGGAAGAGGAAGAAGAGTATAAAGGAGGTGGAGGAGGAGGAGGAGGAGGAGGAGGAGAACCCAATGGGTGTAAGGAGGGCTTTCCACGGGGCTCAGATCTCCAGATCTCTAGATCCCCAGCTTGGAAACTGACTATTGCCTCTCAAGAGTCTAAAAGGGAGCCCTTTAGAAGCTGGCCCTTTAAGTGTGGTTGCTATGGCAATTGTGCAGTTCACTGAGTTAGAACTCTCATCTTCCAATAGGAAGCCAGAGAAGTGTTTCTTTCAACTCCAGCCTAACCTCCCCTGACCAATAGAAACTGCTAAAGCAGCTGGCATCTTCCTTACTTTCCAGAAGATACAGATCTTAAAGGAGTGATGGTCTAAGTGCAGAGCTCCAGATCCTTTGGTTGGGTCCCTTTCCTGTGTACGACATGGGAGGAGTCTTGGCAAGTAGGTAAGGTTGGCCTGATGTCCATCTTGCCCTGGGTCCCCTTCCAGTAAGTGCTCTCCTATGTACTTTGCAGTAACCCCTAACATTACTCAGGTCTTGGCACAATAAGCCGAAATTGCTGAGGTAGATACAAATAGAAATCCACTTAACCCTTCCTGAAGAGGCCAGACATTCCAAAAAGTAACTAAGGAACTATGATGTGTGTGTGCCTCAAGCCAGTGGAGCTGGTCAATTAGAAGTCCAGAATGGGAGGACTAACCTACTTTTGTCTGCTCCCTTCTCTTCTGACAGACGGCTGGGCATTTCCATTGAAGAAACAGCAGGCAGCCACAGGAATTAAGCATGTCTCCGTCCTCAGTGTAATGAATCATAGTCTTTAACTGATGGCTGCTGTCCTCATAAAGGGCGTCACCTCCTCAGAGGGCCTCCTGTGGCCATCAAGATAATGAGTGGGTTGAACTGTGTTCCTTTCCATTTCAGATGTGAAACAACCCTTTGGCTAAATCAAGCAGTAACCAAGAAGGGACTTTTCTACATAAACAGGAGTGAGGCTGGGGCTAGAGATCTCCTGTCTCCAGACCTGAGCACAGTCCGCCAGAGGCTGAAGTATTCCCAAGCTAACATTCTGATGCTCTGTCGGGGTGGTTTGCAGAGGACTCCCAGGGCCCAGGTTCTGGGTCCTGATGGTGCAAAAGAAATGGATTATCCTCTTTGCTGCTCAAAGTCCTCTGTGGGCTAATAGCATTACTTGTGAACTTGTTAGAAATAAAGGACAGATTAGCAGGGCATGGCAGTCACATTCTTGTCATCTCAATATTTAGGGGAACAGAGGCAGGGGAATCAGAGTTCAAGACGAGCCTGGGCTGAATGAGAAAACACAGAACCAAGTTGGGCTGCAGCTCAGTGGAAGCCTTCACCTAAGCAGTTATATAAAAGCTCTAGGTTGAAAAAAGGAAATGGAGACTCCCGGGCTCTTCCCCAAATGGCTGAGTGAGATTTTAACAAGGTTACAGGCAACTGGAACACACACAGCACAATAAAGTTCATGGTGCATTGAAGACCACTCCTCAACCTGGAACCAGATCATAATACTGACAGACTACGGCACTAAAACAAAGCAGGTCACGAGTCCAGCCATACAACCTCGCCCAAATGTTTTGACTTTTTTTTTTAGATTTATTTATTTTATTTATATGAGTACACTGTAGTTTGTCTTCAGGCACACCAGAAGAAGGCATCGGATCCCATTACAGATGGTTGTGAGCCACCATGTGGTTGCTGGGATTTGAACGCAGGACCTCTGGAAGAGCAGTCGGTGCTCTTAACCACTGAGCCATCCTTTTCCAGTCCCATGTTTTGACTTTTACTTCATGATGCCATCTCTCCTTCCGTGCACATTTATAAATTCCCCTACATGCCCTACCTCAGGGTAGGGTTCTAACCACAGGACACTCCACCAAGATCAAGAGAAGGAAATTGTGTAGATATTGCTGGCAACCAGGTCTGATCTGATGGAGGGCCTCCAGGAACAGTCCACTCCAACCCTTGCCTCCCAAAGGCCAGCCCCTGGCTGGCGTAGCAGCCCCAAACACACTGCCTTCTGCAGCTGGGCTAGTCCCACCTGGAAGGTGTCTGTGATGGATTGGATCTTTGTTGTCATTAACCTTTCAGGAAAAAAGTCCTTTAAGATGCAGGACTGGTGTGGCTTTGGGGTGTGGCTGAGTCTCCAGGACAGACCTCTGCTCTCAGTTGCCCTGCCTTTGCTGGGCAACTGAAATGCTGTTGCTCAGCTATCCTGCAACCGCTCCAAGAATCAAAAGGATGGGACGTGGCCATCCTTCCTGCAAATATACTCTTAATCCCACTCAGCTGATGCTGGCCCAGCAAGGCAGGGCTTCAAGGCTGGAGAGGAGGATGCTACAGTTCTGCTGGCTGGGGATAGCAGATGACCAAAGATTGATAGGACAGGACAGGGGAGCTCTCTGGGTCTCCAGGGAACTGAAAAAGACCAGGGTACACCTTCCTCCCTCCTCAGGCCTGACTGAGAAACAGGGAAATACACCCACATGAGTCACTGGAGCTTGGGGGGTGTGGGCGATGATGTCAGGAAGGAAGCATGCTCTCAGCCACTGGCTGTAATGATGGCAGCACACACAAGCCAGTGAGCACATACTCACAGGACTGTCGCATGGTCCATGCACATGCATGTGCAGAGACAGTCTCACTGGTACTGCAAAGGACGTGAAAACCACAGTCTACACATGCACTGTCCTGAGAAGCGCTGACTGACATTCCTGCAGATGTCCAGAGTCACTTGCTCTGAGCGAGGCACTGTGTTAGACAGGAGGTACAGCAGTGAATAGGCTAAACAAACCCAGTCACCGTGGATGCTGCTTCAGACTTGGGCAAACAGCTTTTTACCTGTTATCCTAGTGGGTTGGGAGGTAGTGGCAAAGAATTTAAGGTCATCCTTGGCTACATAGTAACTGTAGGGCTTACCTAGGCTATATGTAACCTAGTATTAATAAAATAAAGATAACCAGATAATATAACAAAAATTGGGCCTCGTGATTCATCCCTTTAATTGCTACCATATTTGGAAAGCTGAAGCAGGAGAAATGGGAGCCCAGAGTCAGCCTGAGATAAACAAAAATAATCATAAGTAATACTGTAGCCATAGCCTGGGCTACATAGTGAATTCCAGACCAACTTGGGCTGCAGAGAGAGACCTTGACTCAAAAAATAAAATTAAAACCAAATGTCATGGTTCATGCCTTTAATCCCAGCACTCGAGAGGCAGAAGCCCATGGATCTTGTAGCTCAAACCCAGCCTGGTCTACAGAGTGAGTTCCAGGACAGCCAGGGCTACACAGAGAGGCCTTGTCTCAAAAACAATAAGTAAATAAAATAAAATAAATAAAAAAGGGAAAAGAAAAGATAAATAAAAAACAAATGAAAACAATTGAAATGTAAATAAAGAAAATATCAAATAAATAAATAAATGAAGAATTGACAATAAATATAAACTTTTTCATTGAAGCATTTGCAGATAAGATTATAAAATATCTGAAGTTTGCTGGAAAGCAAAGGATATGGGGAAAGTAAGACTGGCCTACTGTTGATCATTACGAACTGAGGGATGGCCTCATGGAACCTGCTGGACGAGTTTCTCTATTTTGGTACATGTTTGAAATTGCCCATAATATAAAAAGCTAAATACTACCATTTCAACTGACAATAAGTGAGATAAAAATGTGGAATAAGGGGAGAGAGGCACCAGGAAGTCTCCTTAATGTGGATGGTCAAGGAGGGCTTCTCCAAGGAGGTAGCATTTAACCATGATGATTTGTATCTGTAATCCCAGCACGGAGGAGATGGAGACAGAAAGATCAGGAATTCAAGGCCAGCCTTGGCTATATAGTGAGTTTGAGACTAGCTTGGGCTACATGAGAAGTAACAAGTTCAAATCATATATATATATATATATGCATATATGTGTGTGCACATATATACTCTCACGTGTGTGTGTGTGTGTGTGTGTGTGTGTGTGTGTGTGTGTGTGTATTCTCTTAGGGAAGCCCTTTCCAGTCAGGGAAAGTAAATTACAAAGGCCATAAGAATCTAATAAGGATATGGAAGAGGGAACCATAAGAGGACAGCTGAGCTGCTGAGTCTAGAGTTGCAGAAACGAAGGGAAGGGGAAGCCCGAGACGAGAACAGAAGGTGTTGGGATGACCGGCAAATATTGTATATATCAGCTATGCAAAAGTGTGTCCCTGTGTTTCCAACTGTTAAATTAGCCAGCACCAGGCTGGCAGGATGTGTAAATGTTTGCCACTTCCTCACCTGCTCGGAAAAAAAAAAGCATTAGGGAAAGTCACATAGCCCCCAAAGCAGACTGGTTGGTGTGGCTTTTTTGCATAAAAGGGCTGGTGACTTGGAGCAGGGGCAGAAAGACAAGCAGATTTCCATGGCAGGAGACTTAACAGATACAAGGAAGAAGGCAGAAGGAAGCCAGGAACAAGGTAGGGCTGTAGGCAGAGGGTGCCATGTGGAAAGACGAAATGGCAGAGAAGTCGGGTTAAGTTAGAAGCTAGCTGAGACTGTACCAGCAAAAGGTCCGACAGGTTTAAACTACACAGATGTCTCAGTGTCTTTATTATTAAGCCTTAAGTGGCACCCTGAAAGCCCTGAAATAAGAAGGCACCCTGACAGTGGAGCTACAGTCTATCTGGAGCATGGAGACACATGGTTTGATCTGGAATATGACTGTAAAGATTACCCTGACTCTGACTGGTGTTTGCAGAGAGCTGCATCAGTCCAGGCAAGCCGGTAGTGTGGCAGTGAGAGCACCAGCCTAGAATTTCTTTTGTGGCTTTGCTCACGGTGTGATGTGGTATCAAGTGTAACACCAAGAACAGAGTTAAGTGTTTGATTTCGGACCCCAGGACAAGGGACTGAGGTGTAGGTTTTACACATCAAACCAGACCTGGCCTCCAGGTTCTCCCAGCATCTCACAGTCCCTATCTGGCACACCCTGCCCCCAACCCTGAACTTTCCAGGGCTGCACTGCCCTTCCCCAGAGGCTCTTCCCTTTATAATCCAGACATTTTGTTCTCCTGGATTTTTCCCTCCTTCTCTCTCTTCTTCCCCTTCTCGTCACTCTGCATATGCTCTCTCTCTCTCCTTCTTCCTCTCCCTCTCCCTCTCTCTCTCTCTTTCTCTCTCCCCCTCCTTTTCCCCTACCTCCCTACCCCCTTACCCCCCTACCCCCATGGTGACTTCCCTGGCCTCAGTCCTTTGGGCCACTGAACTCTCTGGAGAGCAGCTTCCCAATAAACCTGCATTTAATGTAATCTAATCTGGCTTGAATTGGCTCATTTCACCAGCAGAGAAATAACCTATCACAAAGCACCCTTCCAAATCTAGCCCTGAGTTCCAAGGTAAGGTACTGGGCTCTCTAGGCTGGGAAACAAGGAGCTTTATGGCTATGAAAGACAAAGATCACTGAACATCGCTATCTGGTACGTACACAAATCACACAGATGAATGGATGCGCACACTCTGGGTATCTGGGACCCATCTTCCTTACCCCGCTCTTCCCCATGGATGACACCCCCCCCGCCCCCAGACTCACTGCTGTCTCTCCAGCTTAGCCCCAGCTCTAACAAGACCCATTTCTCCTTTTTCCCTGACAGCTCTCTTTGCCCCTGTCCTGTCTCCTGGAGAAAAAGTTTTCACAATTACTTTTGTTCCTTTTTTGTTTTGTTTTAGAGACAGGCTCTTGCCACAGAGCCTAAGCTGGTGGCCCTGCTTGCTTCAAACTGTCAATAATCCTTCTGCCTTAACCTCCGTGTACCGCCCCCTCCACCCACCCCATGCCTTTGCCTCCCTGGGTTCACCTGACTCTGACTGTTCTTGATGGAGTCCTGTCCCTGCCTCCAGTTTGCTTCCCTTGGCCTCTTCTGTCCACAAACAGACCTCCTTCCACACTCCAGCCTGAGGCCCTATAGAAAATGATCATTCAACAAATATTTGTCTAGCACTGTCTGTGGGTCAAACTCTCTGCTCTTCTGCCTGCTGCCATCAAGGTGGAGCCTCAGCACACCGTCTGGATTGCACAGGAAGGTTACATGCCTCCTGCAAGTGACTCAGTGCCCCTAAGCTACTACTGTCTGCTGGAGCTTGTTAGCAAACCTAGGCAACTCAGCAGGATTTAGCCTAAGGTACACAGTAAGTATAGCACCCAGTAAGACTCAAAACTGGCTACTGAAAGGCACTCTGGTCTGCCTTAGCTGGCTAGCTGAGAATACAGCACACCTGGAAATGTAATAGTGTCCACACTTCTAACCCTGTGGTCCTTACAATCAAAGGCATTGTTGGACTAATGTGGGGGGAAGCTGAAACTGAATGGAGACCTTGTCTCTGGTCATCTCATGAATCCATCCATGAGAGAGCAGGATATGAGTCTGAGTCTCTTCACTCCTGGGACACTCTGTACTGTGTGTTCTGATATATGTGATGGCCAGTGGCCCTGAAGACCATCCCACCCAGACTGTGGGTACTATAAAATCTGGAAACTGCTCACTATAGAAAGATGAAGACCCAAGGCTGGGGGCTGGTGGGAGACTTGGCCCCTGGTCCAGCCATAGTATCTACAGCTTGTGGCTTTACAGGGCTTGCCCGATTTATCTTCTCACCTAGGAAGCAGGATGCCCAAGTTCTTGGTACTGCCCCTCCCCAGGGCTGCTTTGGCTGCACCTAAGGCCAATAATAATCAGCCACTCCCCAAAGAGGGTTTTCTGTGAGAGATCTGCCCATCGGATACGTTTAGAACTCTCCCAACAGCCCCCTGGAGCTCCATGGTATATAAAGGGGAATCAGAAGCAACTAAGAACATCAGTAAGGCAAGTACTAGGTAAGGTAAGTCTTGTACTGGGCTCATCAGCTCCCTGCCTCTGGTGGTGGAGGAAAAGGAGCCAGAGCCGTGGCTGCCTGGGAGGCAGCAGACTGCACAGTGGCATATCATGTTGCCACTCAGAGTACTTCTGACAAAAGGCAGCAAGGTAGCTTGGGTCCCTCTGCATACCAGCTAGCCTCCAGCTACTACCCCAGATGCTAGCCACTTAACTCTTAGCACAGGTGGCCCAAGTAGCCCAGGCTAGGTACTGTCTCACTCTGGTCCAACACTTCCCTTTTCCTCTGTAATGCTGCTCATCTAGCTGTAGAATAATGGCCTTCCAGTGTCCACCATAGACTGCACTGGGCAAGTCTAGAGGCTTCAAAGAGGTTGAGATTCAAGGGGGTGGGACTTCCACCCCCTTCTCAGGTAGAACACCAAGGAAGTTGCATGGACTGTCAGCAGTCTGTAGAGCCTTCTGTGCTGTGGAATGGTGACCATGAGCCACAAAGGGGGTCACAGGCTACAGAGGGACCTTTGCTATACAAGGACAACAGAAGAAGAGAAAAACCATATTCATGGAGCCTAAGGTTGGGTGTCATGGGGGGGGGGGCAGGTTTGGACAGGGAGTATTCACTGGCATCAGAACCAGTGGCAGCCATGATGCCAGAGTCAGTTATACAGGAAACAGCTAACGGCATTGGCATTCAGGGTCAAGGAAAGGAGAAAAGCAACAAGAGAAGACAAAAGGAGAAGAAAAACCCCAAATCAAAGCTAGTGGGCTTTTAAATTAAATCTCTACAGGTGCAAACACTGTCAAATAGTAAACCTAATCCTTTAATGTGGAACAAACTTGAATATGTGGTATTCAGCCTTTCTGCCAGCCAGATGCAAAAGATCTTCAAGTGTGTCAACCTCAGACTTGGGTAAAATCCCTGGAAAAGGCTTCCCCACTATATGTGAGAGTCTTTTTATACCACGTGGGAGAATAGAGAGAAACCCGAGGCAGGCTAAGCCAGGGATGGTGGTTCACATCTCTCAACCCAGCACTCAAAAGGTAAAGAAAGAAGTGTTGTGAGCTCAAGGTCAGTTTGAGCTACCGTTTAAGATGGTCTCAGCTTGGTAGTGGTGCACCCCTTTAATTCCAGGACTCTGGAGCCAAAAGCAGGTGGACCTCTGAGTTCGAGGCCACCCTAGTCTACAGAGTGAGTTCCAGGACATCCAGGGTTACACAGAGAAACCTTTTCTCAAAACAAACAAGAAAAGATCCTTTCTCAAGACAAAAAGATGAAAGATGAGTTAGTTTCCTCAATCACTTCTATTTGTTAACAGCCAAGGCAGAAAGATGCCTGCCACGTAGTGCTGTCTTTCCTTTTTTACACCCTTGGGGGTGCAGAGTGTAAAGAGGGGCTTCTAAGCCTCACCCAACCCTCAACCCCCTCACCTTTCACCAGCCTCCTGTTCCACCACACTTCAGAAGCAGAGATCTGCTCCCTGCAATCTTTAGACATCAGTGAATTCATCAGTCCTGCTTCAAGCCAGGGCTGGGTTCAAGAGAAGTCCTGCCTGGACAAATCTTGTCTTCTCTGGCCAAGTCTGACTCGGGAATGAAATAGAGAGGCTGACCAGGTCTGGCCCATAGAACAAAGAAGCCACAGCTATGTGTCAGACACTGCTTTTTAAACAGACTGAAATGCTCTGAGGTTTAACCAATAAAACAAATACCAAGAGAAAAATGTTTATGTTGAGCTATGTAGATCCCCAGGGCTGGGTTTTGCAATCACCCTCCAAGCTTTAACTACGGGTGGTAAGTACTGACATTTTTCTATAGTCCTTTCGCTAGGGCTAATAGTCTCTTCCTGCCCCTGTGGTAGAGAGAGAAGCCCGAAGGCAGTAGTTGGGAAGCAGGTTGGGGTGGGTGAGAGAGCTGTATAGGTTTGGCTTCTAGAGGTCTGAGTCAGCGGGGCAGGCAGGGCGGGCCCAGTCCACACATGCTCTTGGAGAACTGGGTATAGGAATGTTCCTCCCACCCAGGAGCAGGCTCTGCCCACCGCAGCCTGGCTCCTTCTCCCTTAAACTTTGAAACTCAGCTGCAGACGGGAGATGCTCCAAAGCCTGGAACTGTGGTTGATAGGTTCAGCCAGGGGCCTTCAGAACAGCCTGGTTCTGGGGACTGGCTCAGGGTAAACAGAGCCAAGCCAGAGCTGGGATATGGCCCCAGAGCATCTCCCACCCTGCTGGGTAAGGTGGTAGCTGGTACCACCTTCACTAGGACTCAGGGTCACTGTCTGTACAATAAGTTGACCTTGGTGCAGTGGGTTCATCTTGACTAGACTCACAGATACTCTGAGCACATGCCTATTGTATGCTCTTGTAACTCGCTCTGTATTTGCTCAGGGACACTGGACCTCTGTCTGGGCTGCTTATCCCTCAAAGTTCTCTTGAATCTCTAATGAGTTGCTCAAGGGGCCTACGAAGTGACACAGACGCAGCCCAAGCTCCATATATTCATGGAACACCTTTGTTTCACACGTGACTCTGGCTACGTAGGGTTGTTATTGTGTGTTGAGGACTGTGTTGTCACTGCGTAGCCAAGTGGCTGAGACTTACCTGCACACAGATGGCAATACGTGAGTGGTCATAGCTGCAAAAACATGACAGAGTTTGGCAGTGTCACCAAGGTGTGACTACGAGAGCTCAAGAGCTCCTGAGTGTGAGTGTTCACATGTAGCCTTTGAGCAAAGTATACGGCTGTGTGCATTGGTGTCTGTTTGTGGCAGCACATCTACAACCAAGGACTGTGTCTGAGGCTGCAGTGCCACAGCCATGGCACAGAGATGCCCAGCTCTCCTGTATCCTAGAGAGGGCAGGATGCAGGCTCTCAGGTCTGCCTCCATCCCCCCATCTCTACACAAGCACAAAACAGACTCCTTTTCCAGGGCTGGGCCAAGATTGGGAACCCATGGGTCCCAACCCCCACCCCAGGTTCTGGTAGCTGCTCAGGACAGAAAGGGAGGCCTTGTTTTCCAGTCCTCTCAGAGCAAAGTGAGAATGGACACTAGAGGCAGCTGGGCCCAGCTCAGTCTGGAACATCTGCCTGGCATGTGACTAAGGCCAACAAGCCCTGTCACCACAGCATCCTCCCCCCACCCCCCAATGTTCCCTCAGTCTCCTGCTGGGGGAGACTCTGCCCAGCTCAGAATGATCACAAATTCCTCCAATGCATAGGCAGAAACCAGAGACAGGGAAGGGACTGTGACATCCCCATACACCTGCTACCAGCCAGAGAACTTGATGGTACCTGAAGGAGGTCTGGTCTGTCTCTAGCCTTTACCTTCTCTTTCTTAAGTGTGTTTCTCTATGTAGACCAGGCTGGCCTCACAGAGATCCATGGGCATCTACCTCCTAAGTGCTGGGATTAAAGGTGCGAGTCTCTATGCCTGGCTTCTAGCCTTCAGGTTCTTTCAGATTCTCCTCCTAGGTCCTAGCCCTTTTGAGCCCCCACTGTCATGATTACAGGAATGGGAGGTGTTTCCCTCTCAGCAGAGGGAAACAGGAGGGCAAGGGTATTCCTTAGGGCAGGAAGTGCTAGCAGGGGGGCTTTCCAGGCAGTAGGTTGTGAGGAACATTCCAGAGGCCTCAGGAAGGAGCCCTACCCCCACCCACCTCAGAGCCTCTTTTACAGAAAACTACATGGAGGTCAAAGCACAGAAGAGGTTACAAATGAGACGTCAGTTCCTTTAACAGTAGGAAAATGAAGGCAGGCAGGGAGGGGAAAATTCCTCAGAAAGTCCCAAATCTGACCTAATTTTGACCTAGAGCCAAGGAGCTCCATTCCAAAAGTTCCTGTGAGGACACCATGGACTAAACGAGGCCCATTCCTCACCCCTTGTCATGAGCTTCTGCAACTCAGACCTGACCAAAACCCCTCCTGGTGAACCTGACCCTCGAAACACCCGCCTTGACCCCACTGCCTCCAAAAGAGGACCTGTTCAGTGTTTTTTCCATCTGTGAAAGGATTATGCCCGTCATCAGGTCACTCCCGTGGGCACAGAGGTGAGTCTTCTTTTAAGTTCTAAAATGGGAGCCACTGCAGGGCTGGGCTCCCAAGACTGACCAAGTCTCTGCCTCCCCTGTGCTGGACTGGAGCTTTCCAGGGTCAGCTCCCAAAGCCAGGCATCACTCGAGACTATGCTGGGCACGGTCTCATCCTCTTCTACAGTCTCCGGCACAAATCCTTGCACATGACTTTACCCATTTTGGAGATAGAGAGGGGCTGGCATTATGGCTCAGTCAATAAAGTGCTTGCAGCACTAGCATGAGGACATGAGTTCAAATCCCTACCATCTGCATAAGTAAAAAGTCAGAACTTAGGCATGACCACACATGTCTTTAATAACGGAACTGGAAGGCAGAGGCAGGTGGATCTCTGACTTTCAGGCTAGCCAAGACTACATATATACTGCTTGCCTGTTGTAATCCCAGCACTGGGGAGGCAGAGACAAGAGGATCCCTAGAGTTCACTGGTCAGCCAGCCTAGCCCAATCAGTAAGTTCCAGACAAACGAGAACTCAAAATATTAGGCAGAAAGCAACTGAAAACACCCAAAGTTGGCCTTTGGCCTCCGTGAGCACCTCCCCCAAGTGCATACACACACATACATGAACACACACACACAAACACACACACTGAGGCACAGGCAAATGAGGAGGAGACCCTGGTTGGAAGAAGCCATGTAATCAGCTGTGGGTGTGGGGTCCTCTACTGCCTCTGACCAACATAGCCCTGTTCTTGCGGTTTTAAGTTACGAATTAAGTTTTAAACCCACTAAGATCACTGAATCTAGTCCAATCTAGTCCAGTGGGGCAGTTTGGGTTCTGTCACCCCAACTCCTCCGCCCCCAACCCCCCTGCAATTCTTACTGCTTCCAGGATTCAAAGAAGAGGCTGTGCTTCTGTTACACTAGTTAACTGTAAAAGGTTTATCAAGAAAAGAGTCAAGCAGCAGGACCTAGGAGCAGAACACAGCTTCCCAGGGAGGCAAGGGGGACAGGGTCACTTCCCAACAACACGCTGCTGGGCCACACCCAGGCCTGAGGGTTACAGGGCAGTAATTCCTGGAGGATGTAAACATAGGTAAGTGACTTTGCAAACTGACCAGTGAGTGGGTCTGGCCACACATGGGGGTCGAGAGTTCTCAGTTTCTTTATGTCAGATTTCTCACTGTGCAACAAGAATAGTTTGAGAAGACCAAGCCACAGAAACAAAGGTGCCTGGACCTGCTAGGAGAATGGGGAGTTACTGCTGGTAACTTTTGAGAGTTCCCTCCAGAAAGGCACCACCAGGGCCCAGTGTTTCCTGGACTGAGCACCTTGAGCCTACAGAAGGAAAAGTCTTTGTATGGTTCCCTAATAAAGGAAAAGTAGGGGGGGGCATCCCTCAACCAAGGTATTGAGGAATCCAAGGCCTATAGGAGGGAGCTGGCCTGCAGTCCCTCTTGCAGAGGCATGGGTAGGGCAGGGAAAGCCAGGAAGCACAGAGCAAGGATAATCCCTCCCCTCTGTCATACAGATCACAACCCACAGAGAGGGCACCAAACTTGCTTTGGGAAAGGCGTGAGGAGGGACCACATCATTCTTCTGTCCAAAATGTCCTTCACTCCGTTCACTCCTTTTACAGGTCCTTGTAATTCTTCAGGATATTGCTGGAATGTCATCTACTCCATGAAGTGTTCCCCTAACCAGCAAAGTTCTGTGGTCCTTTGAGGAGTTTCCATGAATCTTTAAGTGTCACCTGTCATTCTGCATTGTCTGATATCCATCTTGAAAAGTGACTCTTCCAGGACAGACAAGTTCTAGCCTTGGTCACCAATGTCTCAGCCAAGGCCACAGCAGACTATGGAGTTCATGGAATGAATAGGGTGTGGTGGCCAAGTGAGTGTGCACTATAGGCTCTAGAGAAGCTCGATCTTTAGGGACTGACCAGCAGCCCAGGCTTTGGCTCAGAGGGCTATTGTCATTCATCCATCTCTGAAGTCAGAGAAAAGTACTCCAGGGATACCAGGACTTCTCAAAAGTCCCTTCTCTTCTCCTAGAAAGAACAGGCCACTCTCCTCACCCACCCTGGGCACCAGAGCCACTGCTAATGACAGGAGTGGGGCAGACAGGTGGGAAGAGGCCCTGCATAGCCGGTCAGAGTCTGTCAGAGGTGGTCATACATGCGGAGGGTCTTCTCTAGCTGCTGGCCTACCCGCTGGTAGAAAAGAATCTGCTGGCGCAGATAGCTTTGCATCATATGCTTAAAATCAAGCTCACGGCGCTGGTGGAAATGGTTCATCTCGGCCTGCAGGGCGAAGCCTACCACACGGCAGCGCCTGCGAATGCCATCTGCCTCTTCCTGAGCCATTCGGCCCTCATCACTCATGCGCTGGCTTTCCTTCACCTTGGCAAAGGCACCTGGCAGGACAGAGCACAGGACAGGCAGGTGAGGGCTTGGATCTCCCCTGTTCACTCTCTGTATATCACTCTAGTCCCACAGGATGAATGACAGGCATATTGGCTCCATTAAGGACTTCACCAGGAAGTCACCTGGCTGTCTCCGTCAGAGCATCACAAATCTCACTGTCTCCTATTTTATTTAGCCTTGGTAGCAATCTTCCAAAAAAGCCTTCCCTGTTCCCTATGACCTCTGAAGCTTCCCGACACCTTCTTGGTTCTCACACTCTGGCTGGTGGTCCCTGAGTTGTGAGCTGGGTAAGTTCAAGGACTGTCATGTTCCTCAGTGTTCCCCAGTTCTTACAAGGTTTGACCCAGGCAGATGTAGACACGTCTGCTGAAATGACTCATCTCATCCCTGAGTTGCTATGACAGTGACATCTCCCTGACTTGAGAGTCTCTCTCACAGTATCCAAGGATATTTCCTAAGCTAGATGCTGTGCCTGGATCTTCACTGTCTGCACATGACAGTTCACACCCGGTCCCCTGCCTAAGAAGCCTCTGGGAGTTGGCTCTTCCACAATGACACCATGTCCATCCAACCCGCCCAGTTCTTTCCTATCTTACCCATGCCTGCTGGATCCCTATCTATAATTCAAGGCCTAGATCAGGTTCCATTTCCACACCAAATTCTCCTCAGTGCCCCAGGCAGAATGCCTCCCAACACACCTGTCTCTTCCAGTCTGTTGTCAAACTGCTGGTTCTGAAAGAGCACTTCAAAAGGCCACCTGGTATGTCTCCCTTACATACAGTGGCTGCCCGCACCTCACCCCTGCCCCAACAGAACCAGAGACTGTACAGATAAATACAGTAGAGACGGTGATAGAAAGGATAAACCCGGGCAGGAGGCTTAATCTGGGAGAATTGGAATGAATCTACAAACAGTTAATGAATTTGGTTTTGAAATAAAGGCACTCAGACTAACTTTGCCTTTAAGCCAGTTGCTAAGAAGACAAGGCAGTGTGTCCGTGCCTGGCACTCTCTCTTCAAAGGACAAAAGGGAGACCCCCATCCTTTTCCTTTTGTTGGTTGTTTTAAGATTTACTTCATTTTTGTATGTTGCCCAGGAGGATATGTGCATGGGAGTGCCAGTGCAGGCCAGAGACATCGGATCCCTCCAGACCCCTGGAGTTACAGGCAGTTCTAAGCCGCCCGACATGGGTGCTGGGAACTGAACTTGAGTACTCTGTAAGAACTTTAGCCATGGAGCCATTTCTCCAGCCCTTCTTTAGTATTATTAAAATTTACTACTAAAATCTATCATTTTATGTGTAAGAGTGTTTGCCTAAATGTATGTCTATACATCATGTGCATGCCTGGTGCCCTGGGAGGCTAGAACAGAGTCTAAAATCCTCTGGAACTAGAAGTATAGATTGTTGTGAGCCACCATGTGGGTGCTGTATCCAGGTCCCCGGGTAGAGCAGCCAGGGCTCTTAACTGTTGAGTTATCTTCTCCAGCCTTTCTTTGGTTTTGATTTGCTTTTTGTTTTGTTTTTGAGACAGGATCTCATGTAGACCAAGCTGATCTCAAACACATCTGTTCCTATACTTTGTTTATGTGATACTGAAGATTGAACCCAGGGTCTTGTGCATGTTCCGCAAGTACTCCACCAAATAAGATACATCCCTGGCCCATTCTACTTCTTTTATGTGGTACTCTCTTAATTTTTACTCAAGTTGCCAGAAATATTCAAATGCACTTACGGGGCATTTCTTATCTGCCAGCGCTCTGCATGCTGGAAATAACTCCAGATGCCTTTATCAGAGACACCATCTCTACCAGTCAGCAAGAGCAGGGCTAATACCTCAAGTTTGGAGAGAGATACTTCCACAATACCCCAAATCTGTAACCCCCGGCTTTCATGTCACTCAGGCCTCAGACACCTTCCCACAGTTACTACCTCCCTCCTGCTCCATATTGATGGTCCAGTCCTGGGCACAGGAGGGAACACAGGAAGTGACTGTAGACCTGGAGAGATCCTCAAGGGCAGCTATTCAGTCCCATCATGACGACTGTTTTAAGAAGAAGCTAAGATTCTGAGGGGACTTGCCTATGGACTCCCAAACCCCTCCCTATGAGTGGAGGGTGCTTAGCCCTCCACATCTGGGCGATGGACGGCATCTCTACAAAAGCCCTATGTAAGGCCTTTAGACAGTGGACACAAGGATCCAAGAAGGTCATAGTGGGTAGGAGGGACCATAAGAAATAAAAGATCAAGACAAAGAAAGTGAAGTTAAGCTTCAGCAAAGAGTCTACCTGAAGCAGAGACCCAGAAGAAGTCTGAATTGAACTGGTTGAGTCTGGGAGCAGTGCTGGTAGATCAACACTCAAAGATTTTCTTGGGGCTGGAGAGATGGCTCAGTGGTTTAGAAGCTGGCTATTCTTCCAGAGGATCTGGGGTTCATTCCCAGCATCCACATGGCAGCTCACAATTATATGTAATTCCAGTTTCAAAGGATTAAATGCTCTCTTCTGACCTCCATAGGTACCAAGTATGTATATAGCACAGAGACATATATATGCAGGCAAAACACTCATACATATAAAATAAGTTAAATTTTTTTAAAGAAATATTATCATGTCCATGGCCTTGAAGGACGATTAAAGCCACCTTTGTCGATGAGATAGTGACTCAAGTGGCAAGAAGGAGCCTACTGAAATCACTAGGTATCCAGAGACAGGCAGGGCTTGAGGCAAAGGCTTCAGAAAGGGCAAGGAGAGGCAGAGGCTCCCCCCTACCCTGCTCTCTGTCTGGGGTGGTTTGAATGAGAATGGTACCCATAGGCTCATAGACCTCATCTCCAGTTGGTGGAACTGTTTGGGAAGAATTAAGATTCATTGCAGAAAGTATGACATGTGGGTGGGCTTTGAAGTTTCAAAAGTCCATGCCATTCCCAACACTCTCACTCTCTCTCTCTCTCTCTCTCTCTCTCTCTCTCTCTCTCTCTCTCTCTCTCTTTCGCTCTCTCATCCTTATGGATGAGATGTAAGCTCTTAGCTACTGCTCCAGCAGCATCCCTGCCTACTGCCATGCTCCTCACCATGATGGTCATGAACTCCTACCCTTGGAAACTGTGAGCCCCAATAAATATAGAAAAGTATCTAAGACACCATCATTTAATTAAGTCATCACCTGATGACTTAATTCTGGGTCAAGACCAATGAAAGCTAAGGCGTCCCACTTGAGCAAGCTGGTGTTATGTGTGTCAAGAACACTTCTACAATCCACTCAGGACTCAATGTGAGATTCCCCCAGGGTTACCTCCTGGCTTGGCACACTAGAGCCCAGGGATGAGGAGTGAGAGCTTGGAGACTCTCAGCTGCAGAGCCCCAGGGTCCCAGGCATTTTTCCTACCCTCCCCCACTTAAAACTACCTACTCTAAATTTGGGGGCAGGAAGTCTGAGTCCTAGTACCAGCTCTTACACCTCCAGAAAACTATCACTCTGGCTGGGCTGTCCCCAGACAGTATTTGATGTGATGCTGCTGTAAAGTGCTCATAGCAACAAAGTGCCTTAAGAGTTTCTACATCTGTGAAATGGGACAATAACAGCACCATCTCTATAGGAACTGAGGTTTAACTGAGTATGCACAAAGTGCCAATCCCTGCACCTGCCATAGACTAGGACTCAGAACGCTTTATTCTTTGGTATGCAAAATGCCTCTATGTATGTGTGTATGTATATATGGATATATGCATATATGTGTGCATCCATGTTCATGTAGGTGTAGGAATGTATGTGCCATGGTGTCATACCATTACACATAATTAAAAACAAAGATAAAGAGGAGGAGGAAAAGGAGGAGGAGGAGGAGGAGGGAAAAAGCAGCAGCTGCTGTTTAGGTGAAGAAAGGATTACATAAGGAAAAACCTCTGTCCCCTAGTCAAGACTACCCTCCTTCAGATAAGCCATGAGCTCCATGGTCCCTTGAGGATACTGTATAGTCCCAGGCCTTTCTCGCGCACACAAAGCACAGAAACTTAGGCTGTGCTGGAATATTCAGCCCAAGCCTCCTCCCTCCCCACTTTCCCCTCTGTATCATTGACTCCAATTGTCCAGCACTTGGGACATTCCCTCCTCCATCTTCCTGATGCAGTAGATTCCAACATACTAGGCCTTTGCATCTTCTCTGCTATCAAATCACCTCAACACAGCTTATCTGGGAAACTGAAGGGACCATACCAGTGACTTAGTACCAGGGCTTAGGATTGATCCCTGACCTTACTGGCTCTCAGAGAGGACTCTGAGTCCTGGTTTGCTCTGGGCAGTCACTACACCTCCTTTTGTGACAGGATTGTGACAAGAAAAGTCATTACGAAGCTTTTCTTTCCCATAAATGCCCACGTGGGCAGAACAGGCTGAGCTCAGCTCCAGTCAGACTCCATGTCACATCGACATGGAGTCTTAGGGAGAAACTCGCTGAGGTCACCACATACAGGAGGTCCCTTCAAGCCTGGTTTCCTGACTCCCCAGCCTGGGCCTCCCCTAACTGTTTCCTGTTCACCACTTGTCCAAATGTCTAGATGGGATAGACAGAATTCCGGGACCTGGGGCCAAATGTCCTGTTCCTTTCTCTGAGGAAAGCCTCTATCCACAAGACTTAGCTCAGGATGCTCTCAAGCTGCGGTTTCCAAAGCCTGCCCAGTTCTCCTCCAGGCTCTCCCCTGGCATTCACACCAGACTCAGGACAGAGCTCAGAGCCTAGAGTAAGCAGGGCTAGCCCGGCAGGGGCTGACCCAGGGAAAGAAGGCAGGCAGCATCTGCTGCAGGGTCTCCCTAGCCCCTGACTCTAAAAAACATCCCAAGAGGAGACAGAGACATGGTCTCTCCTACCTTTCTACCTATCTGAAGTAAAAAGGACAATATGGCTTTACTCCCTTCTCCTTCGATGAGAGCCAGGGATCACTGAGTGTGTGGATGTGTGGTTGCCCTCTTGCCCCAACTCTGCCCTAAGTGAGAGTTTCTAGGCACTGAGTTGGGGCAGCTGTTTAATCATTGTGCCCAGCCTCTTGCTGCCCACACAATAACATGCCATCCAAGGAGCTGGTTGAACCAGCTTTCCCAGACCCAGCACAGTGTGTGGCTCTACTTCCGCTCAGACAGGCACCAGCCCTGCCAGGCTGCACGCACACACACACACACACACACACACACACACACACACACACACACGCGCGCGCGCGCGTGCCCCAGTTATCTTCTGTGCCCCAAGTGCAAAGTCAGATCTATGGGACCAGCCTGAGGGACAGGGCAGGCCTTCCCCAGAAGCCTCTACCTCAAAGGCCTAAGAAATTAAGGTCTAGGAAGGCAAAGGCTCTTCCCAACCAGGGACACAAGGCAAACTGGATGCAAAGCTGGGCAAGAACTCAGGTTTTGAAATCCTGAGGCTGAAAGGAGAAAGGTGGGTGGAAATGAGAGAGTTGAGCAAACAGAAGAGGTGAAGGGAGAAAGCCACCTGGAAGCTAGAGAAGCTCTCACCTTCCTAATTAGGGCAGGGACCTAGGTGTGGGGGTAACTTATTTGCTGTTCCCTATACTAAAGTTAGAAGGTAACTTATTTGCTGTTCCCTATACTAAAGTTAGAAGGCTGCTCAGAGCAAAACTCCCAGACCTCAGGGCCTAGGGTCCTGGGAGGCAGCCCCACGCCCTGCATAGATTCTTCCTGAGTTACTAGCCCCAGGGAGGACCACGCCTCTGTCTTGACATCAGCCTTTCCTAAGTCCCAGGACTCAACCCCTGGTTCAGTCCTTATGCAAGAGAAGAAGGCCAGCTTGGGAAGTAGGAGATAGATGGGCCTGTGTGAACAGAGCCCTGGACCCCTGGGTGTACCCCCCACCCCCCAGTTGCCCCATGTGACCTAGGATGAGTCACTTCACTGGCAGTTCCTTAACAGTTCCAGCAGCAACAGGCAAGGGCTCATCCTGTCCCTCCCCCGAGCCGAGACGGGGACCATGAGAACTGAAAACGTGACTGGGCCTGGGAGGCTGCCAATATGAATGTGTCCTTGGGGAGCTGGAGGGAGGAAGGGACAGTGCTGGCTGAGCCACAGACTTGTGTTCAACCACTCTCCGGTGGAGAGACTTCTTCATCTGCCAAAATGAGGGCAGATAGTGGCTAATAGATAGTGCAGTGATAGCGGCTGGCCGGCTAGCCAACAGGGCAGAGAGGGAGTCTCTGTGAAGAGTGAGCCTCTGAGTGGGGAAAGACAACCTGCAGTGGGGTCTTACCTGTGTCTTGGGTCTCTTTGAACCCATGGGTTCATCTGAGACAAGACCTGGGACCTGGTCATCTCTGCATTCCCAGAACTCAGAGTACTACCTTGGGGTTCCATGCATGATGGGGTAAATGAGACACAGGTAAAATACAAAACAAATCGAAAACCCGAATGGACAAGAGGCATACTCGGTGCTCAGTGAGAACAAAGACCAAAGCTGTCCACAGTATCCCTCTGCCTACAACAGCACCCTCCAGAGAACAGTCTTAACACACTTGTTGAGCAGCGAAGGAGATGGAGGCAGGAAAGTGTGATGAGCTGTTCGTCGTCCAGGCTCTCCCATATTCCCAGGGACCAGGAGACTCATGCAGGGCTTACCTTTCTGCAGGTGGATAATGTCAGGGAAGTTGGAGAGTAGGCCCTGGTAGAGAGACAGTGTGTCAAGCATTTGGAAGAGGTCATGCTTGGGCTGTTCAGCAAACATTTCGCCAACAGTTTCATAGGTCCGGCCAGTGTGAGAAATGGCACTGTTGAGTGCCTCAGACCTGAAGGGAGGGTCCATCTGGAAGGCATGGCTGATGGCCTGGAAGGCACTTCCTAGCTTCTGGAATTCCTTGCGGAAGCCTCCCACATGCTTCCGCACCAGCTCTGCGGCCACGGTGCTAAGCTGTAGGACGCTGTCATCCATCTTCTTACTGAAAGCCTTGAATGTATCCACGCGATCCTCTACGTCCTGCAGATCCTGGTGCTCTGTGGGGATCTGGAAGGTGAGCAGAAAACTGGCACCCACCATCTCATCCTTCTCTGCTCGGCGCTTACCCATCTTCCACTGCTTGTCATCCAGGCAGCTAAGGAAGTGCTGGAAGCCCTCATACTGGGAGAGCACCGGGTGGCTGGTCATGTGGTCCATCCAGAGGATGAGCCTCCGCTTGCGCTTCTCAATGAAGTCCTCCTCAAAGCGACCTGTGGCCTGCTTCTCAGGCAGGTGGGGCACTGAGATCACTGTGAACTTGTGCAGAAGGCGGTTGTAGAGCCAATCAAAGTGTTTGTAGCGACGGTAAACAGGTGAGCCAGCGTGGGTGGGTGTGAGCTTGTAGGAGATGTAACTTTTAATGCCTTTGAACTTGGTCTGTTTGGTGGGGTCCTCTATGGAGCAGGCAAATGGGTGGGGGTTGGCCTTCCACTGAGGGCCACGTGGGCCCATCTCAATGGAGTACGTCTCAGCAATCTTGGCCATCATGGGCACATCACCAAGGATGAAGGCCTCCACTCCAGAGCGTACGAAGCATGAGAAACGATTGAGGTTCCGTCCTACCACACTGCCCCGCTTGGCAGACGCCAGACTGTCCTGTCTTTCCAGGGGTGCCTTGGGTCGGAAAGCCATATGCTGGTTGGGGTAGGCACCCGGGTAGGAGAGGTTGAGTGGAGGGTGCCCATTAGTACCTAGGCCACCAGACAGTGGCTCTTCTACCACTGTGCATCCATCATCCCAGTCATCCCAGTCGTCATCATCATCGTCTTCAAAGCTTCCTTGGTTTGAGAGGAAGCCGCTGCCCCCACCACTCCTGGCTGGACTGGCCATACTAGGGCTGCTATACAAACTCACCTGGGTGTCCAGGGAGCCTGCAGGGCTGTTGGAATAGTCCACATGGTTAGTGCTGACGCTGGGACGGACAATCTCAACGTAAGAAGCAGGGAAGAGCCCTGTCTCCCCACGGCTGTTCTGTCCCTGCAGCCAGCCGTCCAGTGAGGTCTCACTGAAGATAACCAGGTCTTCGTCCTGCTGTATGCTGATTTCCTCCCTGTTCTCACTGTGGAAGTCATAGAGGGCTCGGCCTTTCAGTGCCATGGCTAAACTATCTGGTAGGTCAAGACTGGAAGGAAAACGCCTTGCCTGGACCCAGGATGCTCAGCAGGGTGTCCAAAAAAAGCCCCCCAAAACAAAAACAAAACCGTACTTGCAGCTCAAAGTCTAGTATGCCCTACTGAGTCCTTTGGGCAGAGTCTCAGCATGCACAGACACTGTTCAGCTGCCTTTTGGTCAAAGAAGTGTCCATGGTCCAGAAATTGCCTTGGAGTATCTGCCTGTAAGCAGGGAGGGGCTGGTCATGGCCACAGTCTTTCTCCTCTCCCTTTGCAGCCCCTGAAAAGGAATGAGTCTCACCCTCCTCACACACCAAACAGAAAAGTCAAATGACTTGAAGAAACCAGCTCTGCAGTGAACCAGAATGCAACAGACACTTGCCACTAGAACAATGCTGTACAACAGAAGGGAATTTACCCTCAGACCACGGTCCCGGGAACGCAGGCAAGGTTCTGCCTCCCCTGGCTCTCAGCTCTTACTAGCTGCTCGGGCTTGGGAGGCTCTCACATTCCTCTGGAGATCTGCTCCTTCCTCCTTCCTCTCTCCTCCCGGGCCACCGCGTCTTCAAGAATCCAGAAAATTCAAGAGGGGCAAGGGGAATAACAGAGTCCTGAACCAATTCCAAGGGTGGATGTGTCCGGCCTCCAAACTAGCCAGGCCAGGAAAACAAGGGCCAAAGCTTGCACAACCGGCCGATAACTACTCGACCTAGGGGGTGCGACCCCGTCTCGCCCGCTCTGGTGCCCTCTTCCCACCCTGCAAATGGCCAGCCCCCACCCCCAGATAACAAGGGGGGGCGAGACAAGCGGCGCAGAGGACTTCTGGCCTCTTTCTCCCAGTGCCTCTTTTGTTTGTCTAATTCCTCGGCAGTTTCGGAGTACGAAGCTGACCCGGATCAGAGTCCCAGAACCCCTGTCCAGAAGTAACGCTAGTAGAAACGTCCACCATCACCACTCCCGCCCCTGATGTGCCCCCAACACTCAACAGCAGTAGGTAGATAGAGCTCTGTCGAATAGATGGCGTGGTCCGGTGTTTGTCCGTCCGTCCGTAGGTTCGTTCTCCGCGATGCCCTCTGGATTCGACCCGAGAGGGACTAGCTCAGTAGCCGAGCCCCAGCCTCTTGCCTCCTTGTCCCTCACTCGCAGCCCTTCAGCGCTGCCAGCAGAAAGCCAGGTCCAAAACAAACACCATCCCTTCAAAACAACAAAAAGAAAAAGAAGAGAAAAGGGGGAAAAAGGAGTCCAGGAGGTGGCGTTCTGTGGAACGAGGTTAAAGCTGTAGGGGAGGTGAGGGGTGGAGAGGGAGAGAGGGAGGGAGGTATGAGGGAGGGAAAGGAGGCTACGGAATTCAACAAACTCCACCGCACTTCCGTGCGTCCTGGAGGGGCAGGGACCGCGCAGCTCCGCCCTCCCGCGGCCAGGGTGCCACCACCGGCCTTCCGCTCACTTTCCTTCTGGCGGGCGCCCTCCCTCTCTCGGGTTCAGTCCCGGTGGCGGGGATCCAGGAAATGGATCCGGGAGTCGGGGAACTGCGAGCTTTCAGCAGCCGAGTTGCCGGCGCTCAGAGCTGCGTCTCGCTCGGGTTGGAGCGCCGCGCGGGGGAGCTCGCCAGCCACCACCGAGCTTCGCCTCCTGGACTTGGTCATCCATCTGCCTTTTCCGTGACGCAAGTGCAGGAAAACTCCGAAAGTTTGCGGAGCGCAGAGTGGCAAGGAGGGAGCTATAAAGGCTAGGAGAACCGTCCCGGCTGCAAGGGAGCAGAGTTGCGGACCCCCTTTTCCCAATCTCCTTGTCTCGCGTGCTTCGATCTGTCTAGGGCCTAACACAGCTCCGAGATTGTTCTCAGAGGGTGGAGGCAGCAAACTGCGACCCTGGTGTCCCGCATGTGATAACCGATGCTGTGAGCATGATAGGGAGAGGAGTCCTCCTGCCTTCGGCGGCTCCCAGGAGGTGGGGGTGGGGTGCCTAAAACCACATACTTCTGCAGTGACAAGTAACAAGTTTAGGCACAGGCGAGTTCTGGGTTGCTTTGTCCTTTCACGGATCTTCCATTCAGGCCAGCAGCAAATTGCTAGGAGAGAGGAATGGTCTGGTAGATAGCCTCTAGGCTTCCAGGATTTGACCCTCGAGATTACACAAAACGAGGTGAACAAAAGACGACAGGAATTGTACTGAGCTCTGGAGCGAATATCAACAGCTGGATTGCTGCTGTGCCCCTCTGGTTTTTAATTCACACAGTCTGTCCCAACATTACGTTATATATTCTAAACAAATTAACCAAAACGATGCTTATTTTCTGGAAGGTCATAAGTATTTTCTCAGGTAGGCAAGATGTTCCTGCCTAGTGTGGCCAGTGCCATGCAAAATGGCTGAGAAGGCACTTATCCCAGCCTGAGTGGAACAAACATCAAGGACCTTCCAAGCGGTAGTGGCCTGCTTCAGTCCCAGCACTAACAGAGACAGGCGTATTATCTTGAGTTTGAGGCCAGCCTGGTCTACAGAGTGAGTTCCAGGACAGCCAGAGATATACAGAGAAACCCTGCCTTTCTGTCTCTCTCTGCCTCTCTCAGTCTCTCTCTCTCTCTCTCACACGCACGCACACACACACACACACACACACACACACACACACACACACACACACACACACACGGACCTCCTCTTCTTCCTCTTGGAGCCCTAGAAGCTTATTTACCCAATCTTGCTAGGGCTTCCTACATCCCGATTACTATTGTTCTTACTTATTGCCAATTAACTGGGATAAAGTTGCTGAAGGTTGGGACCTTTGGCTGTTTTGAGGGTCATGACTCCTGCACCTCTGGCTCCAAAACTCATTTTTTCTTTTTTTCTTTCTTTCTTTCTTTTTTTTTTTTAACTTAGTTAGTTGGTTATTTTATGTATATGAGTACACTGTAGCTGTACTGATGGTTGTGAGCCATCATGTGGTTGCTGGGAATTTGAATTCAGGACCTTTGCTTGCTCCGGTTGGCCCACTGGCTCCGGCTCAGTCCCGCTCAATTTGGCCAAAAGATTTATTTATTTTTGTATATAAGTACACTGTAGCTGTCTTCAGATGCACCAGAAGAGGGTGTCAGGTCTCTTTACAGATGGTTGTGAGCCACCATGTGGTTGCTGGGATTTGAATTCAGGACCTTTAGAAGAGCAGTCAGTGCTCTTAACTGCTGAGCCATCTCTCCAGCCCAAAACTCATTTCCATTGTTAAAATTTGACTCCCTGTGAAGGATAATAGCTGGTCCTGATGACACACACGGGAGGCTGAGTGACTGCCAAGCCAGCCTGTGCCACATCTAGCAAGATCTTACCAAAAGTTAAAAAAAACAAACTGGGGAGCAGAACTGTCATGAGTTGGAGGCTAGACTCCAGTGTGAGACCCTTTCTCAAAGAAACAAATGAGTCCAGTGTAGTAGTCGACACAGTTAGTCCCAGAACATGGGTAAGAGAGGCAGGTGGATCTCTCTGAGTTCTAGGCCAGTCAAAGATACATAGCAAGACTCTATTTCAAATTAAAAATTGAAAAATCTTGGGCATGCCAACAGTCCGAGCACTTGGAAGGCAGAGATCACAAATCTGAGGCTACCCTTGAGTCTCTGTAAGTTGGAGGGTCACAAAACTAGGTGTTATGGTACATCCCTGTAACCCAAGCACTTGGAAACAAAGGCAAGTTAGTTCAGCTTTGTCTGTGTAGTAAATTTAGGACAGCTAAAGCTACAAGTGAGAGCTGACTTAAAAAACCAAAAGCATGAACCCTAGAATCTGGGTTATTTTACTTAGGGAAAACAGTTGTGAAGCAAAACTAAAGTTTTGCTTCAATAGATCAAGAGTTGGGTTTGCTCCTTGGGGTGCCCATCAGCCAGGTTAGTCCATGAAGCTGATGCATCTCCTCTACCACCCCTCCCCAAGAAACCTTGTCCCTTGCTATATAAACAGCTTCGACCCTAAACACTTGGTTGGTTGTTCCTCCTAGCTTCTGTCTTTTGTTTTGACAGGATCCTGCTATGTAGTCCAAGCTGACCTAGAACTGGCTATGGACCATGCTGGTCTCAAACTTGCAAACATCTTCTCACCTCTGCTGGAGGAGTTTTCTTACCTGTGTGAGTCTCTTTTTGTTCCTATAATCTCTTGTTCAGGGACCTTTCTCCTAGCTGAAACTAACAATAGCAACTATTTCCTTAGTTCTTGCTGAGTACTTGGCACAGCTGTAGACGCTTCCTCCTTCTATGAGTTTACTTAATACAGCTGATAGGCTTTCAAAAGCATGGGCACACCCCCACTACCTTGATTGTCTTTTGTGTATGTATGGTACCTGGGAGGGAAGTGGATTTGAATCTGGGACTGGGCATGTTGGCCAAGCACTGTATTGCTGAACTCAGCACTTTTGTTATCTTTTGAATTAGGGTCTCACTACATTGCTGCCCAGACTAGCCTTGAACTGGCTCTATCATTCTGGCACACCTTTATGTAATCCTTCTGACCTCAGTCTCCTTAATATTTGTATAACAGGCTTGCTTCCTTTATTGTCTTTACTTTGCTTCCAACACACATTTAAACGACAGCATCTTAGATTTATGTATATGCTCTAGGTATGTTTTCCCTAATTCTTAGGGTGACCCTCATTTCCAAGTTCTTAGGAAGAACAAACATTTCGGCCTACAGAGATTTCCAGAACCTCTTTCTACTCAGTAAATTCCAGGGGTCCTCATCAGGTCTAAGGTTACTAGAAAACTGGGCTGACCTTTATGATTTCCCTGTACCCTGCTCATGTCTTTGGGAATGATCCCTTTCTTAAATTCACTTTCCTTTATCCTTTCTGTTCTTGCTTGTATGTTGTGTGTGTTTCTATCCATGCGTGCGGAGGCCAGAAATTGATATTGAATGTCTTTCCTGGATTGCTCTTGAATACATTGAATTAGGGTTTTTCATCCAAACCCAAAGCTCACAGACTCAGCTAGTCTAGTCTCTGCCCTCTGCCAAGGACCAGCTTCGTCTTGGAGAGGGATTCTGAGGAAGAGGTGTTCGGGAGCATCTAAAAGAATGACATAAAGTTAATCGTAGGGTACAAACTGACAACCTGTGTACTGCTCGAGACAGATTTCTCCAGAGAGCTCATCCAGATAGCTCCTCTCTCAAAGACCAAAGCCCAGTCTTTTATTTACATATCAATCCAGTCATTTACTCTAGATTCCTTTTTGATTATCCCACAAATCAGCATTCTATGACTCTCACCCCTTGATTCTTAGAAAGAGACATTTTTCCCCCCAGATAGCTAAGCATTTAGCAAATCCAGCACAAGACCATGAGAAGATGTCAAAGACCTTAAGATTCAGCAGAATGTTATTAGAGTGATTTGTCTGCAGATTCTTCATTCTGCTCGAAGGGACAGGAGGAGGGGCTTCTGAAGATTGACATCCAGTTTTTTAGCCATTATAGGGAACACAGAATGATTTTCTTTGCTTCTTCCATTCTCCTCACATCAGAGTAAAACCTTGATATTGTCCAAGGCGGCATATTTGGGGGTAGGGCATTTTTCTTTGTATGGTTTCTAATGTTAAAGTTTCACATGGTCTTCTCATTGCTGTGAACACATTCAGGACATAGCAAATTATCTTCCATTCCTGGTTCTGTGATAACACAGGCTGGTAACAAGAAGAGAAAATTCATCCTTTGGGGAGTGTCTGGAAACCAGGTATGACCATCATGAAATTGCAGGTGAACCCAGCCTTTACTATCTGCAGGGCGCTGCCTGCCATGGACAACACACCATCTGAATCCAGTGGTTTGTGGCAGAAAGGTCTCTGCAGAAGAGGGAGGAGGACAGCGATTCACAGGCACTGATTGGGCAGCTCTCATAGCAATTCTTCCCCAGGCTGCAAATGTGGACCCCTGAGGTCGTTAGAATTTCCAGTATACCACTCTCCTGCTTCCTACTTTGGCAGCTGCTTGGAGGCCGGATTCCTCTGAAGACTATTTTAGGTTTCTTGGGAACCAACTTCATTCTGGCCTCATGAGATGTGTTGGGAATATAACATTCTTGTTTAGAACATGAGTGTCTCTGAAGTCTCAAATAAACCTCAACTTCATTGCCATTCCTACTCTAGTTATGATAAACACACCACTCCTGAAGAGTGTTCTGGGACACATCACTAATAGGAGGCAGGGTGGCGGGAGGAGAGGTGCTTGGTATGGTTCTTGTTGGGTGTTTGATTCCCTCATACCTCACCAGAGAACAGACTGATGGTTTGTGGTCTATGGTTGAAGAAACATTTGATTCTATAGGATATTCTGTGGTTGGCTCCTCAGTAAATGGGACCAGCATTAAAACCACACTTTCTTCATCCAATTCTTCCTCAGATTGGTTCTTGTAGTAAGTTTCCTGGTTGAAGTATGACATTTTCAGGCAGGCTTCAGAGAAGACAAAGGTACCTACTTTTTTATTTTTTTAACATTGCAAATGAATTCAGAGATCTGACTGCCTTTTAAAAAAAAAAAACAAAAAACAGACAATAAGATAGCTGGGTGGGATCCTATCCCGAGATTACCATTTCCACCATGCCTGGGCCTGGACCTAAACTTGCTCTGTTCTAGGCTAACCTTGAACTCAAAAATCTACCTGCCTCTGTAAGCACTGACAACAATAAACTTATCTGGGTGGGATCTTGCCTGCGTGGGATTACCACGCCCCAAATCTCTTTATCTCCCTCCCTAGCATCTTTCTGACAAGCTAGCTCCTAGGGCAGCTGCGTTTGTTCTTTTAGGCCCATGAAGCCCCTTATTCAATTCATATTGCATCCTTTTATTTTGCATACATGAGAAATTATATTTTTTTAACTCATGTTTTCAGAATTCTTTCCCACAGGCTTAAGGGCTGTCCTGAAGATCACAATGTTTACACTTTTTGCTAAGGACATAGGAACACCCTTGCCTCCTGGACTCTGATTATTTCAGAGTCGTTAACCTTGGCAGAAAGGACATTCCCCAATAACCTTGTCAGGAAGAGTATTTCCCGAAGGAGAAACATGTATATGTACATATACATATGCACACACAAACAAGCCTCACGCCCAACAGCCATCAACACTCGTGGAGACCCATGCCCTGCTGGCTCTGGCTCTGTCCCAGGGGTGGAAACCATGTCACTCTGTCCCTTCCATGATCATGCAGCACTCAACAGCCTTCTTTACATCCTGAGATTACAGGTGGACCACCATACTCCCCAGCATTTGCATGGATGCAATAGGATCTGAACTCTGGTCCTCAAGATTGACCCACAAAGCACTTGACTTGTCAAGCAAGCTTTCTAGCCTTCTTTTCTTGCTTTTGTTTTTTGAGATAGGTCTCACTATGCAGAGTTGGCTGTTCTGGAACTTGCTACATAGCCCAGGCTGGCCTCAAACTCTGAGACCCTCCTGCCTCTACCTCCCGAGTGGTAGGATTAAGGGCATGTGCTACTATGCTGCATTATTTCTTCCCTTTAATTGGAACATGTTCACTTTCCTATGAAGACCCTGATTCGTATATAAAAGACAACAACCATCTCTTATCCAAGCAGGAGATGGCGTTGTTTAGGAATGAGTAAGGAAACCCCAATAAGTGGCAGTATAAGGGCACACTGTTACTATGACTTTAGTAACACAGGAAGCAATGATGAGGGCCTGTGGTGGGACAAAGGTAATAGGCTGGGCAAAGTAAACCTGGGAGATTTTCTGTGGGGCAGACTAGACTAGAATGATGATCACATATTTGAAAATATTTTCTCAAAAGCTGGGCATGGTAGTGCATGCCTGTAATCCCAGAATTTGGGAGGCTGAGGCAGCATCATCAATAGAAATAAAATGATTGAGCTTGGTAGCATGTGTCTTTAAACACAGCACTCTGGAGGCAGAAACAGGCAGTTCTCTGTGAGTGTGAGGCCAGCCTGGTCTACAGAGTGAATTCAAGGCCACTCAGGACGATGTAGTGAGACCCTGTCTCAAAAGAAACAAACAGGAGTTAAGATGACAGAAACCAGCATGAGGCATAGGGAGGGGAGTGAGCAGGTCAGTCTAGCTGGCCTAATTGCCTCTCTGTTTCAGTCACACAGTCACACGGTTATAGATAATACCTATAATCTTTAGGCAGAGGGGCCACGTAGAAGATAACAGAAA
This sequence comes from Tokudaia tokunoshimensis, assembly GCA_036184795.1. Classification (NCBI taxonomy): domain Eukaryota; kingdom Metazoa; phylum Chordata; class Mammalia; order Rodentia; family Muridae; genus Tokudaia; species Tokudaia tokunoshimensis. The sequence goes on from BTHU01000008.1 coordinate 58,198,153, forward strand.
CATAAAGCAGAACTCTTCTGGTTTTTAAAAAGCTTTTACTGGTTCTTTGTGAGTTTCACATCATGTACCCCAATCCTACTCGTCTCCCTGTCCCTTTATATCTATCCTTTGCCCTTGTAACCTCCCCCAAAAAGATAACAAAAACCAAAACCAACCAAACAAAATAAATCTCACCGTGGACACTGCAGTGTGCCATGGTGTGTCACACAGTATGCCTGTCTTTCCACACATTTTTACTTGCTAATGTTCATTGTGATTATTCATCGGTCTGGTAGGAGGTCTCTGGCTTCTGCTACACTATCAATACTGGGACTCACTCCTCACAGCTATCCTGTTGTTGCCATGTGTTTTAATCAGGGCTTTATTGCTGTGAACAGTAAAACCCTGAACTGTGACCAAGGCACCTCTTATAGAGGACAACATTGAATTTGGGCTGGCTTACTGGTCCTGAGGTTCAGTCCATCACCATCATGGAAGCATTACAGCATCCAGGCAGGCATGGCGATGGAGGAGCTGAGAGTTCTACATCTTGTTCAGAAGGCAAATAAGAGAAGACTGGCTCCCAGGCAGCTAGGAAGAGGGTCTCTTAAAGCCCACTCCCACAGTGACACACTTCCTCCAACAAGGCCACACCTCCTAATTGTGTCACTCCCTGGGCCAAACATAGTCAAGGCACCATACCATGTGTCATGGAGAAACTGCAGTTTTGGACCTGTAGGACCAGCCCCTTCACAGGCTCCAGCAGTTTATAGCTGGGGTAGATGTTGGAGTGGGCCAACTCAAAGCCCTGGATCTGGGCCTGGGTGGTAACTGAGTTTTGGTCAGCCCACTAGCTCTCCAGCACCCACACCACCAGGACCAGCTTTCCAGCAATGCCCTGGCTAGCTCACAGAAGTGCTACAGCTGGCAAGGGGCAGGGCCAGCTCTCCCTCCTGCTCTCAAGACTTTGGGGTTGGCTCTCCCACACCCACACCCACACCCCAGGGCCTGCTTTACTGTGCTGCTCAGGGGAGGTACAGATACCTCTTTCCCAAGTGCTACAGCTAGTCTGAGGCTGGGCCGGATCTCCTCCTCTCATGACCTCAGTGCCAGTTCTGCCACTTGCCACAGTCATCTCTCCCTCCCCCACACCACCACATAGCAAATGAGAGGTGGGGCTAGCTCTTCTGTACCAGCATTCATACCCAGGCTTTCACTACCCAGCTCTACTGTGCAGCAGCCAGTGAGGGGTGGAGCCAGCTCTCCTGAGCATGAGGGGCAGGGCCAGTTCTGTGCAGCCCTTGGATATCAACCTGGTCCAGGGTGGCAACCCAGACCAGGGAAGTTCACATGGCCTTTGGTGGGGATCAGAGGACAACTTGTGGGATTCAGTTCTCTCCTTTTATCATGTGGGTCCTAGGAACTAACCTCAGATCATCAGACTGGTCGACAATTGTGTTTAACTGCTAAGCCATCTTACCTCAGCTCCCTTTAGAGCCTCTGTCCCTATAAAAAGCTTGAAGTGTATTTTCTTGTTGGGCTGGGATGACTATAGAACTAGAGTGATAACTTAGCAGTTAAGATTCTATACTGGGGCTGGAGAAACGGCACAGTGGTTAAGAGCACTGGCTGCTCTTCTAGAGGTCCTGAGTTCAATTCCTAGCAACCACATGGTGGCTCACAACCATCTGTAATGAGATCTGATGCCCTCTTCTGGTGTGTCTGAAGACAGCAACAGTGTACTCACATATATAAAATAACAAATAAGCCTTTTTTTTTAAAGATCCTATACTGGCTTGGTGTACATATTGTCTGTATCACATTCATGCACTGCCCTTTTTTCTAGACCCTGATAAAGACAATGAGGGGCAAAGACCTCATTTCAGAAATGGGAAGAGTGTGCCATGCCATCAGGAGCTTAATGTTTGGTAGGGTTTGAAGAGGGAATGGCCTACCCTGATAGAAAGGGGGATTTTGGGAGGCCTGCCTGGGGCTTAATAATAAAGATATGGAAACATCTGTATAGCATAAGACCGTGAGCCTGTTTTCTAAGGCAGTTCCTTAGCTAGCCCACTAGACTCAACTTCCCTGCCACTGTGTCACCACCACACTAACCACAGATCATCAGACTGGTCGACAATTGTGTTTTGGTCAGATTGAGGGCTCCATGACTTCCCCCACATCAGCTTGTTTTTCAACATGAAAATCTCAGCAAATCACCATTTGGGGTAGAGGAGGAAGTGACACATATTTACATATAGAAAGCATGCATTGTGGGCTATAGAAATGACAATACCATATAACCTGCCAGTGTCACTTACAGCAATTAACAATGGAGAGTACACGGACACGCCTTCATAGTTGATATGGCATTGTGGCAGGAGGTTATGCCTGCAGGTGGGGGCTCAGTAGAAATTCTTCCGGCCTTAGTTCGGCTTCTGTGATTTCAGACAGGAATTGCTTGCCAGATTGTTCACCTCTTACAGTGAAGGGCTTGGGACTTGTACTTACACTCTGAGTTTCTCATAATCGGTGGGTACCATTAGTCACGAAGGATTGCGGAAAGACAGAACCTCCAGACCAACCTGAGTAACACTTTAACTCCAGCATTTGGGAGGCAGAGGTAAGTGGGTCTCTTGGAGTTTAGCCTGGTCTATATAAAAATTACCAGGACAGCTAGTGCTTGAGACATCCTGTCTCAAAAAAATAGTAAAATACTGTTAATGCTCGCTCATAATCTCAGCATTTTGGAGTGAAGCTGGTTGAATTGTGGTGAATTCATGGCTGACCTTGGCTACCTAGGGGAACTTTGTCAAAAAAGTAAAGGGCAAGTCAGACAGTGGTGGCACAGGCCTTTAATCCCAGCACTTGGGAGGCAGAGACTGGCAGATTTCTGAGTTGAGGCCAGCCTGGTCTACAGGACAGCCAGGGCTACACAGAAAAAAACCAAAAAACCAAAAAAAGGAAAAGGCAAAGGCGGGGCCGCTCCCAACCCTGATTATTTGTTCGGTATTGTTCAGTACTACTTGGCAAGGAGAATCCCTCTCCAGTGGCCAGCCTGGGACTATTCGTCAACTCTAGGGACCACTGGAAAGAGACATTTCCAGAGTTCTAATCACATTTTTTAGCAGAGACAATTGTCTTCTCTTTTAAAACATTTATTAGCATTCTACTCTTCTAACTTTGTGTATGCTTTTTTAAAAAAATTTCTTTTATGTATATCAGTGTTCTAGCTTCATGTACATGTGAATGCCAGAAGAGGGCATCAAATCTCATTATAGACGGTTGAGAGCCACCGTGTGGGCAATGAGAACGGAACTCTTGACCTCCGGAAGAGCAGTCAGTGCTCTTAACAGCCGAACCATCTTTCCAGAGTTGGAGAGATAGCTCAGCCGTTAACGCTAAAATATGAGATCAAAAATATGAGACAATTCTCTTAAAGTCAGTAACTCCTCTCTGGGAACTGACATCTACAGCTATTGAGGGAGCAGACTCTCTTCAGTCACCAAAGACAGAAGTCTGAGATTAGACTAGGGGCTGCCAAGATGGCCCAGCAGTTAAAAGCACTTGACTGCTCTTCCAAAGGTCCTGAGTTCAAGTTCCAGAACCACATGGTGGCTCACAAACATGGGATCTGAAGCTCTCTTCTGGTGTGCACGAAGACCGAGCACTCACCTATATAAAATACGTCCATGAACAAATCTTTAAAAAAACAAAACACAACACTAGAGAATGCTCACAGGTCTGCCAAGAAAGCCGGCTTCTCAGGACACGCCTCTCCTTCCGCAAATCTTTCTTCCCCGCTCCCCTTTCAAAACAGGAAGTTGCAGACTTGGACGAATGAAAAAATCAGGGGCGTGTCTTTAATCTTTCTTTTGATTGGTCCAGTGGTCTGGGGCGGAAATTACGCTGGCTTCTCAACGTGCTCTCAGATTTTTCGGGCATTCTCCATCATGGTGCGGAAGCTTAAGTTCCATGAGCAGAAGCTGCTGAAACAGGTAGACTTCCTAAACTGGGAAGTCACCGACCACAACCTTCACGAGCTGCGCGTGCTGCGGCGGTACGGGCTCCAGCGGCGCGAGGAGTACACGCGCTACAACCAGCTGAGCCGCGCGGTGCGCGAGCTGGCGCGGCGCCTGCGCGACCTACCGGAACGCGACCCGTTTCGCGTGCGCGCCTCGGCGGCGCTGTTGGACAAGTTGTACGCTCTGGGCCTGGTGCCCACGCGCGGCTCTCTAGAACTCTGCGACTCCGTCTCAGCCTCGTCCTTCTGCCGCCGCCGCTTGCCTACTTTGCTCCTCAAGCTACGCATGGCGCAGCATCTCCAGGCTGCTGTGGCCTTTGTGGAGCAGGGTCATGTCCGCGTGGGCCCAGACGTGGTCACCGATCCTGCCTTTCTCGTCACTCGCAGCATGGAGGACTTTGTCACCTGGGTGGATTCATCCAAGATCAAGCGGCACGTGTTGGAGTACAATGAGGAGCGCGATGACTTTGATCTAGATGCCTAGCGAGTCTTCTTGTCCTGGCTTCACAGCTACAGGTCACTGAACCGGGTATGGGGAGAATCGTCCCTGTGTTCCGGGAAATTTTCTTAGAATTTGGACTGACAATTAAATGACTGTGTCTTGAGAGACAGTGGGAAGCAGTTTTGTACCGCTCTGGGGATTGTTGGCTTCTTTTGCCTTAAGCTTTGTGGTGTACAAGCAGGAATGTTATCTCTTCCCATCTTTGCTTAATCATCTTGAAATAGGACTGTACAGATAGAGAGTTTGAGTCCAGTTTATTTACATCGTTTAAAGAAATCCTTTCCTCATGCCAATAAATGTCCCGCCCCCGTTAAGTGCCCGTTTTTGTCTGATCGTTCTTCACCTAGGGTCCTATCTAGCCATATCTATTGATCTTGCTAGCTGAAGAGCATAAAAGTAGGAAAAGGATTGTAGGCGTGAGGTTTTTGAGCCTCACGTGGAGGCTGCAGGATGTTGTACAAGCTGGGCAGATTTGTCCCTTAACCAGTCCTTTTCTCGGAATGAATATTTTGGCAGAGCTTTTATCCACAAGACTTCCTGTTGATATTCCAACCCCAGGAAATACCATATTAAAGTCCTGGAGTGTTTGCTTACCTAAGGAAATGATCACCCTGTAGTCTGGCCAGCTAGTGGTTAGAAGGGACCCAGGAGGATCCAGAAAACAGATGTTCTTCAAGGTCCTGGCTTCGGAGTTAGGAACCCCTACTCCAAAAAAAAAAAACAAAAAAACAAAAAAAAAACCAAAAACAAGCAAAAGGACCCGGTAGTGCTGGCACAGCCTTTAAACCCAGCAGTTGGGAGATTAAGGCAGGCAGATCTTTGAGTTCAAGACCAACCTGGTCTACATAAGGAGTTACAGGACAACCAGGGCTACACAGAGAAACTATCTCCGGACCAAAAAATAAATAAATAAATAAATAAAGCAATAGAACTGGTAAATAGAGCACCAAGTTTTATCCCAGACAAAATAGAATTCAGAGTCCAGCAGATTAATGTATTTGTGTGGGGGGTATTTTTCTTTTTTGAGACAGGTTTTGATTTGAATCTCAAGCTGGTTTAGAACTTGAAGTGATCTTCCTGCTTCAGCCTCTCCAGTGCCATGATTACAGTGTGCACTGATGAGGCTCAGATTCTGTGGGCTTTCACTTCACTAGTGAGCCAGGCAGGAGAGCTCAGTGGGGAAGGAACTTGCTGCTCAGGCTGACAGTGTTAATTTAGTTTTGGAACCCACATGGTGGAAAAGTACACTGTAGCTGTCTTCAGACACACCAGAAGAGGGTGTCAGATCTTTTTTACCAGTGGTTGTGAGCCACCATGTGGTTGCTGGGATTTGAACTCAGGACCTTCAGAAGAACTGCTGAGCCATCTCTCCAGCCCTAGATGCAGTTTTAGGTGGGTAGTATATATTAGCCTATTTAACCCTCCCAACAAATCCATTTAAATGGGTAGATCTGTTACTCTGTACTTTTCAGATGAGAATGGAGTATTTGATTGCATGATAAATGGGTTAAGATAATCCCTTTTAAGAGTGCTAATGCACAGCCACCCCTTAAAAGGTGTGTTGGAGTCTCAGCTTCCAAGTCAGTAGCAACCCTAGGCAGTGATTGGTCTCAGCAGGATGCTACGGAAGAAGGTAGGCAGAGCTGATGTATTATGTACTAAACACTTGGAAGGTAATGGCAGGAGAAACACTGCAAGTGTGGGGTCAGCTAAGGCTACTCAGCCAGAGTGTCTCAAGAAACAGACTAAAAAGATGACTAAGCAGTAAAGAGTGCTAGCTATTCTGCCAAAACCCTAGTTCCAAGGGATTCAATGTCCTCCAGCCATGCACATGGTACACAGACATATGCAGGTAAAATACCCATATACCAAGAGAGGGGGAAAAAGATTGAGTGTGATGGTATATGCCTTTAATAATTTTTCTTTTGACTCATCCAGGCAGCGGTAGTATACAGCTTTGATCCCAGCACTCAGGAGGCAGAGGCAGTCAGATCTCTGGTCTAGAGAGTAAAGTTCCAGCATAATCAGAGCTACACAAAGAAACCTTGTCTCAATACCACAACCCCCATCCCCTTGCAAAAAAAAAAAACCTAAAAAGCAAAACAGTTGCTGAAAGTGAGGACAGAAATGGCTGTGATGTTAGGAGCTTACTCTGCTCTTGAAGAGGATCCCAGTGTGTCAGACTCACAATTACCTATAACTCCAGCTCCAGGGACATGAAGTACCTTAGCCTCCTCAGGCACCTGCACTTCCATATGTATATCCACAAAACTAGTACTTTTAAAGAATTATTGAGGCTGGGCTGTATGGCACATGCCTTTAAACCCAGCACTGGGAGGTATAGGCAGGTGGATCTCTGCATTTAAGGCCAACTTGAGTTTATAGTGAGTTCCAGGATAGCCAGAACTACACAGAGAAACCCTGGCTAAAACAAAACAAAAAGAGAAGAACAAAAATTATCTGGAGAGATGGCACAGCCTGGAGGTATGTTTGTTATAAATAACTTGTGGGGTATTCACCAGAGAATACTGCTTGGATGTGGGTTCAAGTCACTAGAAAATCTTCTGGCCCTCAGTCCACTACACTGAGCCTTTTTCAGGGTGAGCTTTTAAGCAGAGAGATCACGTTTTGGGTTGGCATACTTAAGAATAGTTTGCCAGAAGTGGAATTACAGAAGCCAAAAAGTAGTACATGTAGAGACGTTTCCAGAGCTATGGACTTTGATGGACTAGGTATTTGTTTTCATTGTTTGACAGCCTGAATGGCACTTCCATCATGGAGTCAATTGTGAGAGGTCTGGAGTCCTACTAAGGTCTGGGGCCCTGTTACATAACTATGGCATAGGGCTTGAGAGAGATCTTTGCACTTCAGAGTACTTGCTTTCCTTGCAGAGAATCTAGGTTTGATGTCTACTACCCATATGGTACTTACAACTATGTCTAACTCCAGTTCCCAGGATCCAATGCCTGCTCTTGACCTCTGAGCATCAGTCATGCAGGTGATACACATTCAGGCAAGCACTCATATACACAAAATCAGAATAAATAAATCCTTTTTCAAAAAGTATCTATGGCAACTTGGTTCAGTGTTTATTGCATCTCCTAGCAGAAATAGCTAATCCTTTTTTTTTTCAATGCATGCTACACAAAAACTTATCACTAAGCTATAGCCTAGTTCTTTTACTCTTTTGGTTTTTCAAGATGGAGCTTTTCTGTGTAGCTTTGACTGTCCTGGAGCTCACACTGTAGATCCTGCTGGCCTCAAACTCAGAGATCCTCCTGCCTCTGCCCCCAGAGTGCTGGGATAAGGGCGTGCACTACCACTGTCTGGCTCCTTTTTTAAAATTATTTGTAGGGTCTCACTATTTAGCTGTGGCTGACCTGGATCTCACTATATAGACCAACTGGTCTTGGATTCAGGGAGTTCCTGCATGCCTCTTGGGTACTGGGAGTAAAGTGTGCATCACCATTCCTGGCTCATAGTTTTGGTTCTTTTTTTTTTTTTTTTTGTGGGGAGCCGAAAGAGAGTTGAAAGGTAGGAGGTGAGATACAGTCTCAATGTAGCCCTGGCTATCCCGGAGCTCACTTTGTAGACTATCCTGGTCTTGAACTCAAGAGATTCACCAGTCCAGCTCCCAACTGCTGAGATTAAAGGCAGATGCCACCACACCCAGCTTGATTTTGAAGCAGGTTTTTTATGTTGTCCAGGCTGGTTTACAATTCTTGAACCCAAGCAGTGATCCTTCTGCCTCCAGCTTCCTGAGTAGCAGGGACTACAAGTGTATATTACCATATTCAGCTCAAAAGGTTTTTTGTTTTATTTAGATTTACTGCTTGGTGGTTGTGGAACACACCTTTAATCCCAGCATTTGGGAAGCAGAAGGAGACTAATCTCTTGAGTTCGAGGCCTGTCTGATCTACAGAACAACTTCCACAACAGCAGGGCTATACAGAAAAACCCTGTCTCCAAAAATTGATGTATTATTATTAATTATGTGTATATGTGAATTATGTGCTTATTATGAATGCTAGTACCTGCAGAGGTCAGAGGCATTAAATGCCCCTGAAGCTTGCTAGAAAGTTTCAAACTTCCTAATATGGGTGCTGGGAATTGAACTCAGGTCCTCTAGAAGACTAGATATGCTCTTACCTGCTGTGCAGACTTGTTTTATGTCAACTTAACACAAGCTAGAGTCACTGAAGAGGAGGGAGCCTCAATTAAGAAAATGCTTCTGGGTTGGAGAGATAGTTCAGTGATTAAGAGCACTGACTGCTCTTCCAAAGGTCCTGAGTTCAAATCCCAGCAACGACATGGTGGCTCACAACTATCTGTAACAAGATCTGATGGCCCACTTCTGGAGTGTCTGAAGACAGCTAGTGTGCTTACATATAATAAATATAAAAAGAAAAAAGAAAAATAAAAAAATGCTCCCATGAGATCAGGCAGTAGGCAAGTCTGGATAAAACCTTTTCTTAACTACTGATTGATGTGGGAGGGCCAGCACATTGTGCATGGGGCCACCCCTGTGCTGGTGGTCCTGGATTTTTATAGAAATAGCAAGCAGAGCAAGCCATGAGGAACAAGCTGTAAGGAGCACTCCTCCATGACCTCTGCATCAGCTCCTGCCTCCAGGTTCATGTTCTGTTTGAGTTCCTGTCCTGACTTCCTTGCATGATGAACAGTGAAGTTCAAGTGTAAGCCAAATAAACTCTTTTTTCTCCAACTTTCTTTCTTCCTGGTATTTCATTATAACAATAGTAATCCTAACTAAGACAAGCACTAAACCATCTTTTCAGCTCAAAAGTATTTAATTTTGATTAGCTTACTTTTGATGAGCTTGGTAGTACAGACTTATATCCCAAGCTATTCAAGATGCTGAGGCAGGAGGCGCTCAGATTTAAGACCTGTCTGGACTACTGTGTGGGTTCACGGTTAGCCCGAGTAACCTAGTGAGACTGTATCTCAAAGTAAAAAGTTAAAAGGGGACTTGAAGGGGGTTGGGGTATAGTGACAATGTCGGCAGTTTGCTTTCTTTAAAAAAAAAAAAACCAATATATTTTAATTTTAATCCCAGGTATGGGTTATGAGGCTGCTTTTTACTGTCCACAGCAACTGAATATGTTTTTCATTGTGCTCTAACAGGACATGATCCTGCCAGCTGCAGATAGTTTCTTTGATTGTATGATGTTTGGAATTCTGGGGACTTTTCAGAAGGTATATAAATGCTAGAGCCCTTATCGGTTAGTGTGTTGTTGGTTGTTAAGTAGTCATGCCCAAAGAAGAAGAAATATATGGTGTATATATTTTGATGGCGAAGATCAAACTTGCCTGAAGGAATTCTAGGCCTCTGATCTGCAGGAAGTAGTCAAATGATAATGTTGCCCCCTTTCTCTTCTATTCTTTTTTTCTATCTAGCGTTAGGGATTTGAAAGGGTGGGAAAAGGGTAGAGAAGGGTGGAAGAAAAACCTACAATATAGCCAAAGTCTAGCTACGCTGGGGAGATGGCGTAGAGGTTAAGAGCACTTGCTGCTCTTGCAGAGGCCCTTGATTTGGTTCCCAGAACATACATCAGGCAGCTCACAGCACCATGTAACCTCAGTCCTAATATTCAATGCTTTCTTCTGACTTCTTTGAATAGCAGGCATGCTTGTGGTACATATACATATATTTAGGTAAAACATGCACACAAACTAAACATAAGTCTTTATAAACAACAACAATAACTAGAAATTAGGTCTTGTGATGTAGATCTGTAATCCAAGCTACTTGGATGATAAAATCTAAGCTACTTGGGAATTATAAGGTTAAACCTTCCTAGATTTAAGTATAAGTCTGTGCTAGCCTGGGCAACTTCATGAGACCCCAAAGGACTGACTATAAAGGGCTAAGGCTTCCCCTAGATTAAGAATGGAATGGCTCAGTTAGCCAGTTCAAAGCACTTGCTTAGAATGTTAGAGTCTTGGGGTTTAGTCCCCAGTATCCCCAAAACAAAAAATTAATACAATGAGAATAGAATTATAAATTCAATATTAACTGGCCTCTCTTGCTGACTGAATACATTTAACCTAAAGTCAGCTGACTATTGAAAAGGAAGAAGAAAAATGGGATGTGCTGTATACACCAATCTCAGAGCTCCAGAAATGAAGGATCAAAGGTCATCCACTACTTGTGGTGTTCCTGGCCAGCCTAGGCTGCATGAGACTTTCGAAACTCTATCCCTACCCTTTACCCTCCCTAAAAAAAGAAAGATGAAGGCAGGCATTGTGCATTCCATTGAATACACCAATAAGATGTTATAGACTCTTATTCCAGTTCCTCAGGAGACTGAGGCAGGAGTATCCAGTAACCTGCACTCATATCCATATTCAGGGTCTTTATATGAGGTTCAAGCTTAAATAAAAGGTGAGAATTAAGCCAAAAGAATTTTGGGTAAGGTGGTCTCTAATAAGTTGTTGGAACAGTGTCAAATCTCTATCCAGGAGGCAGTTTCTTCCTCTGGCTGGCACGAGGCTTCAGCTTTTTCCTTCTCCTAGCATATGATTCCTGGAGAAATTCCAATTCCCAATAATCAAAGATATATCTGTTCCAGGACTTATATCTGCCCCTCTCTGCTGGGCTTGGTTGTGACTCTGCCTTGAGAACTCAGATGTCGGTCCTATCTTGGGTTCTGACAGTTTGCTCTGTTTCAGCATTCACTCCGTTTGGCCTGGTGGCATTTTCTTTTCTTTTTTGCTTTTTTTTTTTTTTTTTTTGAGACATGGTCCCACTATGTAGCTCTAATCGTCCTGGGACTTACCAGGCTTCCCTTAAACTCACAGAGATCTGCTTGCCTCTGCCTCCCAAGCGCTGGAATTAGAGACATGTGCCAACATGCTCAGCTGGCCTTTTCCCAGTTTGGTTATGAACCACTGTTCCAATTCTAAATCCTAAGGTTTAGGTCCCTGAGTGAGGGTTTTTCAAAGTAGGGATTCTGGGTCTACCCCAGAACTCAAGGAAGATGTTACGGTCTGGGAATTGCCACACAAACCATTCAGACACCCATCTCAGTTAAACAGGGCTGCTTTATTGAACACACACCCCAGGACTGATGGATCAGGGACTTGGCTCAGACTCAGGATCTGAAAACTACGACCATGAATATTTTCCAGGGTCAGTTTATATAGGGAAAAAACTATAATGAGCTCATACACATGTGTGGGGAAGGTTGTAGGGTGGTCTGCCTTTTTCCAAGTGTTTTAATAGTTTAGAGAACAGTTCGGCTGTCTTCTATCTTGCTTGGCTCTAGTGAAGGTTACAGTTGGGGGATTTCCAAGAACAATAATAATAATAAACCTCAGAATATATGGTTGAGCTTGCTCTGAGACAGACTATTTTTCTGTGTCTATGGCCAAGCTGTTGACTTCATTAGCAACATGAACTGCTCACAGGCATGAAACAAAAGGGTTATGGCAAAGCTAGGGGTGATTTTAAGCTAGGGAGTAGGCTTCAACATGGGAACCAGTCTTCAACAGTAGATTCAAGTGCAGATGTGAATTCTTTCCACATGACCTTGATAACCTGCCAGATGGGAATCATTGACTTAGTTTAGGGTTGGGGTCACTTGGGTCATCTTAGGCTGGCAGGTGATTTCAACTGTCAGTCTAACTTGCTCCCTTATTCCCCAGTACGAGACAGGGTTGGTCAGGCTCACTTGAAATGCAAAGTATGGTTGGACAGTTGGTGGCGCACGCCTTTAATCTCAGCACTCGGGAGGCAGAGGCAGGTGAATTTCTGAGTTTGAGGCCAGCCTGGTCTACAGAGTGATCCAGGACAGCCAGGGCTATATAGAGAAACTCTGCCTTAAAAAAACCAAAAAAAAAAAAAAAAAAAAGAAGAAGAAGAAGAAGAAAAGAAATGCAAAGTATGGAATGGACTAGGAAAGGGATGTAACTCTTGGGATGGGCTGTATGCTACATATATAGATTTCCCCAATTTTATTACATTAAAGCTGAAGCCAGGTGTGATAGCATACACCTGGCTATTGGGATGTGTAGGCAGGAAGGCTGCTGAGAGTTTGAGGCCAGCTTGGCTTGTTTAAGCAATTTTGAGGTCAGCATAGGCTACATAGCATAGGCTATGTTTTTGTCTCAAAACCAAAAGGCTAAAGCTGGGTGGGTCCAAGCACTTTCAGTTAGTTAGAATTTTTTCTTTGTTAAGTTTGTTTGGTTTTGTGTTTGTTTGTTTAAGATTATATGTTCTATCTGCATGTACACTTGCATGCCAGAAGAGGGCATCAGATCCCATTATAGATGGTTGAGAACTCACAGAGTCATTCATAAAATTGGTCAGTCAGCGTAGGTACTGGCACCATGCGCCAGTGGTACCTTGGTGCATTAAGTCTGGCCCTTTGGAGTTCTCCCTCAGCAGCAAGCTTTAACTTCTTCCAACAGACACAGGACTCTGGCTTCGTAGCCGTTAACTGGGGAGGCGGGCTAGTCTTGGGGGTCTCGGATTTGGCCATATTTCTGTCGTTGTATTCCAGGTAGTCTGGTCCGAACTCATGAGGAACATAAGCAAACAAACAAATAACTCATGAGGAGCATAAATAAATAAATAAGGAAAGAACACAAACATTATTTATATGTAAGTACGCTGTTGCTGTCTTCAGACACACCATAAGAGGGCATTGGATCCCATTACAGATGGTTGTGAGCCACCACATGGTTGCTGGGAATTGAAGTCTGGAACTCTGAAAGAACAATCAGTGCTCTTAACCAATGAGCCATCTCCTCAGCCCCTCCTGTAATTGTTTATACATGTATATTTTGTCACTTCTTTTTGAGACAGAAACTCAGATATCTGCCTGCTTCTGTCTCCTGAGTGCTAGGATTAAAGACTTGTGTTACAGCCATCACCACCACCACCCTGGCCAAATTACTCTCCCACCGCCACCCACAGGGCTCTAGGCTTTTCCAGGAACTCTGTAGACCAGGCTGTCCTTTAACTTAGAGTTCTGCCTGTCTCTGCCTCTTGAATGCTGGGATTAAAGGCATGTGCTAGCACTACCAGCCGGTTCTGCTTTTCACCCCCTGATGTTGGGACTACAGGGAAGTGCCACTGCAAGTTTAGCACAAGCGTGCAAACACATTGCTGAGCTAACCACACCCCGGTTCATTGAGGTGTTAGAAGCAACACATCTGCCTCGCATTAAAACATTAAGTAACAAGTCCTGTTTTCATTTTACATCCTAGCACTCTTACCCTGCAGACAGGGTTTATGGGTTTGAGTAGGGTCTCCTAAATCTCGGCGGCTTGGTCCACTCATTTAACTACTTTCACACTGGACTAAGTGCAGCACTCAAATGCTCAACGCTACCTATCAGGAATCGAGCCAGGTCCCTTTCCGCGTCGTGTTAGAAGGGAGAATAGGGAAAGAACGTTTATTAGTTCAAAATTTGAAAGTCATTCAGAAAATCGCACAAGCAAGACAAAGGGGCTGTCGGTGCAATATAGATATTGGGCAGACCCGGGGAGGTGGCGGCCATGAAGTCAGTTTTGTCGGTGAAAGGACCCGACAAAAAAGGCAAGTTTGCCATCAGTATTGAAGCCTCCATACCACTGACTATCTCACTAGAATCCCGAACAAACTCTAAACCAAATCTGGAAGCCCCTCCCTGGCTCAGGGCGGAAGTAATGGCCTGCCGCGATTCAACTCCCGCGATGCACCACGGTAGGCGGAGCCGGAAGTTTCGCGTGCAAGCCTGAGGGGGCGTGTCTAGCTCCGCTAGGGCACCTAATTGGTCAGTCCGCGTAGGCTGGTGGCGTGCGCGAGTGGTACCTTGGTGCGGTAAGTCTAGCCCTGTCTATTTTGGAGTTAGTTCTCTCTCAGCCATAAACTCAAACTTCTTCCGATGGACGCAGGACTCTGGCTTCGCAGCCGTTACCTGGGGAGGCGGGCCAGTCTTGGGGGTCTCGGATTTGGCCATATTTCTGTTGTCGTATTTCAGGCAGTCTGGCCCAAACTCATGAGGAACATTAATGTGTGGCAGGGAGAATTCTGTAACCGAGAGACAGACGACTCTATTGCTAGAGACAGTGGCGGGGAGGACGGCAGAGTTCACGGACGCGTGGTGGGAGCATCTGGAGAAGAGGCTTGGGTGGGCCGGACACTTAGGAGTTAGTTCGCTTCTTTCCTTGGCCTCCTGTCTTCCTGCCATTGCGGGTGTATGCCACGTAGGGTACCGTTAGGGACCGTTTCAATGACATACTATTCAGGATACCTCGAGGGGGAAGCTCTACCGAATACTCCCGGTTATATTACAAACACTCTGATGCACACCTTGAATTCACATTGATAATATGTCACTTTTAACAAATTTTCTTAGAAAGTATTCTTAGCCGGGCGTGGTGGTGCATGCCTTTAATCTCAGCGCTCAGAAGTCAGGTAGATCTCTATGAGTTCGAGGCCAGCCTGGTCGTACAAGGAGAGTTCCAGGACAGCCAGGGATGTTAGACAGAAAACCTGTCCCGAAAAAACAAAACAAAACAAAAAGTATTTTTAATGTCTTAAAGATGTAGGAATGCAGCTTTCTTCTTTTTCTCCTGGGTTTCAGACCCAAGGATTGGTGCAAATATGGTGCGTACTTGGCAAGTACTTTACCAACTGAGGTATAGCACTGGCCTTTATTTTTCTATTTGTTTATTTTCCTAAGTCATGTATGCATATATGTGTATGTGTGTTTCGCCTGCATGTCTTCGTACCACATGGGTACAGTGCTGGGAAGAAAGAAGAGGGTTCCAGTTCCCTGGAACTTGTTTACAGGTGGTCATGAATCACCATGTGGAACCCAGGTCCTCTGGAAGAGCAACCAGTACTCTTAACCTAATGGCTGAACCATCTCTCCAGTACCCTTCCACCCTATGTCCTATCCTGTCCTGCCCAGTCTTACAAGATGGAAACAATTAATAACAATGTAAATATACCTCCCACTGCAGAACTGTATATTTGAATGGTTAAGATGGTGAGTCCATGTTTACTAACCTCACTCCATGCTCAAATCAATCAAAACCAAGCACTGTCACTGAGCTACAAAGCCAGCTGCTTAGCTACATTGATGGACTGTATTGCAGAACTGGGAATTGGACCTAGGGACATCACACATGCAATGAAAACACTCCTCTATTGAGTTATAATTCCAGTTACCCCCTTTAAAAAATTTAGCTTATTTTTTTTATTTTTAAGGTTTATTTATTATTATATGTAAGTACACTGTAGCTGTCTTCAGACACACCAGAAAAGGGCATCAGATCTCATTACGGATGGTTGTGAGCCACCATGTGGTTGCTGGGATTTGGACTCAGAACCTTTGGAAGAGCAGTCAGTGCTCTTAACCACTGAGCCGTCTCACCAGCCCCAAGATTTAGTTTATTATATGCCTAAATATGTATGTGTACCATGTGCTTGTCTGATGCTCACAGAGGCCAGGAGAGGGAATCAAATTTGTTGTGAGCCACTGTATTGGTGTTGGGAATTGAACCTAGTTCCTCTGTAGGAATGGCAAGTTCAAATGTGTATTTCTAGACATATCTCTATGTATCTGAGACTGACCTTGAATTGCTGGTCCTCCTTTCCTGCCATCCTCCATGATCCTTCCCCACCCCCACACCCCAGTGCTGGGATTTTAGGTATTGGTGAGTCTGGTTCCAACTTGTTTTCTTTTTCTTCCTGAGATAAGTAAGGTCTTATCAGGTTAGCAGGCTGGTTGTGAACTTACTCTGTACCCCAGCCAGGCCTTTAACTTGTCATCCTCCTTCCTCATCCTGTGGAGTAGCCAAGGTTATGAGACTATAGGCGCGAATCACCTGTTTTAGAACAGGGTCTCTCTAATGTATTCCTGACTGACTTGGAGCTCATTAAATAAACCAGCCTGGCCTTTAATTTGCAGTGATCTTTTTGAGTTCTGTGGTTATATGAATGTGCTCCTGAACCTGGCTACCACCTTTTCTTTTCTTTTTTTTTTTTTTCCTTTTTTTCCTTTTTTTTTCTTTTTTTTTCTTTTTTCGAGACAGGGTTTCTCTGTGTAGCCCTGGCTGTCCTGGAACTCACTTTGTAGACCAGGCTGGCCTCGAACTCAGAAATCCTCCTGCCTCTGCCTCCCAAGTGTTGGGATTAAAGGCGTGCGTCATCACCGCCCGGCCTTTTTTTTGGTTTTTCAAGACAGGGTTTCACTGTATAGTCTTGGCTGTCCTGGAACTTACTTGGTAGACCAGGCTGGCCTCCAACTCAGAAATCCGCCTGCCTCTGCCTCCCAAGTACTGGGATTAAAGGCACTCACCACCACTGCCTGGCCCACCTTTTCTTATCATTTATGTGTTTGTTTACTTGTTTTTCTAAAAAAGATTTATTTATTTATTATATGTAAGTAGCTGTCTTCAGACATTCCAGAAGAGGTCATCAGATCTCATTAAGGATGGTTGTGAGCCACCATGCAGTTGTTGGGATTTGAACTCAGTACCTTTGGAAGAGCAGTTGATGCTCTTAACAACTGAGCCATCTCTCCAGTCTGTTTGTTAATAGCAAGTAGAGACTTAGATGTCATTGTGGCATATTCAGACAAAATCTTTTTGTTGTTGTTGTTTGTTTTCCCAGCATCTCCCTGTTGTGCCTTTCTCCCAGCCTTCTTTCTGCTTTTCTGTCATGTATGTTCTTTTTTTTTTTTTGTCCTCTTCCCCTGCCCCAACCTTTTTTTTTTTAAAGATTTATTTATGTAAATGAGTACATTGTAGCTGTCAGACATACCAGGAGAGGGCATCAGAACCCATTACAGATAGTTATGAGCCACCATGTGGTTGCTGGGAATTGAACTCAGGACCTCTGAAAGAGCAGTCAGTTCTCTTAACTTCTGAGCCCTCTCCTCAGTCCTCCCCCTTTTATTTTTATTTCCCATTTCCTATGTATGAGTGTTTTGCCTGTTTGTATATATGTACAACATGTACATGCCTGATGCCATCAGAGGCCAGAAGAGGGCATCAGGTCCTTGGAACTGGAGTTTCAGGTGTTTGGTTTTTTTTTTTGTTTTTTTTTCAGTTTTGATGTGGGTACTGGGAACTGAACACAGGTCCTGCCAGTTTTTCCTTTGTTTATTTGCTTGTTTTAGGGGGTTTTGTTGTTATTGTTTGTTTGTTTTGAGACAGGGTCTGCTTTTCTTAGAAGCCACTATTAGACTGGGCTGACCTTGAACTCACAGAGACCCACCTAGCTCTGCCTCCCATGTGCTGGAATTAAAGGTGTGCATCTCTATGTTCCACATGCATCTAGTGCTCTTGACTGCTGAGCCACCTTTGGAGCCCCTATCCCAAGCACCCTTTTCAATACATTTTGATCTTGTGATCTCATATCTAGTTCAATTACCTATGTCCATTCCTATACCCTTTTATTTACTTACATACAAACATTAAACATTAGGATCCACACAAGAGAGAAAACATTCAATTTTTATCTTGCTATGTTTTCATTACCTTACTTAAAATTATGCTTTATAGATTCAGGGTCTCATGTTAGCCCTGCATGGACTGGAATTCACAGAGATCTGTCTGTCTCTGTCTCCCAAGTGTGGGGACTAAAGGTGTGCCAAACTGGCTGGTGTATGCCGTATTGTTATGCCTTCCTCTGTTGACTGTCTAAGCTGGTTCCATTTCCTTGGTATTGTGAATAATGCAGCAATAACGATGGATCTGCACGTTTCTGAGACTCCAGCTCCAGGGACCTGACACCCTCTTCTGGCCTCTGAGGGCACCAGGCTTGTATGTTGCACATATATACAAACAGGCAAAACACTCATATGCAGAAAATGGGAAACAAAAATAAGTCTTTTTAAAGGGGGAGGGGACAAAAAAAACAAAAAACAAAAACCCAACCCAAACCATATATAACAGGAAAGCAAAAAGAAGGAAAGAAGGAGGCTGGGAGGACATAGAGTCCTTTGGGTGTATATCCAGAAGCAGTGTCTTAGTTAACTTTTTATCTCTATGATAAAACACTATAACCAAAAGCAACTTAAAGAGAAAGGGGTTTACAGTTCCAGGTAGCAGTCTGTCACTGAGGGAGTGAGGGCAGTAACTTAGAGGCAGAAACTGATGCAGAAGCTATAGAGGAATTTTCCTTACTGGCTGGCTTTTCATGTCTTACTCAGCCTGCCCAGGGGCACTGCCCATAGTGAACTAGGTCTTCCCACATCATTCATCAATCAAGAAAAGTACCACAACCAAACATTAGACAAAGCTCTTGAAGTCTTGTGGAAGAGTTGCGGGGAAGGACTGAAGAACCCAGAGGGGACAGGGATTCCACAGGAAGACCAATAGAGTCAACTAACCTACACCCTTGGGGGCGCCCAGAGACTGAACCACCGACCAAAGAACATACATTGGTTAGACCTAGCCCCCATCCCTACCCCACACATACGTAGCAGATGTACAGCTTGGTTTTTATGTGGGTCCCCTGGCTCTGTTGCCTGTCTGTGGATCCTTTTCCCCTAACTGGGCTCCCTTGTCCGGCCTCAGTGGGAGAGGGTGTGCCTAGTCCTGCAGTGACTTGAAATGCCAGGATAGGTTGGTACCTGGGGGAACTTACCCCTTCTGAGGGGAGAAGGGGAGGGGGGACTGGGAGGATGGGGTGGGAGAGGTTGTAATCAGGATGTAAAGTGAATAAATAAATTAATTAATTGGGGAAAAATGTACCACAAGCTTGCTTACAGGCCAGTCTGGTGGGGACATTTTCTTTTTCTTTCATTTTGTTGAAGTGTAGCCCTGGCTGTCCTGGAACTCTATGTAGACTGGATTTGCCTCTGCCTCCCAAGTGCCAGAATTAAGGCCATGTGTGTCACCATGCCTGGCCTTGGCATTTTCTTTCTTTATTTTTTAAATTATTTATTTATTTATTTCTATTTTAAATATTTTTTATGTGTATATGTTTGCCTAAGTGTATGTTTGTACAGCGAGTGAGTGCAGGAAACCTTGGAAGTCAGAAGAAGCCATTGAGCCATGGAACTGGGAGTTGCAGGCTATAGTCAGTTAAATCCAGGTCTCCTATAAGAGCAGTAAGTGCTCTCAAATGCTCAGCTGACTCTCCAGCTCATGGGACATTTTTTTAATTGATGTTCCTTGTTCCAAGATGACTCTGGTTTTTGTCATAGTTGTCATAAAATTAGCCAGCACAAATGGTATTGCTGTGTCATTTATAGCTCTATTTTAAAAATTTTTAGAAATAATCTGTACTAATTTTCATAATAGCTGAACAGCAGTAGTATAAATTCATATTTCCTCATATCCTCTCCAATATTTGTTATTTGTTTTGTTTATGATAGCCATTCTGACTGTGGTGAGATGAAATATCAAAGGGTTTATTTGTTTGTTTATTTTTTAGATATATTTATTTATTTAATGTACATGAGTACACTATAGCTGTTTTCAGACACACCAGAAGAGGGCATCAGATCCCATTACAGATGGTTGTAAGCCACCTGTGGTTGTTGGGAATTGAACTCAGGACCTCTAGAAGAGCAGTCGGTGCTCTTAACTGCTGAGCCGTCTCTCCAGCCCCATCAAAGTGTTTTTTAATTAAAATTTTATTTTATTTTATTTTTGGTTTTTCAAGACAGGGTTTCTCTGTATAGCCCTGGCTGTCCTGGAACTCACTCTATAGACCAGGCTGGCCTTGAACTCAGAAATCTGCCTGCCTCTGCCTTCCAAGTACTGGGATTAAAGGCATGCGCCACCACTGCTAGACTAAAATTTTATTTTTTTATTTGTATGAGCATTTGCCTGCGTGTATGTGGTGCCTTATATCCACAGAGATCAGAAGAAACCAGAGCTGGAGTTACAAAGGATTAAGAATGACCACATGGGTGCTGAGAACCAAACCTGGCACCCTGCAAGGGCAAGTGCTTCTGTTCCCTAAGCCAGATCTCCAGCCCCTCAGTGTGCTTTTAATTTATATTTTCCTGAAGACTAAGGATGTTGAATATCTTTAGAATTTACACTTATTTACTTGTGGGTGGGCGAGCATCTACAGTTTATGTGGGGAAGCCAACGAACAACTTTTGGGAACTGGTTCTCTCACCATGTGGATCCTAGGGACCAGACTTAGGTCCTCAAAGTTTCAGCAAGTGCCTTTATCTTCTGGGCTATACACTGGCCCTGCTGAATATTTGAAAATGTACTAATTGGCTATTTGTGTTTCTTCTTTTGAGTACTATCCATTTTCTTAGGTCATGGAATTGTTGGGAGGGATTTGTCCGTTTTGGGTTTGGTGGTGTCTTAGGGTTTTACTGCTGTGAACAGACACCATGACCAAGGCAACTCTTATAAGGACAACATTTAATTGGAGCTAGGTTACAGATTCAGAGGTTCAGTCCATTATTATCAAGGGAAGAACATGGCAGGATCCAGGCAGGCATGGTGCAGGAGGAGCTGAGAGGTCTACATCTTCATCTGCAGTCTGCTAGCAGAATATGATTTCCAGGATGCTAGGATGAGGGTCTTAAAGCCCACACTCACAGTGACACACCTCCTCCTACAGGGCCACACCTTCTAATAGCGCCACTCCCTTGGGTGAGCGCATGCAAACCATCACAGGTGGGTTATTTTTTTTTTTAGTTCTTTATATATGCACAAAGATTTCTATTCTGTTCTGTAGGTTGTCTTTTCACTCTGCTGATAGTTTCATATGATTTTTAATTTCATGTAGTTTTCCTCTAGGAGTTTCAACATTTCAAGTTTTAAAATTAAGGTCTTTGATCCATTTTTTTGGGGGGGGTGCAGGTAAATGATGTGAATGCATTCACCTTTCTGTGTGTAGATACCAAGTTTTTGTCAGTGTGGTTCTCCTCCCCTCCCCACTCCTGTGTATGTTCTTGATGCCCTTGTCAAACATTAGGCAGGCGCGTCTGTGTGGATTTATTTCTGGGTCCTCCATTTCACTCCGCTACATGTTTGCTTTTGCGCCAGAATCACCCTGTCTGCCTCTGTCGCTCTGTAGGATAATGTGAGGTCAGATGCAGTGATGCTTCCAACAGCGTTTTCTTGGATTGGGGCTGCTATGACTACATGTGGTCTTTTTGTGTTTATATAGAGTTTTGAAATGTTTTCTAGTTCTGTAAATAGTTTTATTGGAATTTGTGGTGAATTTTCATGGGAATGACATTAAATTTGTAAATTACTTAAACAGATCCACCTGCTTCTATCTTCCAAGCGTTGGGATCAGAGGGGGGAGGTACCATACCTGGCTCCTAGGTCATTTCTTTTTTTTCTTACCTTTTTTTACTTTTTTTTTTTAAAGATTATCTCTTTAATCCTAGCGTGGGTTGGGGGTGGGCAGAGGCAGGTCTCTGAGGTTGAAGGCAGCCAGGGTTACATGGTGAGTCTCTGACTCAAAAACAAAACAAAATGTTTTCATCAGAGTTATGCTTGTTTTAAGTGATGGCTCTTTAGAACTATTTAGGAGGGAAATTAAGTTGTTTAGTCACATCACTGGATATCAGGGTGTCTCACTGAATGGAAAATAGAAAAAGAGTCAATCAAAGAGTGACTTTATTCTCTCATATATTTACCTATATTGAAGTACTGGTAGAAAATAACATTATTATTGCTAATGTATAACTCCTTCCCGCCACAAAACAACTAATTTTTGGTTAAGTGAGGGGTTTTTTTGTTTTTTCATTTTTTGTTTTTTTATTACATCATAACTGCCTATCATCATGGGATGAAGTGAACTAATAAGCCATTCTCTTTATGTTTACTTTACAGGGAAGATGGAAGAACTGAGCCAAGCCCTAGCTAGTAGCTTTTCTGTGTCTCAAGAACTGAACAACACAGCTGCCCCACACCCTCGCCTGTCCCAGTACAAGTCCAAGTACAGCTCCTTGGAGCAGAGCGAGCGGCGGCGTCAGCTGCTGGAGCTGCAGAAATCGTAAGGGCGCTGGCTTTCTTTATGCTGGGAGCTGTGAATCATTCTCAGGCAACTAGGCTTGTTTCCCTAGAACCCCTTCACAGAAGAAGGTCATTTCCTGTCCACAGGGTCGGGTGGGTAAATTCTGTCACAGGTAATTAATTATCTTTCGTCCCTACATTTTAGGAAAATAAGGAGAGAAAAGCTGAACTTTTGAAGCACAACTCAGTTTTATATAGTTAAAATTTTCTGTTTTTCTTGGCAACAGTACTCAACTTTGCAGTTTAGGGACTTATGAAAGCCATGCCTAGACTTCCCCTCCCCGCATTCCCTGGGCTTCTCATGTGTGGCTTCTCAGTCACTGTGACGATGGTCTTGGTATGCTCTTCCTATCCACCTTCAGCTCAAGTGTCTCTGGAGTACCCTTGGGGCGGGGGGGAAGGTTAATTCCAGAGAATCAGCAGAAATGGTTCCCATACACTTAACTCTAAATGCCAGAATGAACAAATAGGAATAAATCAAGAGAGGCATGTTTTAGGCCGCCCTCTCTGAAGGCCTGTGTTTTGTTCTCAGTGTATCTTTAGCCCCTTTGAGGTCAAAAATAAAGGGATTGGGAATTAGAAGAAACTGGCCACAGCTGTACCACTGGCATCAAGTCTGGGCTTGGTGAGGTGCTGTGTCGGTAGCTGAGTCTAACAGGTAGTCCTTATGAGTTCTGAGTTGTTTGCGGATTAACCCATCTCATCCCAGCTCACTCATTTCTTCTGTTGCCTCCCCCACCCTTTGCTTTTCCTTTTGATTTTTCGAGACAGGTTCTCTCTGTGTAGACCTGGCTGTCCTAGAACTCACTCTGCAGACCAGGCTGGCCTCGAATTCAGAGACCCACCTGCCTCTGCCTCCCGAGTGCTGGGATTAAAGGCGTGCACCACCACTGACCAGCTTCTTCCCTGTTTTCAATTGTAATTTATTATTTTCAAATAGGTAACACATGCATAAGGCTCAAAATACATGGAAAGTGAATTACTAGTTCCTCATGTACCCTTGCAAAGCTATCTTGTAGTGTCTATTTATATACAACCTTATTTTATCAATTAAACAATTCAGGCCACCGGACAGTGGTGGCGCACGCCTTTAATCCCAGCACTAGGGAGGCAGAGGCAGGCGAATTTCTGAGTTCGAGGCCAGCCTGGCCTACAGAATGAGTTCCAGGACAGCCAGGGCTACACAGAGAGAACCTGTTTTGGAAAAAAACAAAACAAAACAAAACAAAAAAAAACCCAACCGAAAACAATTCACGCCAATGAGTTATCTGAATAGGTAAAGATGCCTGCTGGCCAAGATGTCTGAGTTCCATCCCAAGGACCCACATGGTTGAAGGAGAAAACTGATTCCTTACAAGTTATCCTCTGATCTCCTCATGTGCCCATGGCACATATATGCGTACACACATACACACAAAGTCTTGCACACAAAATAAATAGATAAAATATAGTCATTTTAAAAATTCAATGTCCTACCACTACTATATCTGCATGTTTGCTTAATAGTCTCTCATTCTTCTCTTATTTATGTATGTATGTATGTATGTATGTATGTATTTATTTATTTATTTGAGGTAGAGTCTCAGGACTTGAGAGAAGACTCAGTATATAAAGTTCTTATATAAGGACCTCAATTTAGATTCCCAGGATCCAAGTAAAACGTGATTATAGCAGTAAGCATCTACAAATTCAGAGGTGCGTAGGGCAGAGGTTGGTGCTCCCTGAAGCTTCCTGGTCTACCAGTCTAGCTGAAACAGCAACCTCTAACCTCAACAAGACACTGTTTCAAAAAAAGGAAGGAGAGCCGGGCGGTGGTGGCACATGCCTTTAATCCCAGCACTCCAGAGGCAGAGGCAAGCGGATTTCTGAGTTTGAGGTCAGCCTGGTCTACAGAGTGAGTTCCAAAGTGAGAAACCTTGCCTCGAAAAAAAGACCAAAAAAAAAGGAAGGAGAGAGACTCCTGACATCAGCCTTCAGCCTACACACACACACACACACGCACACACGCACACACACA
The DNA here is from genome assembly GCA_036184795.1 of Tokudaia tokunoshimensis. Classification (NCBI taxonomy): domain Eukaryota; kingdom Metazoa; phylum Chordata; class Mammalia; order Rodentia; family Muridae; genus Tokudaia; species Tokudaia tokunoshimensis. Next base: position 58,222,639 of record BTHU01000008.1, read on the forward strand.
CACACACACTCATCTGCACACATACATAATCATCTACACACACGTGTGTATACACATACAAAGACAGAGGGGTCTTATATAAACCTAGGCTAGCTTTAAAATTACTGTCTATCTACCTTGCATGCTGGGATTACAAGTATGCTATGATGTCTATTTTTTGCAGTGTTGGAGGTCAAACACAGTGCCTCATGTATTTTAGGCAAGCCCTCTACTAACTGAACTATGTCCTTAGACACATTTCTTTAAATGGTGCCAGATATTCCATTAAATGGATGGTTGATAATGTAGCCAGCCAGTCCCCTGTTGCTGGCACCTGGTTAGTTTCTTCCTATATGATTACAAACACGAATGGGAAGTAACTACAGTCCTTCTGTATACATACAAATATTCTAGGTTTTTTTCCCATTCTTTAAATAAAGGTCATTGTGTTCTTTCATATGTCCTTACTAACAGGCAAGTTTGTAGAAATGTATCTGAACATGTGCATTTAAGGAAAGAAAAGCTGGGGGCTGAAGAGATGGCTCAGTGGTTAAGAACACCGACTGTTCTCCCAGAGGTCCTATGTTCAATTCCCAGAAACCACATGGTGGCTCACAACCATCTGTAATGGGATCTGATGCCCTCTTCTGGTGTGTCTGAAGACAGCCACAGTGTACTCATGCATAAAATAAATAAGTCTTTAAAAAAACAAACAAACAAAAAAGCCTAGAGCCGAGCATGTTAGTACATACCTTTTATACTAGTACTCAAGAGTCAAAGGCAGGCAAATCTCTGTGAGTTTAGGGTCAAATTGGTCTATACAGAGAGCTCCAGGCCAGTACATATTGAGATGTGTCCTAATTCAAAAAATAAATAATAAAGAAAAAGAAAAAACCAACTGAGCTACCACCATTGCTCAGTGGGTAAAGGTGCTTACTACAGACCTAAGTACCTGATTTCAGTCTCTGGTACCCATATGAAGGAAGGAGAGAACCAACTTCTTCAAGTTGTCCTCTGACTTCCACATACATGCTATATTGTATCTGTGCTCGTGTGCATGTACACACACACACAGACAGACACACACACATATATACACATGTGCTCACATACAAAAAAGAAGCCGTGTTGGTTTTAGTGTCTGCTTTTGGGTTTGGTTTTGTAAGAGATTTTCTTTTTTTTTTTTTTTTTGTTGTTTTTTGTTTTTCGAGACAGGGTTTCTCTGTGTAGCCCTGGCTGTCCTGGAACTCACTTTGTAGACCAGGCTGGCCTCGAACTCAGAAATCCTCCTGCCTCTGCCTCCCAAGTGCTGGGATTAAAGGCGTGCGCCACCACCACCCTTGGTTTTTTTTTTAAGGTTTTAAATTTTATTTTATGAATCTGAGTGCTCTATCTGCATGTATACCTGCCTGCCAGAAGAGGGCATCAGATCCCAGGATAAATGGTTGTGAGCCACCAGGTAGTTGCTGGGAATTAACTCAGGATTTCTGAAATAGCTGCCAGTGCTCTTAACCACTGAGCCATCTCTCCAGCCTGAATATGCTGTTTTTAATACATATAACTAGGCATATTGATGTATATCTACAACCCAGCATAAAGGAAAAGGTAGAGGTAGGGGGATTAGAAGTTAAGTGTCAGGGCTGGAGAGATGGCTTAGTTGTTTAGAGTGCTTTCTGTTCTTACAGAAGAACCAAGTCCAGTTCCTAGCACCAATGTCAGATGGCTCACAATCATCTGTAACTCCCACATCTAGAACAGTGGTTTGCAACCTTCCTGATGTTAGGACTCTTTAATACATAAAATTATTTTTGTTGCTACTTCGTAGCTGTAATTTTGCTATGGTTATGGATCATAATGTAAATATTTGTGTTTTCTGATGGTCTTAGGTGACTCCTGTGAAAGGGTCATTCAACCTCTCAAAGGGATCATGATCCACAGGTTGAGAATTGCTGATCTAAAGGATCTGTCGCCCTCTTCTGGCCTCCATAGGCAACTGCACACACATGCACATACACATGCACAAAGAAAGTGTCATCCTGGGCTAATAGGGAATTTGAGGCTATCCTAAGCTACTTGAGACTGTCTGAGCAAAATAAAAGCTTGGATATTGTGATGCATACCTATAATCCTAGCATTCAGCAGTCAGAGGTGGGAGGACCTCTGGGTTACAGGTGGCTCTGGGCAAGTAAGCGAAACCAGATACTTTTTTTTTTTTTTTTTTTTGAGACGGGGTTTCTCTGTATAGCCCTGGCTGTCCTGGAACTCTCTGTAAACCAGGCTGGCCCCAAACTCAGAAATCCATCTGCCTCTGCCTCCCAAGTGTTGGGATTAAAGGCATGTGCCATCACTGCCCAGCTGTGAAACCAGATCTAATAAAATAAATAATAAAAACCAAGAGAGGATGGGGATATATAGCTTCTTGGTAGAGTGCCAGCCTCGAAGGCCTTAGCACAAGGCCTAAGTTTAAATCTCACTGTGGGGTAAAATGGAAGGAAAAGGATAAAAGAAAAGGAGGTGAGTTAAAGATGGCACCATTTTTTTTTTCTTAAAAACAGATTCTCACTATGTAACTCTCCGAGAACCCACTATGTAGACTAGATTGGCCTTGACCTCTCAGATGTCTACCTACCCGCCTTCCCAGTGCTGGGATCGAGGATGAGTGCTACTATACCAGGATAGATGGCGTCCTCAGCCTGGGGCCTCTCTTGAAGGGCTAGCAAGAAAAGGCTGAGTTTGAGGGCACTGTTTGTCCACTCGTTTTGTCAGCATGCTGTCTGATGAGGGGAGTCCCAGAAGATGTTCTTCTTTTGGACTTCTCCCTGCATTTAGTGTTTCCTCCTTCCTGTCTCTGGAGTCTTTGATGGGTGTGCCAGGCAGGAAATGTTACTTCTCATCTGGAGTGCAGTGGGGTAATGTGGGTTCAGCAGATCCGGCTTGTGAATCTTGGAAATTCCTTTAAGAATAAATATTTCACTTTGAACATTCTTAAGAAACTGATGAAGACTGAGTGTGTTCAGAGGGAGTTTCGTGATTAGGAATGATGAGGAAACAGTAGTTTAGCTTTGCAAAGGAAATTCTGTTTTTTTTTCTTACCCACACCAGTATCTAAATTTGTCATCCTTGAGTTGAATGAAATCTGTCACATTGTGGGATATCTTTTTACAGTATGTATAGACTTGACCCTATCTTTTTTTTTTCTCTTCCAGCAAGCGGTTGGATTACGTTAACCATGCCAGAAGACTGGCTGAAGATGACTGGTCAGATATGGAGAATGGGGAAGAGAAAAACAAGAAAGATGAAGAGGAAATGGACATAGACCCTGGCAAGAAGTTACCAAAGCGCTATGCTAATCAAGTGAGTGTTCCAGAGCACGCACCTTCCTTCCACATGCAGGCAAACCACCAAACACGTGCTGCTAGAAGAGGGCAGCAAGCCCAGTGGATAAGGATGCTCTGGGATACTGGAAGGGAGAATGGTGGTGACTTGGAAGCACTGATGAAGCTGGACCTAGCAGTGTATCATGCTTTTAATCTCAGCACTTGGGAGGCAGAGGCAAGTGGATTTCTATGAGTCTGAGGCCAGCCTAATCTACATAGTGAGTTCTAGGACAGCCAGGGCTATGTAGAGAGACCCTGTCTAAAACAAAACAAAAACCACTGCTGAAGTCTGTGGATTGTGGTTTGGAGTTACTAGCCCATCGAGCCCATGCTGTTAACCGAGGCTGTCAGCTCGCTACAGAAAGCTCCTGAGCTCCTCCTGCTCTAGCAACAGATCCCACACTCTCATCATCATCCTTTATTCTTTGGGCAGGGAATACAAAGGGCTTTGCATGTGCTAGGCAAATGTTCTGTCACTGTTGAACTAGAATCCCAGACTCCTTGTCTTTTGTCATTTTTTTGAGATAGGGTCTTTCTGTATAACCCTGGCTGGCCTTGAACTTATAGCAGTCACACCATCATATGTAGCCTTCCATGTATTTTTTAGTTTTTTAAGACAGGATCTTGGCTATCCTGGAATTAGAACTCACATGTCAACCAGGTTAGTTTTGAACTCAGAGATCAGCCTGCCTCTGCCTCCCCAAATGCTGGGATAAAAATGTGTGTGATACCACGGCAGGCTTTATTTTATTTTATCTTATTTTGCTTTTTTTTTTTTTTAAATAATCATTGCATAGTTGGCTTGGGTGGGGGCCTATCCACTACCCTAGTGTCCTCATCCCTTTCTTTCTTTTTTTTTTTTTTTTTGGTTTTTCAAGACAGGGTTTCTCTGTGTAGCCCTGGCTGTCCTGGAACTCACTTTGTAGACCAGGCTGGCCTCGAACTCAGAAATCCTCCTGCCTCTGCCTCCCAAGTGCTGGGATTAAAGGCGTGCTCCACCACCGCCCGGCTCCTCTTCCCTTTCTTGGTTGGTAGTCTTTAGAATAGAATATTAGGAAGCCAGTCTTGTCACTGTATACTGAGGTGGTAGCAGGCAGGAAGTACATGTTAATTACTTAATTTCCTTAAATAAAGAGACCCTGCCGGGCGGTGGTGGCTCACGCCTTTAATCCCAGCACTTGGGAGGCAGAGGCAGGAGGATTTCTGAGTTCGAGGCCAGCCTGGTTTACAGAGTGAGTTCCAGGACAGCCAGGGCTATACAGAGAAACCCTGTCTCAAAAAACAAAACAAAAAAAAAAAAAAAAAAAAACCAAAGAGATCCTACGCAGAACAACCAGTTGACCAAGGTAATGTTGATCCATGAAACAGCCAATCACTATGCCACACTCAATTAAATGCTCTATTGTGGCTGGTGGTGCTGTAGGGGAAACAGGAAAGAGACTCTCCCAGGCAGTCCTTGTGTCCAGAAGAAGAAAAGGTCTGGGTCTGAATTAAAGCAGGGGTCTTCCCTGCTGTAATGTACTACTTTGTAGAATCTTGTCACCTTCAGAATTTAGAAATACCTATTTACCTGTTTTTCTCTTCCAAATATAGTACAGATAATACCTTCTATGACAAACTACACTTGTTTTTGTTTACTTGTGACAGGGTTTGGCTATACAACTCAGGTTGGCCTTGAACTCAGGATTCTTGTGTCTCAGTTCAGTTCAGAAACACTGAAGGACTTGCTACCAGGCTTCACTGTGATATAGACACAGATTGTAAATCGTTCTTAGAACAGGCATAGAATATAACTTTTGCTATAAGAAAATAAATTTTGAGCGGGGCGGTGGTGGTGCACGCCTTTAATCCCAGCACTTGGGAGGCAGAGGCAGGAGGATTTCTGAGTTCGAGGCCAGCCTGGTCTACAAAGTGAGGTCCAGGACAGCCAGGGCTACACAGGGAAACCCTGTCTCGAAAAACCAAAAAAAAAAAAAAGAAAATAAATTTCGGAGCTAGAGAGATGGCTCAGTGGTTGAGAGCACTGACTGCTTTTCCAGAGGACCCAGATTTAATTCCTAGCACCTACGTGGGAGTTCACAACTGTCCTTTAAGATCTGACACCCTCACACAGACACGCAGGCAGAACACTAATGCACATAAAAAAAAAATTAGAAAGAAAGAAAGGAAAAGAATTCCTGAGCCAGGTATGGTTGCTCCTACCTGTAAATCCCAACATTTAGTTGAGAGACCAAGGCCTTGGCCATGGATTGCCAAGGGTCCAAGGCTAGCCAAAGCTACATAATAAATTCCAGACCAGCCTGATCTACAGTATGAAATTCAATTGGGGGGGGGCAGAGACAGACAGACAGACAGACAGAGGACTGTGTAACTATCACCATTATTCAATTCTAGGACATTATCTTTCTGTTTGGAGTATTTTTATTGGCTACATTAATTTGTTTATAATCTCATATATGTACATAATGCTTACTCAGCCTTCACCCTGTCTTATATCCCTCTCACCCTACAACTCCCCTTCTCCCTTCAATTCCCTTTCCCAAATCCATGTCTTTTTGTTTTGTGGCCTGCTGCATTTAACCAGGGTCATCCGTGTTGTCTGAATTTGAACCTGTGCATTGGAGCCTGATGCTCATTGTGGATGTGCGTCAGAAAACATTGTTTCCTCCCTCCCAGAATCTGTTTGTAGCCTCTAGTTCAGCAGGGAGGTGTAGGCCTTGTTGACAAGGCCAGTCTTTTGTAGGCCCAGTGTAAGAAACTGTAGTTGCTCTGAGTTCATGATTGCAATGGTTGGATCATACCCATAAGATGGAGAAGAAAGCATTTTATAGCTCTTCTCCATACTTTCCATTTCCTCTTCCAAGATGTTCCCTAGGCCTTAGATGGGGAGGTATAAATGTCTTATTTAGGACTGAGTATTCGACTGTCACTTATTCTTAGTACTGTTACTCTCTCTGAAGAGACTCAAGGGGCCATGAATGGACCTTGAAGTTAGAAAGCATCAAAAGGGCAGTTCACCACATCGGAAGCAACAGGACAGGGCCTTTAAGGGGAAAAGAGGCTTCCCTTTAAAACCGGGAAAGGAGACAGGTATATTATCCCAGGATGGGAAGCAGAGGGAGGCAGATCTCCAGGAATTTGAAGCCAGTCTAGTTTCACATCGAGTTGTAGAACAGCCAGGGTTACATAGTGAAATATTGCCTCAAACAAAACAAAACAAAACAAAAATCTAAACAAAACTCCAAACAAACAAACCTGGAAAAGAGAGTTATTAAACAAGTTAGCTTAAAGTAAAAGAGTAAGAGACTAGCAACCATGGACAGTATGATGTAGGCCTTGAAGGGAGAGAGTGCCTGTAGAGAAATCCCCAGAACAACCAGAATATTTGGGCATTCTAAGTTTTCAGAGGCTGATGGGGAATTCTACCCTGTGTGATTTAGTTTGGTTTACTTTAGATGACTATGCATGGAGGCATGTACTGGGCAGGGCCATAAATTTGTCTTCCATAGCTGAGTAAGACCATTGATATCTTTTCTCTCCCAATAGTATGCATAGCAGCTTCTGGTACTATGAAAGCTAGCCAGAAGGGAGGAAGCTTCTATCTCAGTTCCAAGTTGATTCTTCTGTTATCTTACAACTAAGACTATATTATCTTTAGCAGTAATGTCTTTTTTAAGATTCATTTTATTTATATTTATTTATTTTAGTTTGTGTGTCTCTGTGTGTGCATGCATGCATGTGTATATACATATCAGGGGTTACCACAGATGCCAAAAGAGGGTATCTGATCATCTGAAGCTAGAACTATGGGACATGGGTTTTGGGAACTGGATTCTCTTCCTCGGGTAGAGCAACAAGCACACTTAACCACTGAGCCATCTCTCTGGCACCAGCAATCAGTTCCTATTGTTTTGTTCTGGTGGCTCACTTTTTATTTGAGACAGTAGCCCAGGCTGACCTTTAAGTTGCTGTATAGCCAAGGGTGATTGTGAATTCCAGATCCTTTACATTTTTACTTCCAAGTGTAGAATTTTAAGTGTGCTTTACCGCTGGTAGCTAATTCTAGAACAGTTTTATCTCCAACACACACATACTTACAAATACTCCATAGTCATTTGTTCCCAACTAACTCATAACTCAGTTATCCCGTTTATACTAATCTATGTTCTGCTACATGGCTGATTTCCTCTCCTCAGTTTCATATGTCTGGCATCTTCCACGACTCTGTAGTGAATCTCTCTGAGCCTGATTCTTCCCACAGTTCCTCTCTCTGCCTGGAAGTTCTGCCTACTGTTTCCTGCCCAGCTATTGGCCATCAGCTCTTTATTAAAGTCAATCAGAGAATTAGGCAGGTGAGGAAAGGACAGAGACACCTTCACACAGTATACAAAAATGTTATCCCAACAGTCATTAGCAGTCATTCTCCACTAATCTTCATTTTCCTTTTACAAATCTGTCTACATCTGTAGACCAGCCTATTCTGGATAATTGTGGCCTTTCAGTTAGCATAAGATTTTCATGGTTCATTTGTGTTTATTGTCATCTAATATTCCATTAATGGGACATATTTACTCCTTCTTCAATTAATGGCCTTTTGTGTTGCCTCTACTTTTTGACAATTATGAATGATGCTACCATGGTTTTGTGTGTGTGTGTGTGTGTGTGTGTGTGTGTGTGTGTGTGTGTGTGTAGGGTGGCTTTTAATATGCTTACATTTTAATATGCTAAACATTTATATGTACTCTTTAGGAAAATGTCTGTTTTATCCTTTACATTTATTTTCTTTATGTTCAAGAATATTTCATTTATTATTAGTGTGTGTGCATGAGTGTGCACATGTGGTGGTGAGACAACTTGCTGAGACTTTTTCCCTACTGGTTTGCACAGTGAGCACTTTAGCCCCAGTTTTTTTTACCCTTCTCCTGTCCTCCCTTCTCCTTCCCTTTTAGCCTTTAGCAATGTTGGGAATTGAACCCAACTCTATGGACTTTGACAGGCAAGCATTCCACACTGGGCTGTATCCCAGCTCCACTTGATTTGGGGGGGATTTGGACCCTGTCAGTGGTGATTCAGCAAGCTAAAGATGTAGCTCCCTCTTGCCCTAGTAGCCTGAGGAATCTTTTTCAGGACTCCACTCTAGTAAAGCCAGATTGTTGACTTGGTCTTAGAAAGGAATTTCAGGATAAGCCAGTATGAAGCAGTGTTATATTTTATTTTTTTTAATGTTTTATTTATTTAAATGTGTCCGTATATATGTTGACTAGTTTTCATATCAATTTGACAGAAGCTAGCTCATCTGGGAGGAAGGGCTCTTAGTTGATAAAATACCTCCATAGGATTGACTTGTAGGCAAGGCTGTAGGGCATCTTTTTGATTGATGACTGATATGGGCAATGGAACTCCTGGGCAGGTGGTCCAGGGTGCTATAAGGAAGCAGGCTGGGCAAGCTGTGAAAAGCAAGTCAGGAAGCAACATTCCTGCATTGCCTCTGCATCAGTGTCTGCCTCCAGGTTCCTGCCCTGACTACTCAATGGAATTATAAGTGAAATAAAGCCTTCTCTCTCTAAGTTGCTTTTGGTCCTGGTGTTTTGTCACAGCACTAGAAAGGAATGTGTGAGGATGCATCTGCTAGTGGCGTGCATGTGAAGGGCAAGGGAAAGCCTATGGGAGTTGGTTCTCATCTTGCACCATGTGATTCCCAGATACTGAATTCAGGTTATCAGACTGGTGGAAATTGTCTTTACCCACTGAGTTATCTTGATAATAAGAATATTTATTTGTTTCTTTTAATGAAGTTTCCCAATTTGAAAAAAATAATTTATTTAATTTTTATTTTATGTGCATTGGTGTGAGGGTGTCAAATCTCCTGGAACTGGAGTTACAATCAGTTGTAAGCTGCCACATGGGTGCTGGGAATTGAACCTGGGTCCTCTGGAAGAGCAGCTTGTACTCTTAACCACTGACCCATCTCTTCAACCCCAAGTTTTCTAATTTTTAAAATATTTTATTACTTATTTTATTTTGTGTGCACAAGTATTTTGCTTACATGTATGTATATATGCATACTACATGCATGTCTCATACCTGTGGAGGTCAAAAGAGGGTGTCAGATTCCCTAAAAAGGCAGTTATGGATGGTTATGAGCTACTGTGTGGGTGTGGAAGCTGAACTTAGGTCCTCTGCAAGAACAACAAGTGCTCTTAATTGTTCAGCCATCTCTGCAGCCCTCATAAAAGGAATTTTTAACATAGACTTACTTGTGGGAGTTAACAGAAAGGGAGGGACTTTCAGAGTTACCCTTCATTTCCTTTATGATAGCCATACATAGGATTTTGATGAGTTTTGATGTTATTGCCTTTAAGGAATTGCTAGGAGGAGCTCAGCAGTTAAGAGCATTAGCTGATTTCCCAGGGGACCTAAATCTAATTCCTAGCACCCACATGATCATTCACAACAGTTTGTAACTCAGTCTGAGGGAACTGACACTCTCTTCCGGCTCCTTGAGCACCAGGCATGCACTAGATGCACAGACATACATGCAAGCAAATACCCATATATATAAAAGAGTTTAAAAATTGCTAGGAGATTTAAATGAGATCACAGGGTAATTCCTGAGGCTTATGGAGCAGGATTACAGGTTGTAATCAGAACTGTAGATCACAGGGGTACAGGGAGTTAGGATACTGTAACTGTAAATAAAACTGAACAATCTTGTTGTTTGTGAGAGTCCCAGAATATATTCAGAAGAGTAAGGTCATGTCTAAGGTATATACCTAAGCATATATAAGCCTAATGTATTGTTAACATTCTTATGTGAACATATCTTTATATCAAAGGAATTTCTCTTTCTTTTTTTGCAGGGGAGGTGGTGGTAGACAGGTGGACCAGGGTCTCACTGTTCCTGTTGGCCTGGAATTCACTGTGTAGATCACAGACTAGCCTCAGAGCTACCTTGCTACCACACCCTGCCAAAGGAATTTTCTTTTTTTTGCTTTTTTTTTTTTTTTAAGGCTGGATCTCACTGTGTAGCCCTGGTTGGCCTGAGTGGTTGGCAGCAATGTACCTGCCTGTGCTTCTGCTGGCATTAAAGATATAAAGATATGCACTGTCACACCAGACCTAAGGAAATTTTGGAGAGGAGGGGTGGTTGAGATAGCATCTTAGTATTGCTCTGCTGTTCTGGAACTCACTATGTAGACCAGGTTGGCCTGGAATTCCCAGAGATTCTCCTGCCTCTGCCTCTTAAGTGCTGGCATTATAGTGTGGGCTACCACACCTGGATGAACCAAAGGGAGGGACTTTTTTTTAACCTTGTCTTGGTGCTAAAGAAATGTCTCAATGGTGAAGAGCACTTCTTTCAGAGAATTGGAGTCCAGTTTCCAGCATCTGTGTTGTGGCTCAAAACCATGTATAACTTTAGTAACAGAGAACCTGATGTCCCTCTTTTGATCTCTAAGGGCACCAGTGGTATGACGCATACACGAAGAAAAACACTCACATGCAAAATGAAATAAGTAAATGTAAAAGAACCTTTAAAGTGTTTAATGTGGATGAATAGCACTTACAGCAAACATTGGCAATCATGTAAGAATTCTTTTTTTTTTTTAATGTGACTATATCTATGCTTGCATGAGTTTCTGAGCACCTCATGCATATAGTATGCTGAAATTCTCCCTTCTCCCCCAGACAGGGATTCTCTGTGTAACTCTGACTGTCCTGGAATTCACTCTATAAGACCAGGCTGGTCTTGAACTCAGAGATCCAACCACCTCTGCCTTCTCAGTGCTGGGATCAAAGGTGTGAGCCACCACTGACAGTTCAGGCCTGCATTCCTAACATTCTGGAGGTAGAGCCAAGAGGATCATAAGTTCAGAATCATTTTCACCTACATAGTGAGTTGAAGACCAGCCTTAACGATTTGAAATAACATCTCATTAAGTTGCCCAGGCAAGTTTTGAATTTGCCATCCTCCCATCTGAGCTTCCTAAGTAGTTGAGATTATATACCTATACCACCATGCCTACCTCCTAGTATCTTTTATTGTAATGCATGGCATGTCAATTGGGAAATTATAGTCATGTCTGAGCATGACTCTCGATAAGTATTCATTCCTGAGATGTAAAACCAGAACATAATAGTTATGCTGGTAGTCAATAGGCAAATAAGGAAGGGAAAAGTCTCTTACTTTAGGCCTTGAGGTAAGGGAGTAAGTAGGATGCAGATGGTGATTGATAATAAGGACAGATGCCAAGCCACAAGTGAATGTCTTCCATCTGTCAGTTATACTGTAGACCAGCTTGCTTCTTGAATGCACTTGGGGTGGAAGTACCTCTGTCCTCAACTTCTATCTGTACTTGCACTATGTATATAGTATATGAATGTTTTTTCTTGTAATGTTTGAATGGCACACTCCTGCTAATCTTTTAACACCACTTTTGTCTTCCCAGTTGATGCTTTCTGAGTGGTTAATTGATGTCCCTTCAGATTTGGGTCAAGAATGGATTGTGGTTGTATGTCCTGTTGGGAAAAGAGCCCTTATCGTGGCCTCCAGGGTGAGTAGCTGTTTCCTGCCTCTTATGCCTGCAAGCTTAGTATGTGATGAAAGGATTGTCTACCTCCTTTTCATCGGCCATAGCAGCTGGGTCTGGGGTTGACCTCCCAGTACTTTCCTGCCAGGAAAGTGTTGCCAGCCATCTTTGGGCTAATGACAACTCTATAGAATGAAGAAGAGTCTAGGATACCTGTGAATGCCTAATGAGAGTGGTAGCTTTCTCCCTACAGGGTTCAACCAGTGCCTACACTAAGAGTGGCTACTGTGTCAATAGATTTTCTTCCCTTCTGCCAGGAGGCAACAGGAGAAACTCAACAACAGCCAAAGGTACCTACATATGATATCTATTTACTATGTTTTTTGGGTTGCCTTCTGACTATCTCTTTGGTGCTGAGGCTCAATCACAAAGGATCTCTGAAGCTCCAGGGGCTAGCCAGCCAATTCAGTAGGTTGAAAGTGCTTTTTGAGAAGTTCTCCTGACCTGAGTTTGATCCCCAAAACCTCCAGTGAAAGTTCGAGAGTTAACTCCTAAGGGTTGTCCTGTGGTCTCCACACAGGACATATGTGCCATAACACATGCCCATGCACATGCAACATATATAATAGTAAAACTTTAAATTACCCTACAACTAAACTGCATCCATAGTCCCAGATTTTCTTTTCTTGAGATAATGTGAACTATGTGTCTTAGTTAGGGTTACTATTGTTCTGATGAAACACTATGTCCAAGAGCAAGTCCAAGAGGAAAGGCTTATGATAAGCCTTACATTTCTGCTTTGTAGTTCATCATTAAGGAAGTGAGGACAGGAACTCAAAACAGGGCAAGAACCTGGAGGGAGGAGCTGATGCACAGTCTGTAGAGGGGTGCTGCTTACTGGCTTGCTCAGCTTGCTTTTTATAGAACCCAGGACCACCAGTCCAGGGGTGACATCACCCAGAATGGGCTGGGCCCTCCCCCATCAGTCACTAGTTAAGAAAATGCTCTACCAGCTTGCCAACAGCCAGATCTTATGGAGGCATTTTCTTAATTGAGGTGCCCTCTTTTCTGATGACTTTAGCTTATGTCAAGTTGACATAAAACTATCCAGCACACCATGTAACCCATGGCTTTGTGCTTACCAGACAAGTACTTTATTGTTATATGTGAGTGCACTGTAGCTGTCTTCAGACACCCCAGAAGAGGGTGTCAGGTCTCATTAAGGATGGTTGTGAGCCACCATATGGTTGCTAGGATTTGTACTCAGGACCTTCAGAAGAGCAGTCAGTGCTCTTAACCACTGAGCCATCTCTCCAGCCCTAGACAAGTACTTTAACAGTGGAACTACGTCGCTGACTCAGTGTTTTCCTGTTTTTAACAGTGAGTCTGTTCAGTAGGTTTGAGGATAGAACACAGTTCAAAACCATCCAACTATTCTTCATGGAAAAAAGCAGAAAACAAAGCAAGCATTTCAATCGGTGGCAGGGAGAGTAGGATGTTTCTGACACTCAGTGTGGGGCCCTGAGAACCAAGTGAAGTCAGGGAAGTTGGGGTGGACCTTGACAGGTTTGGGCAGATTCCCTAATCAGTGGGTCTGCCCTTTGTCTTTGGCCTCTGCTCCACACCTTGAAGACAATGATCTGGAAGGGCTTAGTTGATGAGCAGTTATACTGCACTGATCTAGGGCCTCAATCCTTTGGTGGTAGGCAGGGCATGTTGGCCCTGGTGATCTCAAGGATGTCTGTCTCGAACAGGACGCTCTGTTCCCTTCTGCTACTTTTCATCCCAGGGTGCTGATTGTCACAAACCTTGACTCTTCCCTGGTGTGCTCGCTAGGCGGGGCCTCTTTAACTTCCAAGGGTGCTGCTCCCTGGTCAAGTTATCTGTTGCTTCTGGCCTTAGATGCAGGTGAGATAGCTTCCCCCCTTCCCCTTTGTTTTGTAGAATCAGGCAGAGTTTGCATTTGTAAAATTCCAGGTGGTTTTCTATAAAATATGAGCTGTCATTGATTTTAATAGTCTCAGGGTCAGCTCCTGTTGGTGTTCTTGTTTACCCGTTACTCTCCAAGGAGGAGGCCACATTCACAGTTTTAAAGATCCCCTTGGAAGCAGTCTCTCTTCAGAGTCAAGTCTCTTCAGTTGCATGATACATGCAGCCCTGCCAGTCCCACTAGGCAGTACATCTTTGAATGAAGGTCATCATGCCTTACAAAATGACAAGCAGTCTTTTCCATAAAGGTCCTTGAGATAATGTCCAGCGTAATGGCATAGTGAGCTGTTTCTGGGGATTCCCAGACTGATTTCCTTCCTCTTTTCCTTTCCTTAGCTACCTTGGCCTCAATAAACAGACTAGGGTTGTAAGGATTAAATAATGTATTCTTGGGTGGTTTGATTGGGACTGGTGAAGCTGAACCCCAAACCCTATTCTATTCTCTACCTGCTGAGGCTTGTTGAAGATTTTTCCTGTGCTCCTTAAGTAGTAAGGCTAACTTTTTTTTTTCTTTGTTTTTTTGGAGACAGCGGTTCATGTAGGGGTCAGGTTAGTCATGTAGCTAAGGATGACTTTGCATTCCTTATCCTCTTGCCTTTGTTTACCAAGGTAGGTGGCACTGTAGCCTTCCTCCTTTATAATGGCTTTCTCTTTCTAGAACTGCTCATAATGTATGTTGTGTAACTTAGTTAGCTCTTGACTCTTTCTGTGATCCTTGATATCCCTACATTGCACAGCACTTACAATAAGAAGGTAACAAGTATTGTAAGCCAGGCACTCAGAAGGGTAATGCCAGCTTGGGCAACAGAGCAAAAAACTTTCACTTATACATAAAATAAAAATAGCCTAGAGTGGTAGCAGGTGCTTGTGATCCCAGCATTCCGAAAATCAGGCACAGTAGGATTGATTGCCTTAAGACTGAGGCTAGCCTGGGCTACAAAGTGAGGTCTTGTCTCAAATCAAAGCAACAAAGCAGCAGATTTGATGATGCCTGCCTATAATCTTAGACTTGGGAGAGAGAAGCAAGGTCAGGAGTTCAGGTACATAGTGAATTCCAGACCAACTTGTCTTAAAAACAAAAGAGCTTCTTTAAAAATTAAAATTTAAAAATATACCAACTTGTTTAGAATCCCATTTGTCTAAAGTGCTGTCTTGATCTCTCAAACTATCTTACCTTATGACATCCTTAAACTATGCCAGGTAGCTACAAAGGGCTGCGCAGAGTTCTCTCCCTGATGAACCCCTCATGCTCACTACTGACAGTTGCCATAAGCCCTGAAGATTGCTTACCTTGAGCCTATTAGGATGGAACCCTGGCTGGAAGCTGAGTTCCATATGGACTTTCTTCCTTGTATCTGTAGACTACACCATTCTGGATTGCATTTACAGTGAGGTGAACCAGACATACTATGTTTTGGATGTGATGTGCTGGCGGGGACATCCTTTTTATGACTGCCAGGTAAGACTGATAATGTCCTCATGTCTTTCCTGTCTTCTTTCCTCCCGGGAAGGTGGTTCAGCATGTGGGTTTGGTATGTGACCAACTTCTTGGTATGTACAGGATGTGGTAATCAAGAACATTATCTAATGCTCCCTGCATCTTTGACGGTGTTTGAATTAGCTTCATTTTAAAAATAAATATGAGGAACTATGGAAATATAAGAGTTCTTTTGTTGTTGTTGTTGTTTTTTTTTTTTTTTTTTTTTTTTTTTTTGAGACAGAGTTTCTCATTGTAGCCCTGACTGTCCTGGAACTCTATTTGTAGACCAGGCTGAACTTGAACTCAAAGATCTGCCTGCCTCTACCTCCCAGATGCTAGAATTAAATACATATGCCACCACTGCCCAGCTAATATGACAGTTCTTAAGGAAGAAGAACAGCAGAGGTACAGGCTGGGGTGTTAGTTGCTGTGGCTGCCCACCCCCCTTCTCTCCCAAGAATGGGAGGATTGTTGCAGGGATGATTGAAGGGTAAGAAGTGTGCCATCTTATGCAGACATTAAATAAATTCCTATACCCTCCTTCACCCACCCCATCCTGACCCTGAAAATGCCAGGTCATTCTTGGTATGAAACAAAGTCTCCAATCTCAAAGCTTGCCTTAGGAAGGCATAACAGGCATGGACCACTATTCCTAGCTCAGATCGACTCCTTTCCTTTCCTTTCCTTTCCTTTCCTTTTCCTTTCCTTTCCTTTCCTTTCCCTTTCCCTTTCCCTTTCCCTTTCCCTTTCCCGCCCCACCCCGCCCCGCCCCGCCCTTTTTTGAGACAAGGTCTTTTTTGAGACAAGGTCTCACTATGTAGTCTAGGCTGCACCTGCCTGCCTCTTTAGTGCTGGGATCAAACGTGTGCAACACCACACCTGGTTAGACTTTTAGACTGCTTCTTTCTATAGCTATTACCCTATGGTGGATTTCAGGAAATGCCAGCTAGTGATGATTCTGTCTGTCTGTCTGTTTGTCTGTTTTTGAGACAAGGAGTCACTCCATATTTCAGGCTAGCCTCAAACCTACCATCCTTCTCATGTCTCAGTCTCCCCAGAAGTTGGGATTACAGATTTTTGTTATTGTTCCTGGTATGTTTCATTTAGTTTTGTTAAAGGATATTCACCACATATATTTACAACTTACAGATTGGGTAATTAAAATTGCATGTATAGCTATACTCTAAGGAAAAGACCAGTTCAGCTGTAGCTTATGCCCATGGAAGCCCCTTTGTTTCAGGCTGATGCTAGAGGAATGTGCTGAATCTCAAGCCCAACCTGAGCTACATGGAAGACCTTCCCTGTCATGGCAAAGCAAAGCAAGGGGCTAAGGATGCAGCTGAGTTGGGAGAATGCTTGCCTACTGCACACAAAGCCTGGGGCTCAGTCCTAGGCACCTCATAAACCGGTCCATTCCTATAGGCTCTATAGAGGATCAAAAGTTCAAGGTCATCCTCTGATATATAGCATGTCTGAGACCAGCCTGAGCTATATGAAACCCCAATTTTATTGTTTCAAATTTCCAGAAGCCAAGTAAAAGAATAAGGAGTGTCTCATAGCTATAGAAGGGTACACATCAATAATTTAGAGAATCAGTTCTTAGGAAAAGATTCAGCTGTGTAGTGTTTTTAATAGCCATATTAAATGAAGCAAGGGAGTTGGTATAATGTGCTTTGGAGTGGAGGAGTTCTAGGTCTTACGGTATTTACTTTGTTCACCCAGGCAAGTGACTTCACCGTTCTGATTCTAAGCATCCTCAGCATGTAAGATAGCAATAATGATAATT
Organism: Tokudaia tokunoshimensis; assembly: GCA_036184795.1. Classification (NCBI taxonomy): domain Eukaryota; kingdom Metazoa; phylum Chordata; class Mammalia; order Rodentia; family Muridae; genus Tokudaia; species Tokudaia tokunoshimensis. The sequence goes on from BTHU01000008.1 coordinate 58,239,778, forward strand.
TAGTTCCTCTAGGGTGGCCTAAAATTGACAAATATTCACCTGCCTCTCCCTCCTGAGTGCTGGGACTAAAGTCCTGTGACACCACCATCCACCTATTTGTTTGTTTGTTTGTTTGTTTGTTTATAAAGACAGTGGCAGCACATGACTTTAATCCCAGCAACATGGGAGGCAGAGACAGACAGACCATTGAGTTCAAGACCTGCCTGGTCTACCGAACGAGTTCCAGAACAGCCAGGGCTGCATACAGAAAGACCATGTGGTGTAGGCTGATTTCACTATGTAGTCAAGGATGACCTGCCTCTCCCTCCTAAATGCTGGGACTTAGGTTTGAGCCACTATGCCTGGTAGCTTTGCTAAATGTTAAAAGAAAAAGATCTTTATAACATATACTTGTATGAAAATGTTTTTTTTTGTTTTTTGTTTTTTTTAAGATTTATTTATTATATCTAAGTACTCTGTAGCTGTCTTCAGACACACCAGAAGAGGGCGTCAGATCTCATTACGGATGGTTGTGAGCCACCATATGGTTGCTGGGATTTGAACTCAGGACCTTCAGAAGAGCAGTCAGTGCTCTTAACCGCTGAGCCATCTCTCCAGCCCGAAAATGTTTTTATGTAATATAATGCTGTATATGATATAAACAATGAAAATATATTTTAGAATTTTATTTATCCTTATTGTGTGTGTGATGTGTTTGAATCGAAGCCAAAGGATATCTTTTAGGTGAAAGTTCTTGTCTTCCAAGTGTGGAATCTAAATATCTAATTTAAGTTATCAGGTTTGTATGGCAAACATTTTTAGCCTTTAAAATCTTGAAAGACTTGATAAACTATGGTTATAAATAGAAATGGAGATAGCAACATCAGGGCTTAGGTCTTTATAAATCAATGGTATTAGAATGGATATAAGTTTGAAATGAACATTTTATCTTTTCTGTGGCAGACTGATTTTCGATTCTACTGGATGCATTCAAAGTTACCAGAAGAAGAAGGACTTGGAGAGAAAACCAAGATTAATCCTGTAAGGCTGTTGGTACAATTACAGAGTTCTTTTGTGTTATGATTGATTGTTTTTGAGATGAGGTTTCATGTGGCCCGAGCTGATTTGAACCTGGCTATGTAGCTATGCCCTGGATTCCTGATCTTCCTGCCTCAGCTTTCCAAGTGTAGGGATTATAGGCACAAGTCACAATTCCATTCCTTTCCTTTCTTTTCCTTTCCTTTCCTTTCCTTTCTCTTTCTTTTTTCTTTCTTTGATTCCTTTTTCTTTTCTTTCTTTTTAAAGATTTATTTATTTATTTTATATATGTGAGTACCCTGTCTTCAGACACACCAGAAGAGGGCATCAGATCCCATTACAGATGGTTGTGAGCCACCATGTGGTTGCTGGGAATTGAACTAAGGACCTCTAGAAGAGCAGTCAGTGCTCTTAACCATAGTTATTTCCCCAGCCCCCTTTCCTTCCTTCCTTCTTTTCTTTTCCTTTCCTCTTTCGTTCTTTCTTTCTTTCTTTTTCTTTCTTTCTTTCTGAAACAGGGTTTCTGTATATATTCCTGGCTGTCTTGGAATTCACTCTGTAGACCAGGCCAGTCTCAAACTCACAGATATCTGCCTGCCTCTGACTCCAGAGTACTGGGACTTAAGGTGTGCACTACCATGCCTGGCCCAAAATTATCTTATAATTTTATGTGTAAAGGTGTTTTGCCTGCCTGTATGTCTTTACCACTTGAGTGCCTGGTGCCCACAGAGACCAGAAGAAAGCATCAGATATCCTCAAACTGGTTGGGAACCACCATGTGGATACTAGGAACCAAACCCAGGTCCTCTGGAAGAGTAGTCAGTGCTCTTAACCACTGAGCCATCTCTCCAGCCCCAGAGTCACTACTCTTGATTGATGAGTTTATCTTCTGAGGCAGCATATTATAATGGTATAATAGTAAGACAATGAGTTTAATAGTTATCCAGACTTGAATTTTGTTTGTGGGTTTAATAATTAGTAGTGTAAGGACTAGAGGTGTGACTCAGTGTACAGAACTTGTTTAGCATGTGTAAAGTCCTACGTTCAATCCCTAGCACCATTAAAAATAATAATGTAATTATTAGGATAATAGCCTCAATTGCTATTTTTTAATTTGCAAATGGCACTAATAAGCTAGGAGAGGTAATATATACTTGTAATCATAGCACATAGGAGGCTGAGGAAGCAGGAGCTCAAGATTGGCATTAACCTAGACAACATAGTAATAGCGTGAGATTCCCTCTCTAATAGTAAAGGATAATATCTAGAGTTACTATAAGAAGCTTATATAAGTATGCAGCTCCTCACAGCTTTATCTTTATGGTAAGACACTTAGTAAATGATGCCTGCTATAAAATGCTATGTGTGTGTGTGTGTGTGTGTGCGCGCGCGCAGTAGTAGTAGTTGTAGTAGCACCAGTAGTAGTAATTGAGCCTAGGGCATCATGCTTGCTTAGCACTGAGCTGTATCTATGTCATATGACAAAACTTTTCTTGGGGAGACACTATACCCATCTAATCACCCCAGATAGGGAACCCATGGCAGATCAAAGTAAGATATCACCAACATCCAACATGGTGAAGCACTGGTTCTGTTGAGGTTACTTAGAAGAATATAGGTGAGGGGTTGCACGGCAGAAATGACCCGAAGACAGCTGTATCACCAAAGCCCACACCAGCATGGCAAACAGTTCACTAGAGCTGGGAAATCTGAGCACCCACGAGTAGCCCTACAGGTTGGAGAAAGTCCTTTCCAAGAGACCCTGATCTAAACAGGTTCCAGACACTGGGGTGGTTTCTGTTTCTTCCAGGCTGGTGACTGGTCTCAAAGCTGTTCTGAGTGGGATGTTCAGTTTCATTGTTTACTTTCACAGGGCAGGGCTTTAGTGAATCTGGTCAACCTCAGGAACTTCCTGAAGCTATTTTGAGTTGTTTGTCTTTCTGCATAAGGAAAAAAGCCTGAGGCTTGATAGTAAATCAGTTTTGCCTAGATCTCTTCGAGTAGTAACTAAGACTTGGGGAAACATATACTTCTGGGCTTTTCAGAGTCCTGGAAGTGGGGTTCAAGAATTTTTTCTTATTCCTTACCTCTTTTTTTTAAAATATAGGGTTGATAGCTTAGGTTGACCTTGAAACGTGAAACTCAGTTATTCTTCTGCCTCAGTTTCCTGAGTGCTGGGAAGGAAAACTTACTTGATAAAGTTTTTCAATCATTAGAGCCAGTATCATTTGAAACGTACTAATAACTCTGTTCTAATTTATATTTCAGTTTAAGTTTGTGGGGCTAAAGAATTTCCCGTGTACCCCTGAGAGCCTGTGTAAGGTGCTGTCTATGGATTTTCCTTTTGAGGTAACGAAACCATTGTCTATCGCTCTGAATGATTGTAGGATACAAGGAGACTTGGGTACATGCAGTCTTAATTAGCATGAAAACAGGGCTAAAGATTAATTTTAGGGAAATGATGTAGCTGCTGCCTTCCAGAGCCTCAACTTTGCTTCTACTAAATAAGTCAGAACACCAGAATTGCATAGTCCCTCAGCATCCCCTGAAAAACTGAGGCCTAGAGAAGAGCGAGGATTTCCTCGATTATCATGGGACTTGTGTGCCATGAGCACAAGAATCAGGCTCCTGTCTGACTACCATGGCTGGATGTAACACGGGTGGCTGACTGAGACTCTGGGTCTCTTTCTGCGGAAGCACAGATGGTTCTAGGGATAGCAGTGTTTACTAGTCAGTGGCATGGTGGGAGGGCGGACTCCTTTATTTTGCCCATGCTTGTCATGTATGAATCTCCTGTTCCCAGGACTCCTGAGTCTGAGTTAGTCTTTTATCATCCTCAGAACCTCCCTCTCTCTTGACTTACAGGCAAAGGTTTCTTTGCCCATCACCCCTTTTAAAATTCTGCCTAGTCACAGTCAAGTTTTTGCTAGAAGTGTATTTGATTTTGTAAAGGATAAAGCTTCCTGGATAAGGAAATGGCAAAGACTAAGCCGCCTCATTTCTGGGAGTCAATTAAGAAGGTGGTAAGAACACTGTCTTTATTTATAAACCGTACATCCCAGCGGCAAGAAATGCTTTTTAGGGGTGAGTCACTGAATCACAGGAGAGAAAGTATGGGGCTGTAGGAGGTTTTCCCGTTTAGAAAAACTGAGTTTCCCAGAATATGGCTCCAAACAGTCTGGGTGCAGGGGGATGGGGTGGGGGTGGGGTGGGAGTGGTTTGTCAGGCAGCAGCTGTCCCTTGGGAAGCAGGGCCTCTGAAAAGGACTGTCCCTATGCTCAGTCTGGTGCCCTGGGGGAGATGCCTATATCTCTTGGTTTCATCCCATATGAGGAACTCAGCTTTGCTACTGAGTTTTTAGGTAGAAAGTGTCCGGAACGTGGTGACAGAGGACATGGACTCAGGTTGAATTTCTGCTTCATACTTTTGTCTTTATGGTGTGCTTAGAACTTTGTATGGTGAGAAACACACTCTCTCTCTCTTCCCCCCCCCCCCCCACTGCATGGGTAAGAAAGGAAATCAACGAGTAGGAAAGCATCCTGTCACAGAGCAGGGCGAGTGTGTTATTATTAGATCTTCTCTCCCCACCCCTATTTTCTGTGGGATAAGGCTTCACTATATAACTCAGTCTGCTTGAGATCTTACCTGCTTCAACCTGCAGAGTCCTGGGATTGCAGATGAATACCACCAGTTCTAGCCCTAGTGCTTTCTTTATTTGAAGAAACTGCATGTGAGATACAAGAAGTCTTTTGTCCACTGGCAGTGGCTCAGAATTAAAAAGGAAAGATTGGCTGGGCATGGTTGCACCTCCTTCAATCTCAGCACTCAGAAGGCAGAGGCTGGTGGATTTCTGTGATTTTAAGAACAGCTTGGTCTACATGGCAGGACAGACAAGTTACATAATAAAGAGACCTTGCTTCCCACCCACCAAATAAATAAGGTCCACAAGCGCTGCCTCTGTATAGCTGTCTTAGAAATACGTGGCCCAAAGTCATTATGATTCCTGATTTCTCTCCTGTAGGTGGATGGACTGCTCTTCTACCATAAACAGACCCACTATAGCCCTGGGAGTACTCCGTTGGTGGGCTGGCTGCGCCCTTACATGGTGTCAGATATTCTAGGTGTAGCTGTTCCAGTTGGTCCGCTGACCACCAAGCCAGACTATGCTGGGCACCAGCTCCAACAGATTATTGAACACAAGAGGAGTCAGGAGGACACAAAGGAGAAACTCTCACACAAGGCTTCTGAGAATGGGCACTATGAGTTGGAGCACCTGTCTACCCCCAAGTTGAGGAGTCCTCCCCACAGCTCTGAGAGCCTCATGGACAACTAAACTGGACAGCCCACAAAAGATTGGGGCAGAGGACAGGTGATGATAGCCATAGGTGACCTTTTTTCAGAGCATACTTTCCAAACCCACGCTGCCAAAAACAGTTCGCCCCCTGTCTAGAATGTTGGCTCAGACTGTTGGAGGTGGGTCTCTTTTGGATGGAGTTGGAATCCAGGTAGATATGAATATCTCTTGCTGTGTTAAGTATATCCTACGTCCACAGTGTAAATATATGTGATTCTTAAGAAAAAGGTTGTTTGTGGTTATTCGGGTTTAGAAATTTCCTCCACTTTCCCCAACTCCCTAGGCTGCCTATAGCATGACTGTTCAGATCCTGGCCCATCTCACCCTCTTTAGCACTCAGACATTCTGCTGTGTTTCCAGTTGCTGCTATTGGTAATGCCATTTTCTGAAAGGTCTTACCAGGAACTGCAGTTCTTGGTATTTGAATATGTTCCTTCTTCTGAGAAAAGAAGTGTGATTTTTCTACTGTTTAGACCTTTCCAGAGATAAAATGCTAATGGGGGTTCATTTACTTTACGAAATGTTAGAGCCCCTATCAGGAGATGAACTTTGTGCTAGGCCTCTGAGATAGATATAGGTTAGAGAGGCAGACAAGTCCTCAAGGGGTGTGCCATCCAGCGAGAAAATAAACCCTACACTGTGTAGAGCATGGCGAAGTGATTGCTTTAGTGCAGAAGAGTGCCCAGAGTTTAGGGACAAAGGAAAAGCAGATTTCCCAGAGGAGGATATAGCTGGGCTGAGGCCCTGGGGAGGGACCTAGTATACTTTGCAAACCAGTAAGAAAGCAGGTCCTCAAAGAAGAACATGATAGGTAGCAGCATTCCCCTAGAGCAGGTGGGACTTGTCTGGAATCAAATAGGTTCAAAATGGCTCTGGTATAAAATAGGAGTGGAGAGTTAGGGAGAGGATGCTGGAAGGCAGAGGGAAATTTTGTCTTAGTGAGAGGAGATTAAGGAAAAACTCTGGGGCAAGATCTATGAAGCTCTTCATCAGCTATGAAAGTAGAAGATGATGTTTAAAATTAACCAGTTAGTTTTCACTCTGTTCAGAAAGTGTATTTCAGAACTGAAGACAACCTCAGTCCGCAGCCCACTCTGATTTCCACATTCCTAGTGTTTGGTTCAGCGAGAAAACTTGCTTCACAAAAGGAAGCTTTAAAATGAAAGCTTTATTTTCTGAGCTCTCTGGGAGGCACCCGTTGGGGGTCTGAGTCCCCTGAAGGGAGAGTGAACACTTTTAAAGGGTGGGGACACAAAGAATGGGGGGAACTGCAGCAGCATCCAATTGTATTTGGACATTATGGGTTAAACAAGGGGAATACTTGGAGTCTGGGCTACATCCCGGGCACCTGGCTTCAAGATCCTTAATTCATTCTCCTAAACATTAGGTCCAGAGCCAGAGTGATAAGACAAAGGAGCGGGTCAGCTGCACATAAGTAGGGCATAACAGGCAATTGGTTATATATTTTTACAACTTATGCGCCTTGGTTTAGGTAACCGCAATTTCTATATTCTTTACTGGTTAACAGACAATTAAGAAAACATTTGGAGGCCTGGAGAGATGGCTGAGCAGTTAAAGAGCACTGGCTGCTCGTCCAGAGGTCCTGAGTTCAATTCCCAGCAACCACTTAGTGACTCACAACCATCTGTAATGGAATCTGATGCCTTCTGGTATGCAGGTGTATATGCAGATAGAGCACTCATACATAAAATAAATAAATAAATCTTTAAAAAAAAATTTGGAGACGTGGGATATGTGTTCCTTCCTAGGCCCAGGAACATGAACCTGTCCTTGAGAGGGCTGCATTCAGACAACTGTCTCCTTACAAGTTGTCCCTGAGATGTCTGGACTCAGACAACTGTTTACAACAGAAGCTGCTCAGCTATAGGGAAGTCCCCAGCTTCCCTAGGGCCTGGGACCTTGAATTTGTTGCTCTTCTGATTACATGGAGTCTGAAAATGGAATGGCAGTACTTAGAATAAGTTTCTTTGACTTGTGACTGACACTAGGACTGCTCTTATTGGACAAACTGACATCATCTTTCCCTTCAACAGAAATAGTGTCCTATGAAAAGACTTAAAGGGATCCAGGGAAGGTCTTGTGACATGCAGTGGTCCTTGGAGTTAATTAGCTCTGAAGAGAAATCTGGCCAAAGTAGTGGGTAAGCAGAGCCTGGTCTCACAGAGCAATGCATCCAGTGGAACTCCCTCAAGTATCTACTTTTTTGGGCATAAGCTGCTGTGACCAGACAGGGAGGACCCTGCTTTTTACTCTCACCCAGTGATAGAGCCCACTAGCTACAAATACAGGCATTTGCCTACAGAAGGTCTTTCTCAGATTTGCAATATGAATATAGTAGTGTTCCTTATGTCAAGGAATATGTAGAAACATTAGACATTTAGTTTCTTCAGGTTGGCCTTAAAGTTGCCTTTCAGTCCAAGCAAAGCCTTGAATTTTCAATCCACTCTCAGCCTCCCAAGTAGCTGGGATTGCATGCCTTGGCCACCAGGCCCTGACTTGTATGATAGTCTTCAGACCTTCAGTCTTCTTTTTTTTGTTTGTTTGTTTTTATTTTTTTTTTTTTTTTTTTTTTTTTTTTTGGTTTTTCGAGACAGGGTTTCTCTGTGTAGCCCTGGCTGTCCTGGAACTCACTTTGTAGACCAGGCTGGCCTCGAACTCAGAAATCCTCCTGCCTCTGCCTCCCAAGTGCTGGGATTAAAGGCGTGCTCCACCACCGCCCGGCCCTTCAGTCTTCTTTTAGCAGCCAGCTTTACCAGTCGGGGAACTGTGCGTGTCAGTGTCACACAAGGCCTGGTTTAGTAATAAGCCCCTAGTTTAGAAATAAACGTGGCAAAGCCTGGTTTCAAGATAAACCCAGGCTTTGGGTTTTGTGCCTGCCTCTGCCTCCTGAATGCTGGGATCAAAAACTTATGCTACCATGACCAGCTGAAAATAATTTAGGGCAGTGTCTTTGGGAAATACGGTAAGAATACAACGTCAATTTATTCCAGTGTTTGTACAGTATGATTTATCACTAAATTACTGATGGTCGTTATGTTGCTCCCAGTTTTTTCCTCTTCAAACCATTCTGTAGTCTGAGATCTGTCTGAGCAGGATAGCCATACACCATGCTTGATTTTGTTAGCTCGAGGCTGTAGTTGGGTCAGGTTTGGTGACATACACCTGTAATCCCAGAACCTTGGAGTCACAGGGAGGTGGATCTTTGTGACCTCAAGGCCCAGCCTGGTCTACATAGAGAGTTCTAGACCAGTTAGAACTCTATATAGTGAGACCCTGTCTCAAAAAAGATGGTAGTTCGGGGCCAGTGAGATATGTGGCTGCCATCAAACCCAACAACCTGAGTTCCATCCCTAGGACCCACATGTCAACTGAAAGAACTGGCTCTTGAAATTGTCTTTTCACATGCATGGCTTGCACAGGCACGTGTGCCACACACATGTTAAATAAATAAATGTGATTAAAAAAATTTAAAATCAGCCAGGCAGTGGTGGCGCACGCCTTTAATCCCAGCACTTGGGAGACAGAGGCAGGAGGATTTCTGAGTTTGAGGCCAGCCTGGTCTACAAAGTGAGTTCCAGGACAGCCAAGGCTACACAGAGAAACCCTGTCTCAAAAAACCAAAAAAAAAAAAAATTAAAATCAGCCAAACAAACAAAAATGGTTGGTAGTTAACTGCACGTGGTCACATACACATAGACACATATAATCCCAGCACCGGAGACATAAAGGACAGATCAGGAGTTCAAGGTCATCCTCGGCTAAATATGGAGTTCTGAACTATAGGAGACCCATCTCACAAGGACAACACCAACAAAACAAAACAAAACAACAACAAAAAAAAACCCAGGCCAAACAGAAAAAGACTACAGTTTGAGACAAACCTAGTAGAACATGGCAACCTATGCCTGCACTCCTAGCACTTAGGTAGCCAAGGCAAGAGAATTGCCTTGAATTCCAGCCAGCCTGGGCTAAAGAGTGAGGCCCCCAAAAAGAAAACAAACCCAAGCTAGATGGGCATTTGGACTCTGGTTCTTCTAAGATTTTTCTCTAAGAGAAAAGCTAGCCAACCAGGCGCTTTGCACTTAGTTTTTTATGTCTTATTCGTTTCCAAACATGTTGAGCTTATGATCAGCAACAATTCTAGCAAACTTCCTTTACTCATCTGTATGTCCTCACGCACATTCGCACCTTCGAAATATCTCCAAGCTTTTTTTTATTCAGTTAAACTGCATCCTTACCACATTGATAGACTGAGGTATAAAGCTTGGGTTCAAGTTTCATCTCAACGGGAATTTCATAGGCGGCTGCATCATGGACTGCAGGTGCCCTCAGATCACTGGACAGAAGTGTCAAAGTAGTAGTAGTAGTAGTAGTAGTAGTAGTAGTAGTAGGTGGAAACAGTCTGTCTGTGTCCAGTGGTTTATAGCAATAGCCACTGCCATTTCTTTCTTCTTCTTTGGTTTATTCAATGCAATTGAAAAAAATTACTAGTGGGGCAACTAGTTGATCATTCATCCACTCACAACTTGCCTCTTTTATTCGCTGCTACATTAAATGTCAGGCAGACTCTGTTTTATAGATCTGTGCACTCTCTGGCACTAAAGGGTCCTCTGAATTTGGCTTACATTACAGTGGACAGATGGGTAGAAGACCCTTAGAATGCTGGATGTGAGGGAGTGTGTCTGTAATTCCAGCATTTGGGCAACCAGGATTTAAAGATAGTTTTGCACCCATGGCTACAAAGTAAGTCTGAGGCCAGTTGGGCTACATGATATTCTATCTCATAAAATCAAAACCAATACAAGCCGGACATGTTGGCGGGTACTTCTAATCCCAGCACTGAGGCAGAAGCAGAAAGATGACTGCAGGTTTGTTGGTGTCACCCTAAGTGTTCCTAGGGAGATCCAGGTCAGCTACACGGGGGACTGTCAAAATGAAAACAAGGAAGAGCTTTCAACCGGGCGTGGCTGCTCACACTGCAGCAGGAATCCCAGCATTCAGGAGGCAGAGGCAGGTGGATCTGAGTTCTAGGCCAGCTTGGTCTATAGAGTTCCATGACAACCAGGACTACACAGAGAAACCTTGTCTCAAACTAAAAACAGAGAGAAAGAAAAAGAACTTTACTTAAAGCAGGGAACCATTGTAATCTCATGATATTGATACAAATTTTTTACCATTACTGCTAATGTTTAGATTATAAATTAATCGATTGTTTAAAGAGGAATCTGTAGGATAATGAATTGTTTTTTTTTTTTAAAAAAAAAAGCACCCCCTTAATAGGGACTGTCCTTAGATCCCATGATGGCTCATCAATGAAACATGTCATCTCCGATTACACCTTAGAACATTTGGCTGAAGGACCACAAGGACAAATCACTGGATTCTAAATTCTGTGTTTAATCTGTTCTCAGCACTGGGGCCTGCTCCTCCTCGCTGTCACTCTCAAAGAGAGCCACAGTTCCAGCCACACACTCAGGCAGCAGAGGAGGATTAGCCTTCATCTCACTGGAAGAAGCCTCCACCAATCCGTGGTCTCGGTTGCCTCTGTGGGTCCTGTAATTTCTGATTCCGTTTTGTTCTGCTGTCTCCTCCCAACTCCTCAACTTAGTTCTAGAGAGTTTACCTTATTAGGGAGAAGACATGTATTTCTTTAAATGACTATTTGTTTTATTTAATTATATTTTGGAGACAAAGTTTCACCATGTAACCTTGGCTGCCCTGGATTGTATAGACCAGGTTGGATTCTGAGAGCCACCTGCTTCACTTTGCCTTTTCACTGGTGGGATTAAAGGTATGTACCACCAAGGTCCATCCCAAATGGCTATTTAAATATACATTAGTAAAGCTATACTGAGCCAAGACAGTGGTTGCCCTTCAAAGCAGAAGTGACTGGGAGGGAACAAAATAGGACTCTGTTAATGTCTTAGTTAGGGGTTTATTGCTGTAAAGAGACAACATGATGAAGGCCCCTCTTAGGTGGAGACAGAGCTGAGATTCTACATCTTGATCTGAAGGCAGCAGAAGACTGCTACACCAGGCATAGCATGAGTATATATGAGATCCCAAAGCCCTGCCCCCCACCCCGACAGTGACATACTGTCTCCTCTAACAATGCCATACCTACTCTGGCAAAGTCATATCTAATATTATCACTCCCTATGGGCTACACATGAGTCTGTGGGGGCCATATGTATTGAAGCCATCACAGTTAAGATGGAAAAGTTTTATTTTTTTAAGATTGTATTATTTCGTTTGTTTGCTTTTTGAGACAGGGCTTTTCTGTGTAGCCCTGCCTGTTCAGGAGCTTGTTCTGTAGACCAGGCTGTTCTCCTGCCTCCCAAGTGCTGGGACCGTGTAGGCTACTACTGTCCAGCTTAAGATTTATTTTTATTTATGTTTATGTCTGCATATGTGTGCATGGGTACCCAAAGAGGCCCGAGGAGGGTGTTGGGTGTCCTGGAGCTGGAGTTCTCCATGGTTGAGAACTGCCTGGAGTGGTGCTGAGAACTAAGGCTATGGGAGAGTAGCAAGCACTGAATCACCCTTGCCAGCTCCAAGTTCTAGTTCTTGATTTGTTGGTTTCGAGACTGTTCAGTTTATAAAGAACACACATGGCCGTATACTTATATTTTCACCTCTTCTGTATATAAATTGTACATTAATGTAAAAACTAAGCAGACTGTATTAAAGTCTTTTCAGCTCTGCTTCCTAGACTCCCAGTTTTCCTCTGAAGAGAAAGCTATTACCTTTCTTGTCTAGCCTTCCAAAGCTTTTCTATGTATAAATGAGCTTATAAATGGATACTTTGTCAGCATGTGGTGCACACAGTGAGAATTTTGGTTTCTTTAAAAATCCAGTTATGTTAGATGATTTTTTATTTTAATCCAGGTGTGGGATATGGGGTTTTTTCAGACTGTCCATAGCCGATAACTATGATTTGACTCATGCTCTAGGAGGGGCATGATTTTTGCCAGCTGTAGATAGTTATGCTTGGAATTATGGGAACTTTTGAGAATGTATAAACTTGAGAGCCCTGAAAGGGCCTGTGTCAGCTGCTGCTGGTTCCTGTTGCTGCTATTGCTAGATTGCTAGTTGCTGGTTGGGATACTCTGCCAATGGAGATCGGCACTTGCCCCCAGGAACTGGATGCTCCTAATCAACAGGAAGTAGTCTAAAGAGTTCTACACCCCTTTTTTCCCTCTAACATTCTTTCCCTCCTACCTAGTGTTGAGGGGTTGGAAGGCCTAGGATGGAAAACGGTGGTAGATATAAGAACCCAATAAAGGACACCAAAAAGTATGGATACATATGCATACTATTTGAGTCTTGCATTTTTTAAAAAAAAGTTTATCTTTATTTTTAATGTGTATGGGTGTTGTTTTTTTTTTCCTGGATTTGTTTATACATCACATGGTCCTCCAGAGGCCAGAAGAGGGTGTTGGATCCCCTGGGACTGGAGTTCCCTAAGGTTCTATGCTACCATGTGGGGACTAGAATTGAACCCAGGTCCTCTCCAAGGTCAGCCAGTATTTTTTTTTTTTTTTGGTTTTTTTGAGACAGGGTTTCTCTGTGTAGCCCTGGCTGTCCTGGAACTCACTCTGTAGATCAGGCTGACCTCGAACTCAGAAATCCTCCTGCCTCAGCCTCCCAAGTGCTGGGATTAAAGGCGTGTGCCACTACCGCTCGGCAGCCAGTATTCTTAACCACTGACCCATCACTTGAGTCCCTGAGTGTCTGTGTTATTTTCCTTCCTGATACATCTTCCATTATCTGATACTGTCTTATTTAACTCCAGTGCACAGTGCAGTGCCTGGCCTGTACATATACTTGTTATAGTCTGTCTTCCAGTTTCAATTCTGAAACCAACTCCTGAGTAGGTTCTTGAGTTCAACCTAGAGTTCATTTCACTGGTGGCAAAAGACAAACTAACATAGCCAAGGGGCCATGAAGGATGGACATGCCTTTAATTCCATCACTCAAGAGGAAGATCTCTGTGAGTTCAAGGCCAGCCTGGTCTACATAGCCAGTTTCGGGACAGCCAGGGGTACATAAGAGATCCTTTCTCAAAACACCCCCCCCCAACAGAAAGGTAACCTGAAGCTGCTCCAAAATGGAGTTAAGAATATATACATAACTTATTTTTTTATGTGAGGTGAGGTTGGAACTTTTCAAGTCCTACAGTTGTTGGATAGGCATGTGCTGGAGTCCCAGTCACCAGAATCGCTCTAACTCAATAGCTCAAAATCAACCTGAGTAAGGAGGGAGGTCAGGAGCTGTCCTGTTTTTAAAAAGTTCTCCAAGATGAGCATCAAAACCTACAGCATTTTCTCTTCTGAGAAGACCCATCCCCTGGTTCTTTCTGGGCTTCAGTCCTGGGAGACTAGCTGTGGCACTCCAGTTTGTTGTGATCCTTCTGGAATACATGTTTGGTCTAAAATGATAAAAAAAAAAAAATCACAGTAGGCCCAGCCCTGCCTTCGCAATGCTCCTATCTTGAGAGACAGAAACTGCTGGTTTACCCGAGAGTAAAATCAAGCATTTGAAAAGGCTGTGGGCTTCCTGAATGAATTCTGATACAGGATGTATCTCTCTCTGTCTCTGTCTCTCCCTCTCTTTGTACCCGATTAAAATTAGCTACAATGGTGCTGAATTACAGGATACATTTATTGAGCAAAGAAATGCGCCCCTTGCTTATCCCTCAGATCCTAGGCATCTGATCATCTTGGACCTCACAGGCAACCTTTAAGACTCTACCACGAATAGGTGGAAGCCGCCCGCGAATGCCGGGAAGAGCGCCGGTCCTCGCGCAATTTTGGATTCTTTTAACTCCCAGTTGCGTCTTCCTCCTGCTCCCATAGGGGAGTCGCCTCTTGTCCCCCGCAGTCCCTCCCCCGCCGCTCTGCTCAGCTTCCCCTCCTCCGAGCTCCTCTCTGTCTCCCCCTCTCGGACAGCGTCCCCGTTCGGCCCGGCCCTCCCCGGCGCCTGTTTGTGAATGAGATGCTCAGTTTCTCAATGGAGCCGCGGGGGGCTCGGGCGGACGCGGCGCAGGCCGCAGCGCTGGCCCTGAGCCGGGAGGGGGACGCCTTTTCCTCGCTCGCTCGCGCCCGCCCTCCCTGTCGCCGCCGCGGCTTTTGAGGAACTGGGCCGCGAGGCCACGGAGCAGATCGCGGGGCCCGCATCCCCGCGGACGCCCGGGCTGGGCGGTCTCGAGGCACCGGCGAGCTCTACCCCGGAGTGAAGCGGCTCAGGAGGCCTACGGCCTTCTTCAACTCAGGCCAGGCGCCTTCGCGGTGGGCTGGAAAAGTTGTGCGTTCCTGAAAAAAAAGGAAAAAAACCCAAACAGACCTCGAACTGCAGTCAGTTCCTCGCCCGCACTTTCTCCTCCTCAGGAGAGGAGGGGTGGTGTGAGGAAAGGAGTGAAGCAAATAGGAGGCATTTCCTCTCCGCGGGGAGCGACAGCCGGTTCTCCGCGGCCAGCAGGAGCGGCGTTGGCAGCCGCCGCGGGCGCCCGGCGCTCGCACCATGCGCGAGCCGACCGATAGTTGCTGAGGCGCCGGGCCGCAGAAGCGGAGCGCGAGTGCAGCGGGCTCCGGCGCTCGCCCACCAGATCTGCCTCGGCGGCGGCGGGATGGAGCCGGCGACCGCGCCCCGGCCGGACATGGCGCCGGAGCTGACCCCCGAGGAGGAGCAGGTAAGCGGCGCTGCAGCGGTGGGTGTGTCCGAGCCTCCGAGGCCTAGGCCGGCCTCCGTTCGCCCCGCTGCGCTCCTCGCCCCGGGCCCTCAGCGCTCCTGCTCACGTTTCAGGCCTGCGGGCTGGCCTCCCCGGGCCGGAGACCGCGCCCCAGGCCATCGCCCTCCCATCCCGGGAGCCGTGGGACCCCTGGCTCTGAGCTTCTTATGCCTCGAGACTTCCGGGGGGGGGAACCCTCCGTGCCTCTCCATTTCAATGAATATTAAAGTTCCTAGAACTGGGGCAGGCTCCCCACTGGATGATTGCAAGACACCTTGTCCCAGGGCCTTCTACTCTCATGAAGCTTTTGCATTTTGTTTTCTTGAGGGTCAGTTGTTTTCAAGGGCAAAGGTGAACCATTTGGGAGAGGATTCTTAGGTGGTTGTCTTCGTTCCCAAGAAGGGGGGTAGGTAGCGCTGGTAAATAGGTGCCCCAGATTCTCAAAGGAGCCCTTCAGGCTTTCAGACTGCTGTGACAGGCCTACTTGGACAGATCTGTCCCTTTTCTAGCTCCCCAAGTCCCTGGCCTTGACCTTCCTATTCTGCTTTCCCAGGCTAGGCTCTTCCTCTCGTCCCTATTTCCCTGCCCCCACCTCATCTGACAGTCTCCATCTTTCTGAAGCCCACATTGGAGTTCCATTGTCCCTTTTTAAAGCTTGTGACACTAAATTCCCAGAAAGGAGCTTGCGTTATCATTTGAGGGGCCTCTCGGTAAGGGAGAAGCCTAGCGCTCTTGTAACTTTACCCCCCCCCACCCCCCCCCCCACCCCTACTCCAGCTGTGGCAACGCGGACTAGATGAGATTCAGAACTCTATGGGCTGGGCGCTTCTTGCTCATCTCTCCTTGGCACTGCTCATATCCAAACAGGCTGTGCTCAAATATGGCCATAATCTGCTTGCACCTTAAAAAATAAAATAAAAGAAAGAGGAAAAGGTGAGACATGCTGGTAATAACCTATTTCACACTCTCACGCCTTTGTTCACAGGCCCACATTTGCTAGCATAATCTGTAGTGGGGAGACGTCTATTTTGACAAACTAACACATTGGTTTAATGTATTTTTTAAAGACCTTTTTTTTTTAATGGTTTATTTTTATTTTATTTGCATTGGTGTTTTTCCCGCATATATGTCTGTGTGGGGGTGTCAGATCACTTGGAAATGGATTATGGATACTGTGACTGCCATGTGAATGCTAGGAATTGAACCCAGGTCCTTTGAAAGAGTAGCCAGTGCTCTCTCCAGCCCCAAGACCTGATTTTTAAAAAGCCCTTGACTTTTCTTTTGTGTAAATGATGTTTTGTTTTATTTGTATTTAGCCCCAGACCTATACTCCTATTGATTTTAGATAAAATCAGCATGAGGAAAAATACTTTAAAAATACCTTTTTAAAAACAAATTTGCAAATAGTGCTAACAGCTTGGTAACTGCAACAGGGTGTTTTCAAAATGCTAGCGAGACAGCGTGAGCAGGTGGCCAAGGAGTCCCCTCTGCCAGGACTGGGAAATGCCTCAGTACTAATGTGTTAGGTTGATTTTTTTTTTTTTTTTTGAGACAGTTTCTCTGTGTAGCTAGCCTTGGCTGTCCTGAAGCTCTCGATCTGTAGACCAGGATGGCCTGGAACTCACAGAGATCCGCCTGCCTCTGCCTCCTGAGTGCTGGGACTAAAGGTGTGGGCCACCACTGCACCACAGGTTGATTTATTTTTATTTATTTTATTACTCACTGAGTGACTTTTTTTTTTTAACACATTCATTATTTTTCTTTCATTCCTTAAATGGTCTTAAGATGTGTATGTGTCTGTTGCACAGTATATATACCACTTTTTAGTGCCCTCTCTTCTCCTCAGTACTGAGGAGTGAATCCAGGGCCAAATCCCCAGTGTTCAGAGCAATTTTTATTTACCATTCTCTTTCACGTGCATGATTTTAGACTCATTGAGAGTGGGACTTTGTCTTTCATCTTTATAACATGTAGGCAAGTACATAATAATGAGAATCAGACAAGTCATAAAATAAAATAAATGTCCCTATGAGGTGAGAAGAGTTTGGTTTGGTGTTAAAGTGGAAGAAAGAAGAACCAAGTGCTAACAGTGGGTTGACCTTTTCAAGTTCAACTGTTTGGTTTTTTTGTTTCTTTGTGTGTGTTTTTTGTTTGTTTATATCTATCTATCTATTTATTTATTTATTTATTTTGTGTGTGGTGTGTGTTTTGAGACAAACACACACCACACACACTGTCTTCCTATTAGATTTTTTTAAAAGGGACTTTTTCTGTCTTACTTCCCATGGGGTCCATCAGATTTGAAGTGTCAAGGCCTCAGCAAGGTATTGTGTGCACAAACCCCTGTAACTTCAATGCTTAGCAGAGGAGACAAGATCAAGAGCTCAAGTTCATCCCCAACCTCCTTAGTGAATTCTTTTGAATATTTTATTTTTATTTTTAATTTTGTGTGTGCATATGCTCATGAGTACAGTTGCCCACAAAGTTCAGAAGAGGACATTGAATCCCCTGGAGTTACAGAAGGCTGTGAACTTCTTGATAGACATGCTGGGAAGTGAACTTGGGTCCTCTGGAAGAGCAGTGTATACTCTAAAGCACTGAGTCATCTCTCTAACCTCTAGGTAGTGATTTTGAGGCTAGCCAGATCTCTATGAGACACTTTTCTGGGCCTGGTGTCACATACTTTTAAGTTAGCACTGGGAAGGTAGAAACAATTGGATCTCTGTGAGTTTGAGGCCAACCTGGTATATATATATGGTGAGCTCCAGGTTAGCTAGAGCTACATAGTGAGAACCCATCTTAAAAATAATCCGTGTTCTGTGAAAATGGCATTAGAACATAAAACTAAGAAAGGCAGGAAGCAGGAAGCATCTCTGTGAGTTTCAGGAGGCAGGAGGGATCTCTGTGAGTTTGAGGTCAGTCTTTCCTACACAGCAAGTTCCAGGACAGCCGGTGCTACACAGAGAAACCCTATCTTGAAAAAAGAAAATGAAAAGAAAAGGAACATGTAGTCCACAGAATTATTATTATAACTGGAGGTTTCTTTCTCTACCCTATAAAAGAACAAATAGAAATTAAATAACTACGACTTAGGAAAAAACCCCAACCAAACAAAAACAAACAATCAGCCATGTCTGATTTCCAATGCCAGACTTTCTAGTCACTCCAAAATGTTGAAATACAAATATAATAGTTTCTTATTTTAGTTCAATAAAACATGAAATTTTTCAAATTTATTTATTTAAAGTCAAGGTTTCCCTATGTAGTCTTGCCTGGTGTGGAACTTGAAGTGTAGAGCAGGCTGGCCTTAATTTCACAGAGATCCACCTGTCTCTTCCTTCCATGTGCTAGGATTAAGGTCATGGACCACAATGCCTGGCTAGCAGAGTATTCCTGAGTGTTGGGATTATAGGCTTGCTCCACTATACTGGGCATAAAAGGTCTTCCGCCTCCTCCTCCTCCTCTTCCTTCTTTTCTCTCTCTCTCTCTCTCTCTCTTTAATTTATTTATTTGTTATATGTAAGTACACTGTAGCTGTCTTTAGATACCCCAGAAGAGGGCACCAGATCTCATTACAGATGGTTGTGAACCACCATGTGGTTGCTGGGATTTGAACTCAGGACCTTCAGAAGAGCAGTCAGTGCTCTTAACCGCTGAGCTCTCTCTCCAGCTCCTTTCTTCTCTCTCTCTTTTTTTTTTTATTTTGTTGTTGTTGTTTTGTTTTGTTTGTTTGAGGTAGGGTTTCTTTCTCCGTGTAGCCCTGGCTGTCCTGGAACTTGCTCTGTACACTAGTCTGGCATTGAATTTAGTGATCCCCAGCTTCTGCCTCCAGAGTGTTGTGATTAAAGGTGTGAGTCACCATATTGGTTATAAAAGGTATTCTTAAGGTCAGTCTTGGTGGCACTGGGAAGGCAGTTGGAAGATCTCTGATGACTCTTAGGCCAGCCGGGGCTAAATAGTGAAACCATGTTCCAAAACTGAAAAAGGATTTTAAAAAAAAGAAAGAAAAAGAAAATTGTTAGGTTAGTTGGTTCTTATTTTTTAATGTCTATTTGTTTACTTAATTCTTTGTGGAAAGAGGGTAGAACCCAGAGCCTTTTTATGTTCAAGACAGGCACTGTAGTATTGAGCTATTTTCTGTCATGGAACCCTAGTTTGTAATCAAATAGGAGATTATATTGGACTAGCATATACTCAAAGGGTGGGGGTTAGTCTTTTTGAAATGTTTCAACTGCTTTATAGCTACTTGTGGACTACTGAAGATTTAAGTATGCCTTTTTGTAGGCAGCGGATCAAAATTTTGGACACTTTGTTGCCCTTATTCCTTGTATAAAATGTATCATTTGTATGAAATGTGTCATCAGGCTTTCTTAAGTATCTCTTGAATTATGAGCTTCAGGCTGACTGTGATCACACTCTTGTCTAGATTACTGTCTTATCCTAATAAGAGTTTACTTTAAAAATTTTTAATATTTGTGTGTGTGTGCCACAGATATTACATGTGCCATGGCAGGAATGTAGAGGTCAGAGGAGGATAGCTTTCAGGAATTGGTTTTCTCCTTCTACCAGGTGTGATTCAAGGATTGTCCTGAGGTGGTGGGGCTTGACGGCAAGCATGTTTACCTGCTGAGCTGAGACTCTGTGGCCTCCAACAAGAAATGGCTTTATTTCCTATCTGATCCGGCTATGAGAAGCTAAAGTCAGATTGTAAATCCGGTTGCATCTTTCCTTCAGCCTGCCCGCCTTCCAAATCAGCACTGCCAGGAATATTTTGGTTGTTTGGTGGTTCTGGTGAATGAATCCATGATTTTGCGTGGGAAAAACATGCACAATGTCTTCCTTTTAAGTGTTTTTTGTTTTTCTTCAGATTTTGTACAGCCTACGTACGGCCTTAGCTACTTATCACACTTTTACTTCTTTTATGTTTTTATTTATGTGTATGTTTGTGTGCCGTGTGTACATATACTCTCAGGTTAGAAAGAGTCAGAAACCATGGAACTGGAGTTATAGGTTGTTATGAGCTGTCCAGTATAGATGCTGGGAACTAAACTCAGGTCCTCTTCAAAGCAGAAAGCACCGTTAAATGCTGAGCCATCTCCTTGGCCCTTCACACTGTTTCTACCTCAGGCAAACTGCTGTCTGTTTTTGCTGTGTTTCCTCCTGCTACAGGCGGCTTTCCACTTCTGGAAACACCTCTCATTTTGACCTCAGTCCTTATCTTTTACCTTTCAGTTTTTACTTCCTTGTGTAAGAAGTCTTAGATCTCAATTAGGTTAAACCCCTTTACTGGCTCTTTTCCTACCTTTCTGTCCTTTATGTTGGTTATAGTGAGTTTGCACTTCTCTGATTTCATGACTATAAACCACTGAGTTGCAACATTTTGCTTTTTCTCACCTTCGTATGAAAATTGTCTACAAGATTAGAACTTAATGATCAGGAAGAACCTGCTCCCAATGCCACACCTCCTCCATCGCAACTCCTAATTCTTCCCAAAAGGTTCCCACAACTGAAATCAGGGTTCAGATATCTACCCCTTTGTGGGCCATAATCCTTCAAACCATGACACCATCCATGTTCTTTGAGACAAGTCTCTTGCTAGCTTGGAACTCATCAATTAGACTCAACTAGTTGGCACATGAGGCCCATGGGTTTTCTTGTCTCAAACCTCCCTTGCCCAGGGATTATAATTGTGTGCTACCAGGTCTGACAGTTTTACATGGGTTCTGAGGATGAAACTTACATTCTTGTGCTTGTAAAGAAAGCACTTTACTGATTGAGCCCTCCTTCTAGACTCCCTGCCCCCGCTGCCTTTTGAGTTTTTGAAATGAGGCTTCCTGTAGTCTAGTCTGTATCTGAGTGGATGACCTTGACCTTCTGATATTCCTGCTCACCTCTTCATCCTGTGTACCTAGATTGTAGTGGAGAGTCACCATGTTTGATTACATATGATGCTGGTGATCAAACCAATGGCTTTATGCATGCTTGGTAAGCATTAACTGAGCTACATCCCCTGACCATTAATTGTATTTATTGATATTGTCTTTTAAAGATTTAAGTTTATATTTTTATCAAATTAATTAATTTTATTTTGTGTGTGAATGTTTTTTTCTACCTGTATATGTACACCTTGTACATGTTTGGCATCTGTAGAGGTCAGAAGAGAGCATCAGATCCCTTGAAACTGGAGGTATGGACAGTTGTTAGATACTGTATGGGTGTCTAGAAATCCAACTTGCTATGGAAGAGTAGCTAGTGCTCTTAACCTCTGAGTCATCTCTCCCACTCCATTACTTTTACTTTTAAGTGTGTGTGTGTGTGTGTGTGTGTGTGTGTTGGGAGAGAACAGAGGTATCAAAACATCCTGGAGATGGAGTTACAGGAGGTTTTGAGCAGTCCAAAGTGGGTTCTGGGATCTAAATCTCTGCAAGAGAAATATCCGCTCTTGATCACCAAGCCATTTCTCCAACCCTGTCATTTTTAATTTTTCAAATTTTGTTAAACCTTTTGAAAATAATTATTATAGTTGAGTGCGGTACACAGGCCTGTAATTTCAGCACTTGAGAGAAAGAGGCAGATGGATCAGAAAGTCATCTTTAACCTTAACTATACATCAAATTTGAGGACAAGCTGATACTGTCTCAAAAAGCTAAAAATGAAAGCCATGAATATTTTGTGGTTCTATTATCCTTTTTAGACATGGGTTGACTTGATATAAATTCTCATTTGAAATTATGGTATTTCTTGCCTTCACTTTATTTTGTTATTTTATCTTAAATCTTATTTTGTGTGTGTTTTATACTGTGTATATGTAGTATGTGTTCCTTACTCTGTCTCATTGCATTGGAGACAGGACCACTTGGCAGCAAACTGCATAGGACAGGCTAATGGCCTCTGAACTTCTGAGGAGTCTCCTGTCTCTGCCTTCAGGGATGCATTTGCTACTGCGTCTGGCTTTTATGTGAGTCTGGGAACCCAAACTTAGGTTGCCAGGCTTGATGGTGAGTGCCTTCAATTTCCTTAGCACTCTGTTATTCTGTGCTTGCTGCCTTAAAGGTGGGATTCAGGGTCTTGTGTAGGCCAACGCTCCAACTGAACTACTTCTCTGCCTCTAGTTCTTGTGCTCATGATTTTAGTTCTTCATAACTAAAGTCTACAGCGAGGCTATAAGAAAAAACATCTTTAAGAAGTTTATGTTAACAACAGCAAAATAATAAGAGTAATTGTTTCTGAGCTTTTGCTTTGAGTCAGACTCTGTTGAACCTCTCTCTTCTTGATGTTAGCTGAAAGGCAGAAATGCCACATATGTTAGGCATTTCTCACACACTTAATATGAGTGGAAACTGGAATTAAATCTTGTCATTTTGCAAACAAAATTCAGAGTGAAAGAGGAAAATTGCCCAAGATCACTTACCAAGAAAATGATGAAGTGTAATTTTTATTCATGTCTATATTATTTTGTCTCCATTGTCAGTGTTTATTCTGTTTAACTTTATTATTTCTTATGAAGCAAGTGGCTAGTTTATCCGTGTGTGAGTGTGTGTGTATACATATATGTATATATATATACATATATGTGTATATGTATATATATATATATACATACATACATACATACATACACACATACATACCCCAGTGAGCATATATATAACAGCTAATTTGGGGAATTTATGTGCTGATACACTTGTTTGGTTTTGATAGCTTGGGTGCATGTGTGCATGCGTGCATGCACCAGTCTGTTCCTGAATCTGGACTTAGACTGGTGTCCAGTAATCCCCAGTGATCCTTTTTGTCTCCATGCTCCCCCATTTTCCACAGTGCCAAGGTTAAAGGCATCTGTATACCAGGACCAGATTATTACGTGTTAAGATCCAAACTCAGATTCTCAAGCTTGAGTAACAAGTGTTACCCACCCACTTTGTGGCTGCTGCATTCAAGAGAGCTTCCTCCACCTTGCTGGCTGAGGCATTGGGTGGGTTGCCTGGGGCAATGCTAGAGACCTAATCCTGGTAGTGTGGTACCGTAGAGCTGGCAAGCAGACCAACTCAGCTACCACTCAGGCTCTGATACAAGGCTTTGTGTTGGCCTATCCCAACATCTACACCATCTATGATCTACTGGTGCACACAAAGAGATTAGTTTTACAGATCCAAAGCTGCAGGTTCTCCATGACACAGAATGACAACAGGATATCCGAGAGGAGCCTCAATTAGGATCCAGTATTAATAGTGTGACAGGAGCCAGAGGCCTTGAACTTGACCAGTGACTCTTTGCAATGAACTTCTTTGCAAGCAAAGAAGTGTGAACATATACTGTGGGATACACTACAGCTTTTATGACTAGATTTTTATTTATTTTTTAAATTTTCTTTTCTTGGGGGAGGTTTCGAGGGCAGAAGGAAGATAGAGGGATAGGGAGATGAATGGGATTGGGGTGCAATTCACAAAGAATTAATAAAAAGTTTAAAAAAAGTGTTATTTTTTATAGAGCCTCTCTAGCCTTGTTGATAATGCTTCTTAAAATATGGTTTTATTTCTGGGTGTAGGGTTCATGCCTTAATCCCAGTACGTGGGATGAAGAGTGAGTTTAAGGCTAACTTCAGGATAGCTAGGAATATGTAGAGAGAAACCCTGTCTCAAACAACCCCAAAATTTGTTTTATTGCTGGCTGTGATGGTGCACACCTTTAATCCCTGTGTTTGCAGGTTAGAAGCAGGCATATAGACCTGTGTGATGCAGCCATGGGTCTGCAACAGTGAGCTCTAGGACAACTAAGGCTATATAGTGAGTGAGCCTTGTCTACCACTCCCCCCACCAAAAAAAGTAAAGAAAAAAACACGATTTTATAAGGATATGGGACTGCTTCAGTTTGTCCACAGCTATAAACTAGGATGTGTCTCCTGTTCTAGGAGGTGTATGATTTTTGCCAGCTGTAGATAGTTTAATTCTGGGGACTCTGGAGAGAGTATAAATGGGAGAGCCCTGAAAGGGCCTGTGGTGGCTTTTGCTCCCCGTGCTATAGCTGATTTTTATGATGGCTGCTGCCTGATTACTGGATTGCTGGTTTGCTGGTTGGAGATATCCTGACTATGGAGATTGAACTTGCCCCAAGGAACCTAAAACCCATAATCAGTAGGAAGTAGTCTAAAAAGGTCTACACCCCCTTTTCCCTCTAACTTTCTCTCTCCTATTTAGTGTGTATGTGTGGGGGGTGGTGGTGGAATGGATTAGGGTAGAATAAAGGTTGGAAGGGTGGTAGGTGTAAGAACCCAATAAAGAAGCTTTAAAAAGTATGTCTACAGAAAGTCATGGTGGCTCACATTGTAATCTAAACCTAGGAAGTTGAAGTTGGAGGATGGCCGTGAGTTTCAGGCCACCCTGGACTAAAGGGTGAGATTCTGTTTCAAAAAAAGGGGACAGGACTTGGGGAGATAGCTTATTTAGTAAATTGCTTACCTTGTAAAAGTGAAGACCTGATTTGATTCCCAGAATTCACAAAGAAGTTCTGGGTGTTGGTGGTGAACACTTGTAATCACAGAGCTGGGGTGGTGGAGACAGGAGGATCCCTAGGCTCCCTGACATCCTGGCCTAACTGTTAAGTATGGGATCAACAAGACACAGACTGAAAAAGGAATAACTCATAAATAGTGACTCAACTAGAACTGTATAATGATGCTTAAATTCAGTAATTATAGCCTTGTAGGGTCTTACATGGTTATTCCAGTAGCAATTGATGGTGTAGGACAATATAGTAATTCTCTTAAGTATTTATAATTCTATTCATTGCCAACTAACAATGGTTTGAATAATTTACATTCTTTCACATAAAAACAAATTAATCTCCAGTATGCTGATAACAAGTCTATGCATTTGGAAGACTGAGGCAGAAAATGGAGAGTTTGAGGCCGGACTGATCTTGTCCTCTGATCTTCCCATGTGCATGCACACACATGCATACAAACACAGTAAATAAAAATGTAACACAAATAAAAAGTAAATTAATGAGCTGGGCGATGGTGGTGCACGCCTTAATTCCAGCACTCGGAGAGACAGAGGCAGGTGGCAATAGATCTCAGTGAGTTTGAGGTCAGCCTGATCTACAGAGTGAGTTCTAGGATAGCCAGGGCTACACAGAGA
Source organism: Tokudaia tokunoshimensis (assembly GCA_036184795.1). Lineage (NCBI taxonomy): Eukaryota > Metazoa > Chordata > Mammalia > Rodentia > Muridae > Tokudaia > Tokudaia tokunoshimensis. The sequence continues at coordinate 58,265,036 of BTHU01000008.1, forward strand.
AATCTTGCCCCCCAGAAAACCAAAAACAAGAAAAAGAAAACATGATTCTTTGGATATAGAAATATTAATTTATACAGAAGTGACTATTACTAAGGGTTGTTATTATTACCATTATTGAGGCATTACCTTACAGTGTAGGTCAGTCTCTACTGGAACTTATTATGTGATCCAGGATGTCCTGAAACTCACAATGTAGTCCAAGATGCCCTTGAACAGCTGAAATCTTACCGCCTCAGCCTCCGGCGAGTTGGGATTAGAAATGTCTAGTGTATGGTTACTTTATTCATTTCATTATTTTTTAAAATTTAATTTGGCTTTTTTTACTTACTTTACAACCTGCTCAATACCCCTTTCCTGGTCAACCCTCCCCACAGTCCCTCCTCTGTCCTCCATCCCCTTCTCCTCTGAGCAGGTAGGGGCCTTCCTGGGTATCCTCCCACCCTGGCACTTAAAGTCTCTGGGAGGCTAGGTGCATCCTCTCCCACTGAGGCCAGACAAGGCAGCACACCTAGGGGAAAGGGGTCCAAGGCAGGCAACAGTGAGAGACAGCCCCCACTCTAATTGTTAGGGGACCCACGTGAAGACTAAGCTGCACATCCACCTAGGTCCAGCCGGTGTATTTTCTTTGCTTGGTGATCACACTCTGAAAAGCTCAAGGGTCTTAGGTTAGTTGACTCTGTTGGTCTTCCTGTGGAGTTCCTGTCCCCTTCTGGGCCTGGAATCCTCCCTCCTATTTTAGTGCTAGGGATTGAACCTAAGACCCAATGAATGCTAAACATGTGATCTAATATTGATATACACTCTCAGTCCTAGTTTTTTTTTTGTTTGTTTTAATGAATTACAAATTTAAAACAATTGGGCCAGTGTTCTTACTATAGACCAGGTTAGCCTAGAACTTGCTAAATAGATCAGGCTGGCCTCAAACTCCTTTTCTATCTGTGCTTCCTGAGTGCTGATATCAAAAGTTTGTGTTACCATGCCTTGCTTGTTTTTGTAAGACATGATTTCATTATCTGACCCAGATTGGACTTGGAAAATCACTGCTGTGAGTTATCTATTAATATTTGTTTGCAAAGCTTGTAAAGAAAATCCTTATTTTAGATATCATAGCATTGTAAGGACTAAAAAGGACTCACTGAAGCACTTAGTGTGATTGTAAACAGTCAATCAAGTTAGCCACTATTACATTCCTTTGGTTATTGAACTTTTGAGAATTTAGTTACTTAAACCAATCCTAAGGAGGAACAACTGTTTGGATTCACCCTGGGATCTATATATTTAGTGGTTTTTTTTTAAAAAAAAATTATTAATATTTAATTAGTTTACTTTTTTGAGATAGGGAGACCTTGTGAACTTGGCTAGCCTGAAACTTGCTTTGTAGACCAGCATAGCCTTCAATTCAAAGATCTCTCCTGGTTAATTACGTGTGTGTGTGTGTGTGTGTGTGTGTGTGTGTGTGTGTTAATTATATGCATATATGTGTGTATGTGGGTGGGTTTGTGCGTATGAGTGGAGTGTCCAAAATATCCAGAAGAGGGTGTTGTATCCCTTGGGGCTGGAGTTACAGGCAGTTGTGAACTGGTCCTCTGGAAGACCAGTACCCACTTTTAACTGTAGAGACATCTCTGTGGCATTTTAGTGTTCTGGTGTGTGTGTGTGTGTGTGTGTGTGTGTGTGTGTGTGTGTGTGTGTTTGTTGCTATGGATCAAACTTGGCTTTATGTATTCTAGGCATTTCTTTACCTCTGAATGACAACTGCTAGCCCTTGTGTGGGCTTTTATGAATGTCAAAAAAATGAGTACTTTGAATCTTTATAGTATAGCTTTTAAAAATCAGTTCTAGGGGCTGGAGAGATGGCTCAGCGGTTAAGGGCACCAACTGCTCTTCCAAAGGTTCTGAGTTCAAATCCCAGCAACCACATGGTGGCTCACAACCATCTATAACACGATCTGACTCCCTCTTCTGGAGTGTCTAAAGACAGCTACAGTGTACTTCCATATAACAAATAAATAAATCTTTAAAAAAAATCAATTCGCCGGGCGGTGGTGGCGCACGCCTTTAATCCCAGCACTTGGGAGGCAGAGACAGGAGGATTTCTGAGTTCGAGGCTAGCCTGGTCTACAAAGTGAGTTCCAGGACAGCCAAGGCTACACAGAGAAACCCTGTCTCAAAAAACCAAAAAAAGAAAAAAAAATCAATTCTAATTGTATACTTTGGTTTTTTTTCATAATAGACTCTTTTAAATATTTGTTGTTGTTGTTGTTGTTATTATTATTATTATTGCTGCTGTTGTTGTTGTTATTATTTTGACCCAGGGTTTCTCTGTGTAGCCTTTGCAGCTGTCCTGGAACTCACTCTGTAGACCAGGCTGGCCTCAAACTCACAGAGATCCACTTGCCTCTGCCTCCCTAGTGTTGGGATTAAAGGCGTATATCAGCTCTGCCTGACTAAAGTTAGATAAAGTTAAATATCTATTTAACTGCTGTAAAGAGGACTTCAAAGATTTTTGGCCCTTTTCCCAAGGGCAGGGGTTTGTCCTTTCTTGTGGCTAAGAACTTTCCTTTCCCACAGTCTTACATGTCCTGTGCTAAATGTCATCTGTCCCCCTGGAAGGAACCAGACGTCAAAGACCAAATGATTCATGATGTTAAATTGAGGCTTTCCCAAGGCATCGCCTGTGTAGAGCACAGGAAAGAAATGGAAGGAAAGGTGAAGAATTCTCAGCCTATTATTGCAGTTACTAAGTATGTAATCAGCAATTAGGTGAGGTGTTATTTGGGTTTAAGTATATTTGGAAATAAGAGTAAAATATGAATTTTACTCTTAAAATTTTGGAGCCTGAGTTTTGGAATTAATAGTTTTGTAAATATTAAGCACCCACAAGTTTTCTCCTAGAATGGGACCTATTATTTTCAGATCCTAGAGCTTCAGTTACAGGTGTGAGTTTCCACACCTGACAGGATTAGCATATTGGAATAAACTTTTCTAACTATGGCTTTATCTTTTTGGAAAAAACATAGGCCTCATTTTATACCAGAAAGGGTGGCTCATTACAGTCTCAATACTCTGGAACTGAGCCCTAACTCTGGTCTTTTTTCAGTTATTTTACACTTTCTATTTTCATCCTGCTTTAAAATTTCAGATGATAGCATATTTTATTTTTCTTGATTAATTCCTAGAACATTTTCTCTCTGCATACCTTCATGTAACAGCTCATCAGAAAGACTGGGAGAAGCTCAGAGTGGCAGGGCATTTGTTTTGCATGAGAAAAGGCTGGGTTTGAGGTTAACCTGGGCTACATAGTGAGACTCTTTTAAAAAACAAAACCAACTCCTTTACTACTGGAGTAATTGCTAGTTTTTATTCCTGCTTCTTTGGAACTGGGTGGTGGGGGGGAGGGGGGAAACTCCTATAATACTTTACTCGGCTTGCAGTTTTCAGGGCTGAGGACCTGGAGTCAGCTATGTCTGCTACCTGCTTTTAGAAAGAATTCTTAGAAGCCGATTGGTGGTTTGGAGATGTGGCTGGAGTGCTGGAGCGAGTCCTATCATATGCCATCTATCCCCAGCACCAAAATAGAATCTAAAGGTTAGTGTTGGACTTATTTTATTTGGGGGATAAGGATATAACTATGTAGCTAAAAAAAGGGGGGGGGGCAGATTTCTCAGTGGTTAAGAGCACTGACTGCTCTTCCAGAGGTCCTGAATTCAATTCCCAGCAACCACATGGTGGCTCACAACCATCTCTAATGGGATCTGATGCCCTCTTCTGGTGTTTCTGAAGACAGCGACAGTGTACTCAAATAAAATAAATAAAATCTTAAAAAAAAAAAAAAGACTAGCCTTCAATTCTGTTTTCTGTTTTTGTTTTTTCTTTTTCTTGTCTCTAGAGATTAGGTTTTACACTGTAGCCCAAGGATCCTGACACTCCTCTGGCCTTTGCCTCAAGAGTGTTAGGATTACAGGGGTGAGCTACTACACCCAAATGCTCTCGGATTCTTGATCCCCGTACTTCAGCCGCTCAAGTTCTGGTGAGCATTAGACTCTTCCCCTCCCCCTAATTGAGATAGTATCATTTTTGTTGTTGTTTTATTTTGTTTATTTATTTATTTTTTTGAAACAGGGTTTCTCTGTATAGGCCTGTCTGTTCTGGAACTTGCTTTGCATACCAGGCTAGCCTGGAATTTATTTTGTAGACCAGGCTGGCCTTGAACTTAGAGATCTGCCTGCCTCTGCTCCTCAGGTGCCGGGAGTAAAGGTGTGTGCATCTCCACATCCAGCTGAGCATTAGGTTCTTAAGCATGGAGACTGGGGACAGGAATCGGATGCAGAAGCTGAGACGTCCCATGACCTGTGGATCATATTATTTGTTTATTCTGGGATGTATCATTTTGGTCTAGACTATGAAAGGCTATGACCTAAGTAGTAGATGAGAGATTTTTTTTTTCTTATTTTAATTTTTTGGCTTTTCAAAACAGGGTTTCTCTGCATAGACCTGGCTGTCCTGGAACTCACTTTGTAGACCAGGCTGGCCTCGAACTCAGAAATCCACCTGCCTCTGCCTCCCAAGTGCTGGGATTAAAGGCGTGCGCCACCACTGCCCAGCTATTTATTTTTATTTTTATTTATTTTATGTGTATGAATGTTTTTGGATGCATGTATATATGTGTATCACTTGCATGCCTGGTTCCCATAGAGTTCAGAAGAAGGCTCGAGATTCCCTGGAACTAGAGCTATGGATGGAACTACCATGTGGGTGCTGGGAACCTAACCCTGATCCTCTCTAAGAGCAGCCATCCCTAGAGATGACTGTCCCTAGTTTCTCCTTCTGTTTAGGCCAGGTATAAGTATTTGCTTAACAGATTTAGCATTTATTCAAGTAAGTTCCCTAAGGGTTAGCTCTGGCCCTACCATGATCCATTATTCTCATTTTACTTATTACGATCTTTAAAAAAAAGTGACCTCTTGGTGGTACATGTTTGTAATTATAGCACTCAAAGTAGACACAGGAGGATCAGAGGAATTCAAGGTCATCCTAAGGTATATCTCATGTTCAAAACCAGTCTGACATCATGATACCCTGACTCAACCTTAAAAAAAAATATATCCCAGGCTGGTGAGAAGGCTTGACAGTTAAAAGCACATTGCTCTTCCAGAGGACCTAGGTTCAGTTTCTAGAACCCATGTGGAGGCTTACAAACATGTGTAGCTTCCAGTTCAAGGTGATCCAGTGCCTTCTTCTGGCCTCCAAAAGCACTTTATGCACATGATGCATATACATATATGCAGGCAAATCCCTCGTAATATAAAATAAAGTAAATGATTAAAAATTATTTCGGTTCACATTCATTAACTTGAAACAGAAAATAGACTGGTTATCACTTCACTCAATGGAAAAACTACTTCATAGCAACACTCAGACATTTGAGAGAAGCTGAATGTGAGCTTGTGCTTATAATGCTAGCATTGTAGAGGCTGAGGCAAGAGGATTGCCTTGAACTTGAGGCAAGTCTACCTCTACAGTATCACTGTGCTAATTTTGGAATCTGAGTCAAGAAAATCTATATTCTTGGAAGGGTGTGATTGCTCATACATATTTGTAATTCCAGCAGGAGGGATGTTGAAGCAGGAATGGCTTGGAATCCTTAGGAAGTCCTAAGCCATTCTGAGGAACATAGTGAAACTCTGTCTTAGAAACCCAAAGAACAGGGGTGCACACACCCCTTTATTCATTTATATTTTGTTTATTTTTATTATTTTACACTGTGCCTGTCTTGTGTGTCTGTGTGAAGTTGTAGGAATGTGCGCTTGAGTGTAGGTACCTGCAGAGACCAGAGAATTTGGACTTTTCTGGAGCTGGAGTTTCAGATGGTTGTGAGCCACCTGATGTGGGTGCTAAGACTCGAACTCAGCTTCTCTGGAAGAGTAGTATAGGCTTTTAATCCTGAGCCATCTCTCCAGCCCTATTTCTTGTTTTAAGATCTTATTTTTATCTTATGTCTGTGTTTGCTGGAATGTATGTTTGTGTACTGTGTACTTGTAGTACCCAAGCCAGAAGAGGACACCAGATCCCCTGGGACTGGGGGTATAGACTTGTGAGCTGCTATGAAAGTGCTGGGAATCAAACTTAGATCCTCCGGAAGAACAGCTGATGCTCTTAACTACTGTGCCATCTCTCTAGTCCCCTCCAGCCATATTTTAAAAAATATTTTAAATTATGTGTGTATGTTTGTATGTGGGTATGTGCACATAAGTGCAGATGTATAAGAAGCCAAAGGTCAGGTTGCCCTGGAGCTTGAGTTAAGGGCGGTAGAGAGTTACCTGACATGGAATGCTTGGGAATAAATTGGGGTTCTCTGCAAGAGCCTTTTAACTCCTGAGCCTTCTTTCTGTGTACTCCCTCCCCTTTACCTTTTCATTATCTTTTTCCTTTTGAGAGAGGGTTCAAGTAGTCTAGACTGTCCTCAAACTAGAATTTATTGTATAACAGAAAATGACTTCATACTCTGGTTTATTTTCTTAAGCTTTTAAAGTATTGTACTATTATTATGATGATGATGATGGTGGTGGTGGTGGTGATGGTGGTGGTGTGTGTGTGTGTGTTCTTGTTCCACCATATGGTTAGTGTTGGGTGCTTCCAGGTTCTTGACCTCTGATTTAAATACTTGAACATACTGGTAATGAAACTATTCAGAGAAAAATAATAGAAAAGATAAGAATGCAGTGCAAGAGAGAAGCAGGACACATGAGTAAAAGTAGTTGTCTTAGTCACTGTTTTATTGCTGTAAGAGATCAAAGCAACTCTTAAAAAAGAAAGTATTTAATTGGGAGCTTGCTTACAGTGTCAGAGACTTGATCCATTATCATGTAGGGAAGCCTAGTACTGGAGCTGTAGCTGAGAGCTACATCCTGGTGTGCTGTCAGAGGAACAGACATTGAAACCTCAGAGGCCACACTCATCCTCTGGTCCTTTCAAACAATTCCTCTTCCTGGTGAGTAGGCATTCAAATAAATGAACCTATGGGGGACATTTTTTTTTTTTGGTTTTTCGAGACAGGGTTTCTCTGTGTAGCCTTGGCTGGCCTGGAACTCGCTCTGTAGACCAGGCTGGCCTCGAACTCAGAAATCCGCCTGCCTCTGCCTCCCAAGTGCTAGGATTAAAGGCGTGCGCCACCACCGCCCGGCTATGGGGGACATTTTTATTCAAGTCATTACGGTACTCAAGGGCTCCCCACTATTGTTTTTTGTTTGTTTTTCTTTTTGTTGTTGTTGTTTTTTTCTTTTTTCATAGACAGTTTCTATGTATATCCTTGGCTGTCCTGGAACTCATCTGTAGACCAGGCTGGCCTTGAACTCACAAAGATTTGTTTGCCTCTGCCTCCTGAGTGCTGGGATTAAAGGCCTGTGCCACCATCACCTGGCTAGCTCCGATTATTGTTGTGGCTTTCTTTGATGGAGTTAAGAGATGGAAGAATGTGGTTATTAGGGGCATAATGAGGGTGGCTTGTTTGATAGGTTATGTCATGTGTTTACTTTTCCTACTACAAATGTCCCTTCCTGCGATGCATCTGATTTTAATATGAATAGGCATAAGATGGTAAATTCTCCCTGAAAGTTCTCTTGGAGTATACAGCTGGCCTTAGTGTTTGTGTACCGCATGTCTCACTCAGAGCTGTATCAGACCTTCTGTTTTTCATACTTGTTATATTGGAAATGTACTTGAATAGAGGCTACCTAAATTTGGGTTGGAAAATGGCTCAGTGATAAAAAGCATATACTGCTCTTACAGAGTTCAGGGCCTGAGTTCAGTGCAGAGCATCCTCAGCAGGAGGCTCAAAACCGCCTGTTACTCCAGTTCCAGGGGGATCTAGTGCCCTCTTCTGGACTCCACAGGTACCTGCACTCACATATGTACACACACACACACACACACACACACACACACACACACACACACACACACGCATGCACATATACACTTATAAAAGTAAAATCCCTTTTATTTTCAAGAAAACTATCTAAACTTGATTGTTTCTAGGGATGAAGAAATCTGTACCGTTGTTCATAGAGAGAGGTAGATATATGTTTGTGTTGTGTGTGTGTGTGTGTGTGTCTATCTTTGTTGTTTTTGGGAGTTCTTTATACTTTTACTCTTTGCTGGGGAGTTTTTTGTTTTGTGTTTGTTGTGCTAGGCTATGGCCTTGTGTGTTGTAGGCAAGCACTGCACCACCCCTTTGTACCTCCTGATTATTTTACTTAAAATTTTTTTGAGGCAAGGCTTTCTCTTCTGAGTAGCTGTAATTACAGACCTATATCACCATTGCTGAATTAGAGAGGAGTTTGTAAGTCTGGAAAGAAGGGGTGCCACTTGTGTTTAGTCAACATTAGCAAATGCCTCTAGCAGGAAAGTGAGCCTGGCACATGTGGAAGGGTCCTGTCTAAGACTAGAGGTTCAAGACCTTTGGCCTTGCAATGAAGACTGTCAAAGGACAGAATCAGTTGGTACAATAGTTTTAAAAGAAAAAAAAAATATATTTTTTTGTTCTCAGGTGACCCAGATTGGCCTTAAATTTTCTAAGTGGCTTAGATAAACTTGAACCCCTTATCCTCCTTCATTGACTCCAAATTTCAGGATTATAGGTTTATGCCACCCACTTTGCCTGACTTAATTTAAAATTAGTGTGTGTGTGGGAGGGACAATTGTAAGTATATGTAGGGGGAGAGGTTATATGTTGGGTGGCTTCTATTGCTTTCCATGTTAATTTTTTTAAAGATTTATGTATGTATGTATGTATGTATGTATGTATGTATGTATGTGAGTACACTGTAGCTGTCTTCAGACACACCAGAAGAGGGCATCGGATCCCATTACAGATGATTGTGAGCTATCATGTGGTTGCTGGGAGTGTTCTTATCCGCTGAGCCATCTTTCCAGCCCCCACATTAATTTTTGAGACAAAGTCTTCCTCTTAACCTGGTTGAGCTAAACTTGCTAGGTAAACCCTCAGACCTTCTAGTCTCTCTGCCTTCCAGTGCTGGGATTATAGGTTCAGGCTACTATGCTTGGCTTTTTTGAGGGGGAGGGGGAGGGTTTGATTTTTTTTTTTTTAAGACAGGGTTTCTTTGTGTAACCCTGGATGTCCCAGAACTTGCTCTGTAGATCAAGCTGGCCTCAAACTCACAGAAATCTGCCTGCCTCTGCCTCCCAAGTGCTAGGAGTAAAAATGTGCACCACCTCCTCCTGGCCTGTGCTTGGACCAAGCCTGGGTCCTCATGTTTGTGTAGCAAGCTCCTGATCCATTGAGCTATCTCTTCAACCCCCGAAATTCTTTTAAAGTATTATGTTTAGTTGGGTGTCGTAGCCCAGGCACTTAAGAGCTGAGCTAGAAGAAGATCTTGGAAAGTTATCAGTCAGCTAAAGTTGCATAGTGAGTCTGTGCCTTTAAACAAACAAACAAATGCATGCCAGAGGTGGCAAGAAGACTCAGTGTGTAACAGCCTTGTAAGCTTGGCAACCTGAGTTTGATCCTAAGAGTTGTACATAAAGCTGGAACGAAAGAGCCAACTCCACAAGGTTTTCTTCTGATTTCCATAGGTGTGCTGTGACGTGCTCCTCCGAGTCACGTAGCATAATAAAATAAAAAAAAAAACTTTAGAAATTCCTAGTTAATGCCATAAAAGAGTATATACAGTATTGGCTATAAAAGAGTAATATGCTTTCTTTAGTTTTACTTTTTAAGTATATATTATAGCTTAAACTTAGAAAAAGTTATTGGAACAAGCTAGATGTGGTTGCATGTATATCCCAGCTACACTAGAGGGTCACTTGAACCAGGGATTTGGAAGCCAAAGAGTAATAAAGGTATAGGAGGGAAAGAAGAAAGTACTCTTGTTTCCACCTCTCCCAGCTTCTTCGGACATAGCAACTGTTGCCAATTTTTTGTGTGTGTATCCTTCCAGAGTAACTGTGTACCAATATAGACTCGAATATGTTCTTCCTTATGAGATGGATACTGTATATCTTGTACTTCTCAAGGCTGCTCCCTGGAATGGAAAGACTATTATGAAGTTTGAAAACACTTGGATTCATACTTACCCATTGATTAGTTAAATAGCCTTAGACACTTTGCCTACATTCTGTGAGTCCTCTTTTCTTCCTCTCATTTTCTCATGTCCTTTTTTCGTTGTTCTGTTAAGGGTTAAACCTGGGCCCTGGTACAATCTAGGCAAGAAGTCTTGTCACTGAGCCTTCATAGTTAATAATACCCAGTTTACCATTCTGTTGAGTATGCTGAACATACAGTTCCATGTTTGTTGTTTGTTAAATGCTTTATAAATGGTTACTAAAACCAGCCTTCTATGTCTTCTTCCTGAGTGCTGAGATTACAGTCATAAGTCTTATGTGACTGGAAGCCAGCTTTGAACTAAGTGATACTGTCTAAGGGTCTGAATTGAGTTAGTTTTTTTCCTGACAGTTAAATAATTAAAAGGCAAGAAAATATAAACTTAAATGGGCTCTGACTCCTACAGAGGAGAATAGAACCTCAGTATATCTCATATAGAAGCCCGAACAAAAAGAGGATCAGTTGTTCTGCCTTACGGCCCCCCGATCTCAGGTTCATTAAAAAAATTTTTTTAAGCTGTAAATATATATTTCAGATAGGAAGCAAGCATGTTAAGCACTCATGTTCTTTTATTTTAAAGAATGTTACTTAAAAGTCTTTATAGTTTACCATATGTAAATTGGGTTTAAGTTCCTGTAATCTAGGATGGAAAACAAAGTAAAACAAAATGGCATTTAAAAGAACTCAGAAAGTGTTTATATTAGGTTATTTGTTTTGTTAGCCTTTATTACTCTAACTGAAAGACTCAAAATTCAGACAAAGCAGAACATTAAGGAAAAAAAAAACCATCTCAGACACCTTATATTGCCTCCTTAGTTTAATTTAAAAAGATGCAGTGATAATCAGAGGGCTCAGAAGGGCTAAGAAGTTTTATGGGTGCTGCCATCCTTGGTTTATGTCATGAGGTTACACATTAACCAAGATGGTGGCCAAGTAAAGTGGCTGCTTCCATCTTGATGAAGTCACCAACAAAGATGGTGGTAAGCCACATGTTTACTTTTTTCTCAAGGTAAGTCCAGCTCCCACCAGACACAAGTCCCTGTGGGATCCACTCATGTCACATATGGACATTTGTTCTCTTTTCTAAACAGACACTTTAGTTAGCCTGGATAAAGAAAGAAGCAGTTTCTAGGGCCTCAGCAAGTAGGTACCAGTTAGCAAAATAAAGAAATCAGAGGAAGGAATTGCATAGTCTGAGCTCAGAGTAACTACAGTCAGTTTGAAGTCTCTTAGCTTTTAGAGAGAAGGAGAGAAGAAACTTAACCATCATCCAGTTTTAGTTTGAAAGAGTGGTTGGGCTGTCTCACTCTTAGCAGAGACAGGACAGGAGGTATAAGCACTTTGAAAAACCCACCGCTCTGGTTCTCTCTGGGTGAAGAGTAACTTTAAAAGTTTCCCTAAAAATGTCTCTACGTCAGACACCTGGATCAGGTTTGGTTTAACCTGGTTAGAGTGAGGCCCTAGGTTAATAATGTAGTATTAATGTCTGTTTACAGATCTCTTCTCTCCCCAACCCCACTCCTGTCCCTCACCCCCAAGCAGGGTTTTTCTGTGTAGTCCTGGCTTTGTAGACCAGGGTGACCTTGAGCTCAGAGATCTGCTTGCCTCTGCTAAGTGTTGGGATTAAAAGCATGTACTACATAGAAGAATCAGGTTTGTTTTCTCTGCTAGTTAAAGAATTAAAAGCCAGGAAAGATTTGAACTGCAACAGGTGGTAGCAGAGAAGCCTTAACTACCACAAACAGAACCAGCAGTTGAAGGAAGGTGTTTGTTGTGGGAGAGGAAACACATGCAGAGACCACAGAGAAAAAGACTTGCAAAGCAGAGGGGGACTTGGGAAGCCAAGAAATCCTGTCTCTTCTCCAGGGCTGGGCTTTTAAAGCCTCTGGAGAGTTTTCCTCCCTACTTTAGGGTTGGTCAGTTAAAGACAGGATGGTTGATTGATCTACACCTGGTGTGACATGTCCTGAGCAGGCCTTGACTTGTTGAGCCAGTCTGTCAGCAGGGGACCTACTGCTGGAGACAAAAAATGCTACCAGGCTTTTGTTTCAAGTCAGGAGGATGAGGAAGATGATGGCAGTCTTAGAAACTGACCACATTCATTACCTAACCACAGCCCCTCTATTCATGTTTGCCTACCAGGGAGTCTGTCTATATCTCGGTCTCTCCTAAGGAAGACAGAAGACATTTTAGTATGTGTTAGAGGTAGGGGAGGTTGTGTGGGGTGGGCATTTGGAATTCAGTCTAGGACTATGTGTGTGACACAGGCAATCTACCATTGATCTGCACCCCAGCCAAATTTAGTATTTCTAAGGGAATAGATATTTTCTATTCATCAAGTGATAGAGACTCATTGGGCCTTTAACACTTGGATGTTGGAGTGTTGATAAGCCTTACTCTCTTCCTTCCACTGGAAGGAAGTCATTAATACTAAAGAGCTTTTCCTGTTTAATAGTCTAATTATTTCTGGCCTTTCCATGTAGCATGAAGCTTAGGGGAGCTTTGTTCAGCCTTGGTTCCCCATTGTTCAGTTCTCAGTGTGATGTAAATCTTTTAATTGTACTTAGCCTTTTGCCCCCTTAAATTCTTGTACAGTGATTGATGTAGTAGATGGAGAAGTACTGAATTTCAGAACCATTCCATTTATTTTCATTGGGTTGTTGGATGGATATTAAGCTTTTTTTCATAGTTATTTGCCCTTAAGATTTGCAGGGCTTTGAGTGTGAAGTTTATTTTTTTTAGAAGTGGGAAAAAGAGATTTTTTTTAAATCATATAATCTATTGGTATCAGAATAGAATATCTTTTAAGTAAGTTATTGCTGTCTATTTTGTTTTTATATAACACAGTATATAGCTTCATTAGCTTACTATGTAGCCCAGACTGACCTTGGCTCCCAATCATCTCACCTTCACTTCTTTAGTGCTGGGACTGTAGGTGTGTGCCTCTATAGGCTGACACCTTCTAAAGAAAGAAACAAACCTTGTGTTTGTTTTTGCTTTTGCTTTGTTTTTTTGTTTGTTAGTTTTTATTTTGTTTTGGTTTTTTTTTTTTGATTTTTAGTTCTGAGAATTAAACTCAAGAATTCTTGCTAGTCAAAGAAATAAAATTCAATACTCACTGTGTAAGATTTTGTGTACTAGATATTCTACTTATCTATCTATCTGTGTGCCTGTGTCTGTGTGTGTCTGTTGAATGCATGCAAGCATGCCATTGTGCCTGTGTGGAGGTCAGCAGACTCTGGTCTCTCCTTCCACTTCATTTCTGAGACATATGGCTTTTGTTTCTGTGATTTGTTCTGCAAGCTATCTGACCTTCAAGTTTCTGGGTAATCTTTCTGTCTTTGTCTCCCACCTTGCATTGGAGTGCTGGGTTACAGATGCTCTTTACTGCATCTGGGTTTTGACATGGGCTCCAGGGATTGAATTTGGGCTACCATTAGGCTTGTGAATAAGGCCATGACTTTCAAGACATAGACATTGTTTTAAGCAGTTGATTCTGAGTTCTAGAAATGCTGTTGTCTAGATTGCTAAGAGTCATCTCACCAATGACTTGTAAACCAACAGTTATAATTACCATATGCTCTCTGATGGGACCTACTGTTTGAACATAGAAGACTTAACTGGAAAAGAAAAGAATACATCCTGTTTGGATATATGAAGTGATAAATTATGTATTCTGTTTTATTTACTATGAATTATGAAGCATAAAATGTGTTTAAGATCTGCAAAAGGCATCATGTAAAAGGTACATACATTGAAATACTGCAGCTTCTCGCCTTTTGAAGAAGAGCATCCAACAAACAAACATGAAACTGACTTTTGTTGTTGTTTTGTTTTTTGTTTTTTGTTTTCTGCCAAGAAAGGGTTGACAAGGTTTCTCTGTATAGCCTTGGCTGTCATGGAACTCACTCTGTAGACCAGGCTGATCTTGAACTCAGTAATCTGCCTGCCTCTGCCTCCCAAGTGCTGAGATTAAAGGCGTGCGCCACCACTGCCCAGCGAAACTTTTAAAAATAGTTTGATCGCCGGGCAGTGGTGGCGCACGCCTTTAATCCCAGCACTTGGGAGGCAGAGGCAGGCGGATTTCTGAGTTCGAGGCCAACCTGGTCTACAGAGTGAATTCCAGGTCAGCCAGAGCTATACAGAGAAACCCTGTCTCGAAAAAAAATAAAAAAATAAAAAAATAAAAAAAAATAGTTTGATCAAGAGTGCATACACCTGTAATTATAGCACTTGAGTGATCAAGCAAGAGAAGAGAAAGGATGGAGCATTTGAAGCAAGCCTAAGCTACATAGTGAGACCCCAATTAAAACAATAAAAGACAGTTTGATCTATGGAAGTACAGGAAACAAATACAGTGAAGAAAAAGTGAGTAGAAGTCATCTAGATTATATTTCCTAAAGAAATAACCAGTGTGTCTAGTGCATTTCTGTTTATATTTTTTAAATAGAATATTTTCCTTATTATTTGACTATTTAATGCATGTAAACAATGTATTTTGATCATTTCTACTCCTCAGTTCATTCCCTCCTGTTTGTCTAGTTACTCTCTACACGGTCTGCTTCATGTCTTGTCTTTATTATATTTTTATATTCGTATTATTTGGACCCATTGAGTCTAACTAATGGGATGCTGCCTGATCCTGTTGATTCAGCTTTGTGCAGGTAAGCATAGATGCAAGAGCTCATGAGCACAGTGGCTGTGTTGTGGCAGAAGGCAACATTTCCCATTCTCCTACCATGTCTTCTAAGATGTTCCCTGGGCCTTTGTGCTGTGTGGATGGGCTTCACATAGCCCCATTTAAGGTTGAACATTCACTTTTCCTTGACATCTGCCCAGTTTTGAGTTTCTGCATTAACAACTGCTCTTTGTGGAGGGAAGCCTCTCTGGTCTGGGTTGAAGGCAACACTAATTTATGCTTGTTTAGGAGCCAGTTTGACAACATATCTACTAAGCAAACCAGTAGCATTAGTAGTAGTAGTAGCAGTAGTAGTAGTAGTAGTAGTAGTAGTAGTAGTAGTAGTAGAGTCTGTCTTAGGGTCTAAGGCCTCCAGAATCAGAAGCTTTTAAAAATTTATTTATATTATTTATGTGCATTGGTGCTTTGCCTACATGTATGTCTGTGTGACAGTGTTAGATCACCTGCAACTGGAGTTACAGTTGTGAGCTGCCATGTGGGTGCTGGGAATTGAACCCAGGTCCTTTGGGAGGACAGCCAGTGCTCTTAACCACTCAGCCATCTCTCCAACCTCAAAACATGAGCTTTTGATCAGGTTTACAGTACCAGGCGTGTATTCCCTCTTGTAGCATGCCTAAGATCCAGTGTAAAAGTAATTAGTTGCCACCATAATCTTTGTGCCAGTTCTACCAGAGGACAAAGCACCAACGCATATAAATAAAATAAATAAACATTTTAAAAAAGCTTATGATTCTGGAGGCCTTAGGTTGAGCAGGGTATTTTAGCATACAGGGTTCTCTAATGAATGAAAAAAAAATGAGGATGTGACAACTCCTAGGTATGGCTGAGGAGGTTTATTGTAGATAAAAGGGAGAAGCACAGCCAGAGGCATCTGGAGGGGTCCAGACTGAACCTGGCTAGTACACTGAACTGGGCCATGAAAGGAGAGAGAGGATAAGAGATCAGGAAAGAGAGGAGAGAGGGCAGGAGAGGGGCTCAGGAGGCAAGAGAACCAAGAGACCATGTAGTCAAAATGGCTGAGGTCCTGAAGATATCAAAGATGCTGGTGCTTATAAGGGAAAGGAAGCTCAGGGGCTGCAGGTTTAGGGTAGGGAACCAGCCCATTTTCTTAAACTGCCTCTGCCTACCAAGGGTTGGGGTTCTAGGCTCCTGGTTTGTCTATGTATGTATGATGTATGTATGTATGTATGACAAGATCTCTCTATGTAGACCAGGCTGGCCTAGAATTCATGATGCTCGGGCCTCCACTTCTCAATTGACAGGCAGAGACCGTTAACGATCAGGAGTTCAGGTCCTGTGTGGAGGTTAGCCTGGACTATGGTGTCATTTCTTTAAAAATCTAAAGAAAATGGACTGGAGATATAGCAGTGGTTAAGAGCACTGGCTGATACTCTAGAGAACCTGGATTCTAGAGTTCTCCCTTCTAGAAAACCGCCATACCCAGTCTGGAACAGATATAATAGGAAAATGTAGTTTTAGTTTAGAAATCTAGTAAACTTTGCAGCAGTGTTGCAAGTTTGTGTGTTTGTTTAGAACCTGTTTCTTCAGTAATCTAGAAGATTGATGTGAACTGAGGGATTAATAGACATCAAAAGGGCAATAATTTACAGTGAAGGAAAGATGGGGAAACAGGCAGAAAGTGCGTGTAGACGGTTCAAGCATCTGGTGCAGGACGTTGAGGAGAGAGCGTGTTACTTGAAATAGAGAAGGAGTTTAAAAAACAGACACTGAGTCTTTTTCTCATTTAGGTATTCAGTCTAAGGTGTATGGCTACACATTTTTTCCTGGTGTTTATCTTAGATGAGGTAGTTCCTTTATCGTAATAATGAGTAGTCTCCTAGTTGATACTGTGTTGTTAAAAAAGAACTTGTGCTCAGAAGTTAGGTGTTGTAGGCACTGTTCTATTGCTGTGAAGAGAAACGTGACTTAGGCAAATCTTAGAATAGGAAGCATTTAATTAGGGGCTTGCTTACAGTTTCAGAGGCTTAGTCCATTATTATCAAGGTAGAGACCATGGCTACCCACAGACAGGTGTTGGAGCAGTGTCCTTTACATCCTGATCTGAAGGATGATTTGAAACGTCAAAACCCCACCCCCCAGTGACCCACTTCATCCAACAAGGCCACACCTCTTAATTCTTCTAATCCTATCAAAGATTTCTACTCCTGGGTGACTATGCATTCAAATATATGAGCCTGTGGGGCCATTCTTATTCACACCAAAGCCTTAGGCTTGGTGGTTCAGGTTTGTAATCTTGGTTTCATTGAAGAATCACAAGTTCAGTGCCTGTCTGTGCTACAGAGTGAGTTCAAGGCCAATTAGGGCAGCTTAGAAGGGGGTTCTATCTCAAAATAGAAGGAAGAAATTGGGGGCTGGGAATATAGGAGAAAACAATTTGTGCTTTGATAGCAGTGTTAGTCCTTGGGCTGTCATTATAGTCTGAAAGAAGGGAGAAAAGACTTAGAGAAGGGAGTGGAAGTAAAAGTACTTGTTGCTGTAAGTGCCCTGTGTGCTCACAGAGTCCCAGGTAGGCAGGAATTGCTCCCTGGGAGGCTCACTCCTCCTTCCTTCTTCCTCTTCCTGTTATTCCTCCTTTTCTTTTTCAGATGAATACATACTGTAGGTTTCTCGTTTGAAGTTATGTCATTGAATATAATATATTAGAAAGGCTGAATTGATTTAGGCTGAAGGGACATAACAGGAAACACAATTCTAAAGAACTCTGTTTCTTTTTTTTTTTTTTTTTTTGGTTTTTTGAGACAGGGTTTCTCTGTATAGCTCTGGTTGACCTGGAACTCACTCTGTAGACCAGGTTGGCCTTGAACTCAGAAATCCGCCTGCCTCTGCCTCCCAAGTGCTGGGATTAAAGGCGTGCGCCACCACTGCCCGGCGAGAACTCTGTTTCTGTTGAAAGAAAATTTGTATGAAACACCTGGGTTAAAGAAAAAAGAAGCAATAATGTACTCAGAGATTACTGATTGCCAGGTATGGTAGTGGGTGCATTCTCATCTATTGTTCCACTCAGCCTTATCTTTTCAGAAGAGATGCGGAAGTCAAGGTACTATCTGTGAAACTCAGAGTACCAAAATATTTTTCTTGATCCATTGTACCTAGTCTCTTGTTCAAAACTCATTTTTAAAGTAGCAACTCTTGAGAGTTTGATGTAAAGCAGAGACTAAGTTTTTGCTGTTTATTTGTTCCCATTCATTCATTCATGAGACAGTGTCTCTCTAAGTAGTCCTGAATGTTCTAAAACTCACTATCCAGACCAGGCTGGCCTAGAAATTCACACAGATCCTTCTGCCTTTGCCTCCCAATATTCTGCTGGGATTAAAGGCAGGTACCACCATGCCCAGCTGTTTCTTTTATTTTTAAAGTGATTTGTTAAAGATCACTAGATAAATAGGGATGGCCAAACATTGTTAACCCTTATCCCTTCCCAGAATGTGTAAATGGGATCCTTACAAGTTGGCAGATTCCTCATGGTGGCTCCCTGTCCTATGGAATGAAGGCTCTTATGGTTGGAAAGGACAGATGGAAACCCTTGGAGTTCCTTTCTAGGGAAAATAGTGAGCCTAAAACTTTATCACTTCCCTAGAGGGGTTAGAAAAATCAGTGTCACTTTAAAGGCTCTAAAGGTAAAGGTGATGATCCCTCCCAGATCCCCCTTTAACTCTCCTATTTGGCCTATACAGAAGATAGATAGATGGGTTATGAAAAATGACAGTTGACTATCACAAAGTTAACCATGTAGCAACTCCAATTGCAGCTGATGTGCCAGATGTAGTATCTTTATTTGAGCAGATTAATACATATCCTGATACCTGGTTTACAACTGTTGATCTGACAAATGCTTTTCTTCTCTATACTTGTTCATAAAGACTACCAGAAGCAATTTGCTTTCATCTGTCAAAGCCAGCAGTATTCTTTGACAGCTTTACTACAAGGTTATGTTAACACTCCACCCCTGTGTTATAACTTGGTTTGAAGTATCACACTGGGCCACTAAATTGAAGGCATTATGCTAATTGGACCAAATAACCAAATAGAGCAACCACTCTGGACTTGTTAGTAACACATGTACACATTAGAGGATGGGAAATAGATACAGCAGGAATACAAAGAATACTCTGGTGTAGGACATGTAGAGATGTATAGAGGACATTTTTCTAAGGTAAAAGAAAATTTGTTGCACTTGGTTCTTCTTGCCGCCTGGAAAGAAGCACAATGTTTGTTGGGTCTGTTTGCATTTTAGAAGCAGCACATTCCTCATGGGTATATTATTCTAGCCCATATACCAAGAGATTCAGAAAGCTGCTCATTTGAGTGGGCCTGGACCATGAAAATGTTCTAGAATAGGCTACTGTACAGGTTGCTCTGTCATTTGACCTATATGATCTAGCAGAGTCAATAGGGATGCCATTTGGAGCCTTTGGTGGGTCCTCATAGGTGAATCACAACAGAGACCCTTTAAAGCAAGCAAGGCCTTACTGTCATCTGCAGATCTATTATTGGGCCTCAGTAGAAATTGAATGTTTGATAATGGGCCACCAGGTTACCATGTGCTTTGAGCTGCTCATTAAGAGCTGGGTATTATCTGACATACCAAGCTATAAGATTAGATGTACACAGCAGTGATTCATCATGGATTGGAAGTGGTATGTGATGATCCTGCCTGAGAAGGGCCTAAGGGCACAAGCAAGTGACATGAAGTCACTTTTTGTCATCTTGGTTTTTATTAGAAAGTGATGTAGACCATAAACTGCATCAGGGCTTTGTATATGGGTTCCAGTGATCAAACTCAGGTTATTTTGAACACAGGCTATAAAAACACAGGAAGTGTTTTTACCCATATAGGCGTGCTGTTGGCCTTGGAATGTGTGTTTAGTAAGGAAAAGTGAGACAACTCCCAATTGTAGGAGCGGTTTTATAGGAGGAATTTTCAGCATTGCACTTTTTAAGAGTTTTATTTGTATGGGGCTGGAGAGATGGCTCAGCAGTTGAAAGCACTGGCTGCTCTTCCAGAGGACCAGGGTTCAAGACCTAGTACCTACATGTCAGCTTATAACCATCTGTAACTCTAGTTTGAGGGGATCTGACATACTGTTCTGGCCTCCTCAGGCAATGTACACGTGATGTACCTACATGCATGCAGGCAAAACACCCATATACGTTAAATAAAAATAAATCTTTCGGTTTTTTGTTTTTTTTGTTTTTTTTGTTTTTTTTTTTTTTTTTGGTTTTTCGAGACAGGGTTTCTCTGTGTAGCTCTGGCTGACCTGGAATTCATTCTGTAGACCAGGTTGGCCTCGAACTCAGAAATCTGCCTGCCTCTGCCTCCCAAGTGCTGGAATTAAAGGCGTGCGCCACCACTGCCCAAAATAAATCTTTCAAGACATGGTTTCTCTGTCTGTCCTGGAATTCACTCTGTAGACCAGGCTGGCCTCGAACTCAGAAATCCGCCTGCCTCTGCCTCCCAAGTGCTGGAATTAAAGGCGTGCGCCACCACCGCCCGGTTTATTTGTTTTTGTTTTTATTTTTATTTTTGAAAACAGGGTCTTATGTATCCTAGTTGGCCTGGAATTCTCTATGTACCCCTTCAACCTTCTAAGTGGTAGGATTTTAGGCATGTACTCTCATACTCGGTTAATGTGCGACTGGGGGTTGAACCTTGGGCTTTGTGTGCTATCACTGTGCCCACTGGGCTACCTCTCCAGTTTATTTGTTTTTGAGATAGGGCCTCACACTCTAGCTCAGGCTGACTTTGAAATCACTGTTCTCTGATTCTCCTTGAATTGATGGTAATCCTCCTGTCTTAGCCTCCTGAATGCCAGAATACAGGCGTGTGCCACTAATATTCAATTATGTTGGTTTTCTTCTCTCTGATACTATTATTTCAGCAGCAGTGGATAGCATCCAGAGTATCACCTGACTAAGTTCTAGGTTTCTCTGCTGGCTTATGGTAGGTTTTCAAATATCTTTGGCTTTGTTGCTATAGGCAGGAATTTTGTTGTTTTTTTTTTAATCTAAGCATGATTGTAGCCTTTAATTCCAGCTCTTATGAGGCAGAGGCAGCTGAATCTCTAGAAGTTCAAGGTCAGCCTGATCTATTTAGAAGTTTCAGGCCAGTTAGAGCTACAGAGTGAGACCCACAAACAAACAAACAAAAACCCACCTCAAAATAAACCCTAAATTCCAAATACACATGGTTTTTGGAGTGTAGTTACACTCCTCATCTTTTGACTGTGCTGGAACAAATCTCTTTTTTACTGGAAGTCACTTGAAGGGGATTGTAAGTGATAGTAGTACTAGTTTTTTGGTAGGTTCATTCAGATCTTTTTCCAAAGGAAGAGAAATGCTGTTTGAACTGTGACCCCTTGCAACTATTTAGAAGCCAAGATATATTCCAACATTGACCTTCAGCTGAAATAGTTTTTAAGCTGTGATTCATCTTTTGGCCCATTCCTTTTTTTCACCAGGAAATACATTAAATATTAATTTGAAGAATTTCAGTTATCCATCCTGAAGAATATGTTGCTTGTCAGAGTTACTAGGACATATTTTTATGTTTATCAGTAGGGCAACCAGTGATTATATGTGTGTATGTGTGTGCGTGTATGTGCATAACTCACTAGTTGTGCAAAATCCATGTGTAAGAAAATATATAAATCTGTCTAGAAAGACTGTGAATATGAGCCTACCTATTTGACTTCTTTCAGGGGTTTATCTATTTCATCAGCGGGATGGAGATGCAGGAAGCTGAGGTTGAACAGAACAGGTGGTGTGTCTGTGTTTGTAAATATCACATCACTGTTTACAGTACATTGGTTTCTCTTCATGCAGGGCCTTGTACAACCAAATCAGGAGGAATTGTTCCTGAACTTAAAGCCAAGAACAACATCCTGACCAGCAGGGGGACAGAGGTCAGCTTAAGGCAACAGCTATTGGGAAGGAGCTGTAGGACATTAAGAACTTTGGAGGAATTAAGTTTGTTAAAAGAAGACAAAATGTGGAAAAGAACACTTGATCTCGGCCAAAAGGCTGAGAGGCAATTAGAGAAGGGCCAATACTGCATGTTCTCATGTATTTTTGGAATTTCAAAAATCCAGTCATATAAGCAGAAAGGCCACCAGAAGTGGAAGACGAGGAGAATGGAGAGATAATGTCAAAATGTGTGAAGTTACAGTTAGGTCTCCTGCATAGAGTTGTAATTATAGTTAATAACAAGGTGGTGTATACTTTAAAATTGCAAAGAACACATATCAAGTGTTTACATCAGAAAAAATAATTATTTTAGTTAATAGGTAATTTGCCTGATTTAATCATTCTACACTGTATGTGTGTGTGTGTGTGTGTGTGTGTATGTGTAGGAATAAAAACATCATACTATCCCCATAAATATATCATTCATTTTTCAGTACATATGAAAACAATACAAATTAAAAACATTAAAGATTGTCTATGTAGTGACTTAAAAATATTTGCACCCTGGGTACAGTGACTCATGCCTTTAATCCCACCTCTCGGGCAGAGGGAGGTAGATATGTATGGATTCAATGCCAGCCTGGTCTACAAAGCGTTCCAAGCCAGCTAGGCTGTCCTAGTGAGACTATATCTCAAAAAAAGAAGAAAAGAAAAAGGGCAAGATGTACTTTGAAGGAAGTGTATGAAAGCGGTGTGTAACTAGCTCTCTGGCTGGCCCGTTACTTGCTTTGTGGACCAGGCTTGCCTGGAACTTGTGAAGATACATCTTCTTCTGCCTCTTGAACACTAGCATTACAGATGTGAAACATTACATCTGGCTTTGTTTTGTAGCTGTTGCCTGGGAGAGCAAATATTTCATTATAGAGTGGCGGTTCTCAACCCATGGTTTATAACTTTGGGTTGCATATCGAATATCATGCATATCATATATTTATATTATAATTCATAACAGACAGTTATTGAAGTAGCACTGAAATAATTTTATTGTTGGGGGGCGGTCACCACAATGTGAGGAACTGTATTAAAAGAAGGGACTGCCTTAGGAAGGAAGGATGAGAACTGCTGTTCTAAAGGGAGGTTTCTTAAGGCTCAAGAGGTTTAAAGATCTAAGTTGAAACATTCCTTCCAGGAATGAGAAGAGATATTAGACTAGAGAAGTAAACAACTCACAAGTCTCAAAAAGTTCCTGAAACTAACAAGATACAAAGAAACCTTTTCCCCTTTTCCACCTTATAGAAGTAGGAACAATTGCTGGAAGCATTGAGAGGAGGCAGAGCTGCCTGGATAAGGCTTTCTATAGGAACCTGTTGTGCTGCATGAAAGTTGTACACAGAGCTCTAGGGATGCAGCTTTTCAGTGTTGTCACCTAGGTTGAGGGTGATACAGCTGCCTTTAAATTAATTGTCTCTGCTCCTGTGACTAATCCCAATAAACCAATTTGCTTACCAAATTGAACTTTGTGTAGTTGTCACTTTCATCTGTAGTTGGTTACTTATCTGGGATAAATAGACATTTGTTTGTCTTCTCTGTAGTAAGTCTCACCTAACAGGCTTCTACAGCATGGTTTATCACAATGAAGGGTCATCTTACCAGTTGGGTATGTGTTGATCATATTCCTTTCTGGTCATTCAGATTTCTTCTTTCTACCTGTAAAATGTTTGATGCATGTTCTTATAGCTAAGCAGTGAGAAAAACATAAAAGAGTAAAAGAACATACTCTAGTGTTTGTTTTATTTGCAGACAATTATCAGAAGTCCATTACAAGACTAGATTTAGGGGCTGGAAAGATGGCTCAGCAGTTAAGAGAACTGCCTGCTCTTCTAGAGGTACTGAGTTCAATTCCCAGCAACCACATGGTGGCTCACAACCATCTGTAATGGGATCTGATGCCCTCTTCTGGTGTGTCTGAAGACAGCTACAGTGTACTCATATACATAAAATAAATTAATTAATTAATTAAAAAAGGACTAGATTTAAAAGGTGATGTATTAGACTGGATGTGACTGCACATGCCTTTAATCTCAGCATTTGGGATACAGAGATAGGAAGATCTCTGAGTTCCATACCAGCCTGGTCTACATAGTGAGTTCTAAGCTGCCAGAGCTATACAGTGAGACCCTTTCAAGAAAAGAGTCAAAGGTGATGTGTTCACCAAAAAGCATAGCCCATTTGAGAACCATTGGGGACCTTCCTGACTCATTGGGGCTTTGTTTAGGCATCTGTGCCTACTTTTATTCTTTTCTTTTTTTCCTCATTCTGATGCTGGCCACTCTACAGATAGAACACAAATGTTCTTGGGGAGCATTCTAAATTTGTTCTGTTGTTTTCTCTGAGAATCAGTTTTGTGGCTTCAGCTGGTTGTGGGACAGTGTGATCGTTGAAAGTTTTTCATCATGGTCTGTTTCTTGACTCTTCTCATGCTCTGCACTTGGTTAGTTTTTCTGCTTCTTTCTGAAGTGATATAAGTTACATTTCCTCAGTTGCAAGGCTCAAAAACTCAACTGCACTCCAGGCCTTGGACTTTCGCCTGGTTTATAAACGTCCTTTGTGCTTTCCTAGAAAATTGAGGATGAATCAGGTGCTGTGTTGTAAGGTATGCTGACCCTCCTGGGATTCTAGATTGATAGTTGTTTAAACAGTATGTAGCAATTTGAATTGGATTTGCAAGGGAGCATTGTTGCCAAGTCTCTGAGGTAAGTCATAGCCCTTAGCCTTTCCCCCTTGTTTTCTTTTTGTTTGCATGAAAGTGTCTCATATGACTCAGGTTTGACTAGATTATAGACTATAGCCTAGGAGAGCTTCAAACTCCTGATCCTCCTGCCTCCCCTCCCCAAATGCTGGGATAACAGATATGTACCACTACAACCAAGTCTCCTTTTCTTTCCTTCCTTTTCTCTTTCTTTTCCCCATCTTTGAAATGAGATTTCTCAATGTAGCTCTTAGTCTGGCTGTGTAGACTAGGGTGTCTTAGAACTCGGGGCCAGTTAGTTTTTCTGCCATTCTTTGCTTCTTGAATGATGAAATTATAGGCATGTATAACGCTTACTTTTCTTTCTTTTTTTACCCCTTGAGGATGGGTCTCTATTACATTACTCTGTCTATCATACTTGATATGTAGAACAGAACAGCCCCAAACTCCTAGAGATCTACCTGCCTCTATGCTGGGTCTGTGGTGTGTACTACAATGCACGGTCTCCTATTTTTCAACTGAAAAATTAGTCAAGAGAGATTTCCCCAGTCCATAGTCACATATTAGATTAGGCCTTACACCTCTGAAGCAGCCTCAGTTTTGTATTTTTCCTTGGCATAGGTTAAGAAAAAAGTATGGTTTAACATGAGTAAATCCATCTTTTGTTTGTTTGTTTGTTTGTTTGTTTGTTTTGAGACAGGCTCTCATTATGTAGCCATTGCTGTCCTGGAACTCACTATATAGACCATGCTGGGCTCAAACTTATAGAGATCCTTCTGTCTCTCTTTGCCTCCTGAGTGCTACTATGCCCAACTGAGTAGATACATCATAACTGAGTTGATTGATTGATAATATGTATATAGTTAAAACTCAGAAATTTCATAATTTTCTGGATTAATAATCAAGAAAAGTTTCTAAATAGAACAGAATAGCAATGTAGAAATCTTTTAGGTACTCAGATACATGCATAAAATCTCAATTTAAAAAGTTCTAAAATGAAAAAATAGATATTTTGGCTGAAGTCAGGGGTACTGGCAGAGTTCTCTAATCCCACCTCCTCGGAGGGCTTTCCTCATTATTCCTTCATGCATCTCAGTGCTGTGTCCTCTCTCTGAACTGGCTGTGCTTTTTATCCTAAACAGTAAAGACTAAAATTATATAAATTTAATCCTTGTAATGGTTTATATAAGCTTGGCCCAGGGAGTGGCACTATTAGGAGGTGTGGCTTTATTGGAGTAGGTGTGTCATTATGGGCATGGGCTTTAAGACCCTCATCCTAGCTGCCTGGAAGTCAGTCTTCTAGCAGCCTTCAAATGAAGATGCAGAACTCTCAGCTCCTCCTGCACCATGCCTGCCTGGATGCTGCCATGCTCCCACCTTGATAATCATGGACTGAACCTCTGAATCTGTAAACCAGTCCCAGTTAAATGTTGTCCTTGTAAGAGTTGCCTTGGACATGGTGTCTGTTCACAGCAGTAAAATGCTAAGACAACCCTTTTAAAATTTTTTAAATTAAAATTTAAAATTACTTTTGTTTATTTGTGTGTGTACATGCACATTCATGGCAGGTGGGGTTCAGAAGACGATTTGCAGGGGTCTGTTCTTTTCCTTCCACCATATGGGACCAGGCAATTAAACTAGTGGCAGGTGCCTTTTCCTGTTGATAGAATTTCATATAGCCCAGACTGGCCTAAAACTTGCTACATAAATGAGTCTCATTTGGGGAAAAAAATAAACTTTGCCTGCTTGTTCCTTTTATGTTTGTAAAATATATTCTCTTTTTTACTAATTGTCCTCATTTTGTTATTTAAACAGGCTACCAAGCAGTTTCTTGAAGAGATCAACAAGTGGACAGTACAGTATAATGTTTCTCCACTCTCTTGGAACGTGGCTGTCAAGTTCCTCATGGCCAGAAAGTTTGATGTGCTCCGTGCTGTAGAGTTGTTCCACTGCTACAGAGTAAGTGGCTCAGGCTGGACAGATTTGTAATGGTTGAGCTACGTATTGCTATTTTCTTCTGCTTTACTTTGTACATGTTGATTTTCTACTTCTCTCTTATTCTGTTAAAAATGGATCAATGTCAACAAATTCTCATAGAATTTGTTGAGGTTGGGTTGGCCAATTCCTGGAAACACTTACTTAATATACCCAAAGTTTGCTTGTAGACCAGAATGCTATTCGTGAGGACTGAGGCAAAAAAGTTCCTAATGTCATTCTGTGACATTCCTTCCTGGAGTTTTCGTCCGTGCTCTCTTCCCTGCCTCCTGGATAACCTATTTGGTATATTTTATAGCCCTAGTTTAAGGCCTCATGAAGTTTTAGAAAGCTGCCATTCTGATGAACTTTGAGCTAAAGAACTACTCAAGAAAAAGTTGGCACTAGCTCTGGAAAAGAAAAGCAGCCTGTATCAGCTAGGTCCTTTTCTTGGCAGTATCTTTTTTTTGGTATTTGTTTTGTTTTGTTTTTGTTGAGACAAGGTTTCTCTCTGTAGCCAGCCTCTGCTTTGTGAGTGCTGGGATTAAAGGTGTGAGCCACCACTGTCCAGCCACAATTTTTTTTTAAGATTTATTTATTTATTTTATGTATGTGAATACACTGCCGATGTTTTCAGACACACCAGGAGAGGGCATCAGATCCCATTACAGATGGTTGTGAGCCACCATGTGGTTTCTGGGAATTGAACTTAGGTCCTCTGAAAGAGCAGTCAGTGCTCTTAACCACTAAGCCATCTCTCTAGCCCCCACTACAATTTTTTTGTTTTGTTTTGTTTTTTAAAGATTTATATATTTCATGTATGTGAGTACACTGTAGCTGTCTTTTAGACATACCAGAACAGGGTATCGGATCCTGTTACAGATGGTTATGAGCCACCATGGGGTTTCTGGGAATTGAACTCAGGACCTCTAGAAGAGCAGTCAGTGCTCTTAACCCCTGAGCCACCTCTCCATCCCTTGTTTTGTTTTTTTGAGACAGAGTTTGTCCGTGTAGCCTTGACTGTCCTGGAACTTGCTCTGCAGACCAGGCTGGTCTCAAACTCATAGAGATCCATCTGCTTCTGACTCACCAGTGCTGGAATTAAAGGCATGATCCACCATAGCTGGCTAAGATTTTTTACAAAGGGAGTTCAAGACTGATTCTGTGTTAATGTTTGCTTTCTAGGATTGTAGCCACTTTGATAGAAATGCTGTATGTTATGTTACTTTGTGGTTAGAAATTTCACTAATTATCTTGAAGCCAGAAAGATCATTTTGAAGACTGTTGTACTTACAAGGAGAGAGAATGGCAGTATTATTAAACACATAATGTCAGGGGAGATGGAGAAAAGTGGACAAATTTAGAGTTCAAATAGGTAGGAGCTGCTTAGACTGGTGTGTGAGGGAAATGAGTGAGGCATCTGAGTTGGGACTTGTGTGTCAAGATCAGTGCTGGTAACATTAATTAATTTAGGAGACATTGAAGTGGGGTGGGTTCATGTAGAAAGAAGGTCATGAGTTTAGTTTGTCCATGTCTTTGGGATACCCAAATAGACATTTCCTGTAAACAACTGGAACCTGAGTGTGGGACAGAAAAGAAATCTGCACTAGAAATCGGTATTTCTGAATGGCCAAACTCGAGCTGACTCTTGGAAGCATTAGAACAGGTGGTCCTGAGAAGTGGCTGTAGATAGAATTATGATAACAGCTGCCATGGAATGCCAAGGCATGCTACAAAGGAATTCACAGTTCAGTTAGTTGATTTCTAATGTCCCATCCCTGAGATTTGATGGCTACATAAAGTTGTTCTGGATATGTCATATTTTCATATTAATTCATCTCTTCACTGTTTCCTTTCTAGGAAACGAGAAGGAAGGAAGGCATTGTGAAGCTGAAACCTCATGAGGAGCCTCTTCGATCTGAGATCCTCAGTGGAAAGTTTACCATCTTAGTGAGTCTGTAGAGCTCGTCTTGTGCTTTGTTATATCCTTTGTAGCTGTTTCCTTATTTGGATTTTTGTGCCTAGGTTCCTTATCAACACATTTTGCTACTAAATTGTTCTACTAATAATTGATTACTAATTAAAAGTATTAATTAATAATAGTTGAATTATTGAGTTATGGAGCAGTATTCAAAGTTTTTTTCTTAGTTGATCCATTAA
>BTHU01000008.1:58296164-58343547 GCA_036184795.1 Tokudaia tokunoshimensis
ACCATCACTTCCTGGCTGGTTTTGTTTGTTCTGAAATAAGGTTTCATATAGCTTTACCTGGCCTAGATTATGGATTTACCAACTGAGAGTAGCCAAGAGACTCTCTGAAGTGAGGCTCTCTGAATAGTTAACTACATACTGCCTTGTTACTTTTATAACATGTAGGTTCTGCTGTTGATGCTTAGTGGGAGATACATGTGAATCTTACACATACTGTTATTCTGAAAATGAGAAGTTGCTGAGGAGTAAGGACCAGTAATTTCAGTAGTCTTGTACTCCCTAAGTAGCAGTTTGGAATTTCTCAGCCCTTCAGTCTTTAGGGTTACTTTCAAGACTGTGGATACTTTTGAAATGCTGGTTTAGTTTAGGAGAGTGAAGGAAAGCTACCTTTCTCAGAAAATCCAGTAGAGAGGCAATGCTAACATGGCTGTTCACTTACCTGTTACCTGTCTTCTTCAAAGTGGTCCATAACCTATCTTGCTGCTTTGATTACTTTATGTACTTCCCTCCTTTGAAGCAAATGTGAAGCAACACTGTGTTTTAAGCTTTTTGGTGTCTCCTGCTGCATGTAGCTCAGGAATCAAACTCAGTAGGAAGCAGTTGACTCACCATGATACCACATGTTATATTTCAGGAGAGCATCATATATTGTTTATCATTTCAAGTGTGTTCAGAGGATAAGCAACTTCATATAGGGTCCCGGAACCTGGGTCTTTATGTCCTGTAGTTTATTTTCATTATACTTCTTTCCCTGTGTCACTGACTTGTTTTAGGCCCCAATCTTTTAGGAAAAAAACTGTAATCCTTTTAATTGTCCCTAAGTTTAGCTTGTTGAGAAAATGGAAATTCTCTAGACCTAGATAATCTACTTGGTAATTGTGCCTCTTTGACAGCGTCTTTAATCTTGAGGAACAATAATCTCTGTGGGGTTATACAAAAAGGAATTAAGATTATTAATGCATTAGGGACCAGTAGAAATAAATTCTGCCAGAAAAACCTCTGTGCATTTGAGAATTAAAGTATTTTTTTCTTTTCAGAAAGTTAATTCACTGAACCTGAGGTATATTAGATACACAAACTTTAAATTTATATACTCAAACTGAATTTTGAAGTATTTTTATATACACATAATTGACAAGAATTTGGTATTTTTTAATGTTAACTCTTTTTCAGTGCTTCCCTATTAGATTTTGTAGAAGTGTGATGGTATGGGGCTTACAGGAGGGGATGCAAAGATGAGGACAAAACATAAGAACCTTGATGTGGCTCATACCTATAATCTTAGCACTAAAATGAGTGTGTCAGAAGGATTACCCTGAGTTTAATACAAAGTGAGCACATAGGATGCATGAAACCCTCTGTAAAAAAACTAAAACAAATAAGTATATAAACTTTCTATCTAGAAACAGTATAATCAAATACTTAATTTCTGGACTGGCAAGATGGCTCAGTATCTCAAAGCACAAGCTATACTAACCTGAGAACCTGAGCTTACCTGGATTTCATGGTGGAAGGACAGGACAGAGCTGACTCCTTAGAAATGTCTTCTGATTCCCACACTGGCTATGGCACGCACACGTGAACATACACACACACTATACGGATGATGATAACAATAATTCTAATGACCTTTTGGGTGTGTAAGGATCTGGCTTAGCTTTGAATGAAACCTTTGTACTAAATTAAATGCTTTGTTTAATAATTGGTTTACAGCTTTGAAACTCAAAGGAATGGACTGGTGTTCATCTATGACATGTGCGGGTCTAATTATGCCAACTTTGAGCTAGATCTTGGCAAGAAAGTCCTAAACCTGCTGAAGGTAAGGTTATAAAGGGGGAATCCTTTTAAGTGTTCTGTTCTATTTTTTTTTTTTATTCTTTGGGAAAATATTATCTAGAAAAATTTAAACTTCAGATATTATGTTCAATTTTAAAGGTCACCTATATACAATAACTAATATCTGCTTCCTTATAACAAAAAGTGATCTTAAAAGTCAAGTTGAGCCAGGTGGTGGTGGCGCACGCCTTTAATCCCAGCACTTGGGAGGCGGAGGCAGGAGGATTTCTGAGTTCGAGGCCAGCCTGGTCTTCAAAGTGAGTTCCAGGACAGCCAGGGCTACACAGAGAAACCCTGTCTCGAAAAACAAACAAACAAAAAAACAAAAAAAAGTCAAGTTGAAAGATTTGAGATGGCTTAGTGACTCCTACCAGTAATGCAAGCACTTGGGAGGCCAGGGCAAGAGAAGTGTCCTGGGTTTGAGTTAGGTGGAACTACATGGTAAATTCTACTTCATCCTTGGCTACACAGTAAGATTCACACCAGTCTGAGCCACATAAGGAGTGAGGTCCTTTTACAGAGCAACAACCATAAAACTAAAAAGAAAATAATGAAAATGAAAAGCCACAGGCAAATTCTTAGACATAAAATGTCCCTTTTCCTGAGTTTTGTAATTAATAAAGGTCTACCCATGACAACTCTGAAAAATGCCGTCTAGCCAGTGACTTTCTGGACATGTGGCCGAATTCTGGATGAAATTTAGTTTTCATTTCACTTTAGTGTATGTAAGTTCATTTGGTCTATTGATATTCATGTAGAATTATTCACATATGTAGATGTGTAAAAGTTCCATACATATTACTTCATAGTTCTTTATAACCCTATATCTTAGGCCTAGTGACTTGTTTTGTAAATTAATGTGTACATGTATGTACGTGCATGTGTTTATATGCTTGTATATATGGAAGCTTGTAGACAACCTTAGATGTCATTCTCAGGCATGGCATCCACTTCTTTGAAACAAAGTCTGCCATTGGTCTGTAGTTCACCAATTAGGGTAGACTGGATGGCTAACCTGCCCCAGGGGTCCTTTTGTTTCTGCCTCATCCCCAGGATTACAAATATATGCCACCATACTTAGCAATTTTATATTAGTTCTAGGTATTAAATTCAAGTCCTTGTGCTTGTAAGGCAAGCATATTACCAACTTAACCATCTTTCTCAGCTATAAAGTTATTTTTTTGTATTCTAAAATATAATGAGGTAGACTAAGAATATAGTTCAGCTGGTACAATGCTTTGTAGCATTCAGAGGGCCCTGCATTTGATTCCAAGTGCTTAGCTAGTGTCAGGAGGTGGAGGCAGGAGGATTAGAAACTCAAGGCCTCCTTGGTTTACATAGCAAGTTCTATGACAGCATAGGTTACTTTTCTGTTGCTATGACAAAACACCATGGCCAAGGCAGTGTATGAGAGAAAGCATTTAATTGAGTTTATGGTTTCAGAGGATTAGATTCCATGATGGTAGAGTAAAAGCATGGTGGTAGTAACAGCTGAGAGCTTAACATTCTGATCCACAAGCCAGAGGGAAGAGCATCTGAATGGTACCAGCCTTTTGTAGTCTCAATGCTTGACCCCAGTGACATCCCTTCTCTAACAGTGCCACACTTTCCAATCCTTCCCAAACAGTTCCACCAAGTTGGGGCTAAATATTAAAATATATGAGCTTGTGGGTCCATTTTATTCAAACCACTAGAATGTGCTATATGAGACCATATCTCAAATAACAAAACCCCCTCAAACCCCAAAAATGTGCTTTAAATAAATTTAAAAAATGATTTATTTATTTAATGTATGTGAGTGCTCTATCTGCATGTACATCTGCATGCCAGAAGAGGGCATCAAAACTCATTATAGATGGTTGAAAGGAACCATGTAGTTGCTGGGAATTGAACTCAGCATCTTTGGAAGAACATCTAGTGCTCTTAACTGTTGGGTCATCTCTCCAGCCCCCAAACCATGCTTTTTAGTGTGTAAATATTTAATATTACTAGGGAAGTCTGAATGGCACAAAATAGATGGCGCAAGTCAGTTACGGTGGTACATGCCTCTAATTGTGTTCAAGTCCACCTTGGACTACATAATCAGATCCTTTGTCTCAGAAAACAAAAATACAAATATACGGAATGAATGAACATAAATGTTCAGGAACTTGGAGTGTAGCTCAGTGGGAGAGTGTCCACTTGGCATTTGTGAGATTTGTGAGTTCAAGGCCAACCTAGTCTACATAGCCAATTCCAGGCCAGTTGGGACAAGATAGTGAGTCTCTCTCTCTCTCTCCTCTTTCTCTCTTCTCTCTCTCTCTCTTTCTTTCTTTCAATCATTTGTGCTGCTAGGATAGCTTTTCAGAAATTGAATTGGTTAAAAGGTATACATACATTTTAAAGAATATGTAATGGGGGCTAGAGAGATATCTTAGTGGTCAAGAGCACTGGCTGCTTTTCCAGAGAACTCACATGGCTGCTTACAACTGTCTGGAACTCCAGTTCCAGGGGCTACAATACCCTCACTCCAATGAACATAAAATAGAATAAAATAAAATAAGAATATATAATGGAAGATGCTTTCTTATAGACACTATCAATGAGCAGGTTTTCAAAGGCTATATGAGATAACTTATCTCTGTTTGATCTTGTTGTGAGACAGGGTTCCTAAATAGTATAGGCTTGCCTAGTGCTTGCTGTGTAGACCAGGCTTTACATCTCCCAAGTGCTGGTATAGTATGATTGTTTAAGTGGACTATGACCTGTTTTCTTATCTTTTTGCTCTGATGAAGATGATGTAACATAATGGTTGCTGCTGTCCTCCACCTTATTGAAATAAAGCTCCAAATTGATCAGGCAGTTAAAAAGGGACTTTGGGTATTTATCCTGAAATAAATTCTTGCATCTTTGAAGGAAGGGAAAAAAGTAGTTTTTAAGTCTGAATGAAGAAGCCTTTGGAGAACTTTGCTGTGGATGTTGTATATTCTGTGTAGGGAGGGTTTGTAAACTCCTCAAATTTAGCGGAACCAAGACTGAGTGAGAAGAACAAAGGCTAATAAATGAAACAGAGTTTATTCAAAATGGAAAAAAAAAATTAAAGCTACAGCTGCCCTTTTTAGCCAATTACTGGGGACTACTTATTTATTTTGGATGTATGCATTCATGAGTGTGCAGGTGCACATGTGTGTATATGTAAGGAGAGGGATCCACTGTAGGTACCATCCTTAGGATTCGTCCACCTTGTTTTTTGAGTTAGGGTCTTCTCCAGGACTCAGAGCTCCTGACTGGACTAGGCTGCTGGCCACAGAGCCTTAGGATCCATCTCTTTGTTTCACCTGTGCTGGTGACTTTATGTGCCTACTGGAGGTTGAACTCAGGTCCTCTATTGTGTGGTATGCAGTTTACCAACTGAGCCGTCCCTCCAGCCCCCTGATTTCTTATTACATGGTAAGCCTGCCCTGAGAAAGACTGGAATGTTAAAAAATGGAATAAAATCAAGTACTGTGGCTTAACAGTGATATGCTACAGTATATGTCTTTTGTCTTTATGTCTTATATAAATAGGTTATTTCTTTTTTCTCTCTAAGAGTAGTTTATTTACTTTCCTCAGACCTCATTTGTACTTTTACACACTAGATCTTGTGTGGGTGTGTGTATGTATGTATGTATGCATTTGTGCATTTTATTGTGTTGGATATCAAACCTAGGTTTTGTACATGCTAAACACATAGTATCACTGAGTTATACCTCTGGCCTAGATTGTATTTATTGGTTTAATAAATGAACAAATGGAAAGAAGACTAAAGGTAGACAATGTTATATGTATATACACACATATTGAACTAGATGAAGATTATAAAGTAAATTTTTATCCTCAACTTATTAAAAATCTAAGTTTTAGTAAGCTGAACTTTTGTAGGCTGCATATTTGTGTGCTGTTGTATGATCTGATAAACAGGAACATCAGGGCCACGAGATGACTTAGTGAGGCTACTTGCCTTGAGAGCCTGGTGATGCATGTTCAATACCCAGAATCCATCCATAAAGGCAAAAGGAGGAAACTGATCCTTGTGTGCACACTGTGTCACATATGTCCCCACTCACCAATAATAAAAAAAAGAATAATTTTTGATCCATAAAGTATATGATTAACATGAACTTAACCTCATTACTTTTAAAGGTAGATCAGCTTTATGTAAACTTAACATCATTACTTTTAAAGATAGATCATGTCTCGAAAGAAAAAAAAAAGATAGATCAGCTTCTAATTTCTTTTTTTTTTTTTTTTGTTTTTCGAGACAGGGTTTCTCTGTGTAGCCCTGGCTGTCCTGGAACTCACTCTGTAGACCAGGCTGGCCTCGAACTCAGAAATCCGCCTGCCTCTGCCTCCCAAGTGCTAGGATTAAAGGCGTGCACCACCACCGCCCGGCTAATTTCTTTATTTCTTTTAAGCACTTTCAACCTACCTACTTCTGAATTAAGCTGTCATTTTTCTCTGTTGCCTGTGCATGAGGAAGAGTGGCAAGAACCCATACTTTGGGCCTGAACAGTTTCAGGTATGGCTGGGCTTTTAACTCCTCATCCATTTTCTCCACAGGGAGCATTTCCAGCTCGACTGAAGAAGGTGCTGATTGTAGGAGCACCCATATGGTTCCGAGTGCCCTATTCTATCATCAGCCTGCTCTTGAAGGATAAAGTCCGGGAGAGGGTAAGGCTGGCTAGCCTTTTCTTATTGGAGCTAGATAATACATTCCGGGCTCTGCTGGCAAACTTTTGCCAGTTAGTTTTCTGCCTTCAAAGAATCCTCCGGGCTGATTTCGGAGTGGTGTTTCCTCCTTTATTGTACCCACTCTCTCTCTACTCTTCAGTCTGCGACACCAGGCCTTCATTGTCCACAAACCTGTGGGTAGGAAAAGGACACAATTTATCTGACTCTTTCTTTACAACACCTTGAGTACAATAGTACTGAACCATGTGTCCTGGGAGTATTTTAAGGATTGTATGATTTCCAAAGTTTAACTTAATGCTATATAAGGCACTATTAATATTTAATAGTATTTAAAGGTTGGGGGTATAACTCAGTGTGAAAGTTCATACTCAGCATGCCCAAGGGACTAGGTATAGTCCCCAACACCCTACCCCAAAAACAAAACCAAAATCTGCACTTAATATAATTATATTAGCTCAACTGGTATTAGAATTTTTCTGGGACTGAGTAAGTAACTCAGTAGTAGAGTACTTGCCTAGCTTCTGAAAGCCCCTGGAGATGGATTCCAGCATAATTAAAAAAGGGAAAAAGGAAAAAAGAAAGGGGGGGGGAAGGAGGGAGGGAGAGAGGGAGGGGACAGAGGGAGAGGGAGAGAGAGAATGAGTACAAGAAAGTCAAACTGGTTTATTTACTGGGAAGTACTGTTAAGTCCCTGTGAGTGACCTTCAGGGTGGTGGGGAAAGACTCTTTCTAGTTTGATTCTTTGAGACAGGTGTTCATTCTGTGGCTGAGGCTGGCCTCAGCTCCCTGTCACTGTGTCTTAGCCCATGAGGTGTCATATTCATGGTGGTCTTTAGCCTCAACCTTCCAAGGACTAGGTGGGACTGGAGTGAACCACCGAGCACATCCCTGTGCACTGTGTTTCTTAAAACAGTTTCTTATTGCTTCTAATTTAAAAGTGACCCCATTCATTCTATTTCTCTAATTAATCTCTTGAGTTTTTACATCTGAACAATGATTGTCTCAGTCAGTGACTGTAGCTTTTGAAATAAATGACATTCAAACAGTGGTGTGTAGCAAGACAATATGTACATCCTTATTGTCTCAGCACTTGGAAGGTGCTGGCAGGAGAGGCTGGAGATTCAAGGTCATTCTTGGCTACACAGTGAATTTGCAGCCAGTCTGAATAAAAAAAAAAAATCTCAAAAATAATAAGATAAAATGATAGAAACAATAAAGATTAGGTTTACTTGTCAGATTTTTATTTGTTTGTTTGTTTGACTTGTTTTTCAAGACAGAGTGTTTCTGTATAATAGCCCTGGCTGTCCTTGAAGACCAAGCATTGTAGATCAGGCTGACCTCTAACTCAAAGAAATCTGCCTGCCTCTGCTTCCCTAGTACTGAGATCAAAGTCATGCACCACCATCCCTGGCTCCACTGTCAGATTTTTATGGTAATGAACTTATAAAGTGAAACTACTAGTATAATTTGTAGCTGTGCAAGTTGTACTAGTGTAACTTCGTAACTGAGCTCAGAGTAGAAAAAATAAAGACATTTGATTCTAAAGAAGCTGCTTAGTAATGACTCAGAATAGGAGAGTTTTTTCTAAGATAACTTTTCTTTTAAATGGTGATTTTTGTTGTTGTTGTTCTGACCTCAGGATAGTGGTGATCCTCCCTGTCTACTAGGATTACTGGTATTTATTTTCAAGGATCCCTGCATTGTGAGGATTGTTTAATCATGACCTTGAGTTTGAATTGTAGGAATTATATATGCATGTATAAACTCAAAATGTGTGATCTGAGCGCAGAAGAATGCAAATTGACCCATTCTTATCTCCTTGCACTAAGCTCAATTCCAAGTGGATCAAGAACCTCCACATAAAACTAGACACACTGAAACTAATAGAAAGGAAACTAGGGAAGAACCTTGAACATATGGGCACAGGGGAGAATTTCCTGAATAGAACTCCAATAGCTTATGCTCTAAGATCAAGAATTGACAAATGGGACCTCATTAAATTACAAAGTTTCTGCAAGGCAAAAGACACTGTCAAAAAGACAAAGCGGCAACCAACTAACTGGGAAATGATCTTTACCAACCCTACATCCACAGAGGGCTAATATCCAATATATACAAAGAACTCAAGAAGTTAAACTCCAGAGAGGCAAGTAACCCTATTAAAAAATGGGGTACAGAGCTAAACAAAGAGTTCTCACCTGCAGAATATCTAATGGCTGAGAAGCACCTAAAGAGATGTTCATCATCCTTAGTCATTAGGGAAATGCAAATCAAAACAACCCTGAGATTCCATCTCACACCAGTCAGAATGGTTAAGATCAAAAACACAGGAGACAACAGTTGTTGGCAAGAATGTGGAGAAAGAGGAACACTCCTCCACTGCTGGTGGGATTGCAAGCTGGTACAAACACTCTGGAAAGCAGTCTGGCGGTTCCTCAGAAAACTGGGCATGACACTCCCGGAGGATCCGGCCATACCACTCCTGGGCATATACCCGGAGGCTTTACCTGCATGCAGTAAGGACACATGCTCCACTATGTTCATAGCAGCCTTATTTATAATAGCCAGAAGCTGGAAAGAACCCAGATGTCCCTCAACGGAGGAATGGATTCAGAAGATGTGGTATATTTACACAATGGAATACTACTCTGCAATTAAAAACAATGAATTCACGAAATTCCTAGGCAAATGGTCAGAACTTGAAAATATCATCCTTAGTGAGGTAACCCAATCACAAAAGAACACACATGGTATGCAGTCACTGATAAGGGGATATTAACCCAGAATCTCGGAATACCCTAGACACAATTCGCATATCAATAGACTTCTAAGAAGATGGAAGGAGAGACCCCTGATTCTGGAAAGACTGGATGTAG
Source organism: Tokudaia tokunoshimensis (assembly GCA_036184795.1). Taxonomy (NCBI): domain Eukaryota; kingdom Metazoa; phylum Chordata; class Mammalia; order Rodentia; family Muridae; genus Tokudaia; species Tokudaia tokunoshimensis. The sequence continues at coordinate 58,305,587 of BTHU01000008.1, forward strand.
GGGAATGCCAGGACAGAGAAGCGAGAGGGGGTTGAATGGGGAAAAGAGGGAGGGAAGGGGGCTTATGGGACTTTCGGGGAGGGAGGAAATGGGAAAGGGGAAATGATTTTGAATGTAAATAAAAAAAACTTAGAAAAACAAAATAAAAAAAATGAACATTAAAAAAAATAAAATAAAATGTGTTGAACACTTCATAAAGTCTAGACCCTATGCCATGGGAATTAAACACTGAATGACAGTTCATACTTACCCTTGAGGAGTTCATTGTTTTGTTAGAGAATCCAGAGTTATATAGTAGAGGACTTAGGGTATTTGGGAGCAGAGAGGAAAGTATGACCTGGGGCATTCCAGAAGCAGCTTCATAAAAGAGGTGTGGCATAAACTGCAACCTTCTGCTTTTAAGAGCTGTGTTTTCAATTTACATGTATGTCTGTGTACTGTGTGTGTTATGTATGTGTGCCTAGTGTAAGAAGCCAGACAAGGGCATTGGGTCCTTCAGAACTAGAATTATACCATGTGGATGCTGGGCAGTGAACTGAGTCTGAACTATTTAACATCTCTCCAGCGCCTAGGAGCTGCTTCTTTAAGAGCTAGAAGAGGAAAGAGAATAGCTAGAGAGGTACCTCAGAGGTTAAGAGCATGCATCCAAGTTGGGTTCTCAGCACCCAAGTTGGTTAGCTTCTAAGCATAGCTACAGTTCTAGGGATCCAGTTCCTACTTCTCGCCTCTCATCATCTGAATGTGGTATATATTCACACAAACACACACACACACACACACACACACACAATTTAAAAATAAACAAGAAGAGGCACCAGCAAGGAGGAATAATCTTTTAGGAATAGCATTCCTGTCCCGTAGAGATTTTAAGGAGAAGTAACTTGGCCTAGCATGGCAATATTTAAGTATGTAACAGAATCAAATATGATTACTTATTTAATGTTTTTCCTAGATTACCATTTCTAGGTGGCTTTATCTTTCTTTCATAGAATTCTGTCTTTGAGGACATACATACAAAGCTGTGAGTAAAATCTAAGCTAAGAGACGTAGAATAGATGGAGTTAGTATGAGATTGACAAAAGGAGTCACTCCCTATGCATTCTTAGCTTCCAACAAGAAGAGTACCATCAAGAGATAGTGCTGAAAAGGCTTGTTAACAGAGTGAAGCCTTTGCTCACTATCCCTTTGTTTGAGAAGAGAAATAACTTGGACCCTATTTCAGGAGTTCATTTGATCAACATTCTGGAGACTCGAACTTAGCTATCTGAGAAATTCATAGGATTTTAAACCGAAGCTGATAAAATTCAGTCTGCCTCTTTTCAAACACAGTGTTTTAAGCAAATCTCGTCTGATTTTGAAACCTAGTAGAAGCATGTTTGTTTTTGTGGGTAACCTTTCTTTTTTTTTTTTTTTGTTTTGTTTTTTTTTTTTGTTTTCGAGACAGGGTTTCTCTGTGTAGCCCTGGCTGTCCTGGAACTCACTTTGTAGACCAGGCTGGCCTCGAACTCAGAAATCCTCCTGCCTCTGCCTCCCAAGTGCTGGGATTAAAGGCGTGCGCCACCACCGCCCGGCAGCATGTTTGTTTTTATCTTGTTTGTATCCTTGCTTATCCACAGCCCCAATACTCAACGTTGTTCTTTCTTTCCTTGCAGATTCAGATATTAAAGACATCTGAAGTTACCCAGCACCTGCCTAGGGAGTGCCTTCCAGAAAATCTGGGTGGGTACGTCAAAATTGACCTTGCTACTTGGAATTTCCAGTTCCTGCCCCAAGTGAACGGCCACCCAGATCCCTTCGATGAGATCATCCTGTTTTCCCTACCTCCTGCCTTAGACTGGGACTCAGTACATGTTCCCGGTCCTCATTCCATGACCATCCAAGAGTTGGTAGACTATGTTAACACCAGGCAAAAGCGGGGCATCTATGAGGAGTATGAAGACATTCGTCGTGAGAACCCTGTTGGCACTTTCCACTGTTCCATGTAAGTAGGAGAGCTTTGGGTCACAATCAGTTACCCGGGATTTTCTGGCAAATGATGGCTGCAGCTGCTTCAGTACATCAATTCCTTTATAGAGGGTTTCCTTGGTGTTAAGAAGCTTCTCAGGAAGGCTGAACATGGTAGTGCATGCCTTTAATCCCAGGACTTGGAAGGCAGATGAAAGTGAATCTCTGTGAATTAGAAGTGAGCCTGGTCTACATAGTGAGCTCCAGGCCAGTCAGGGCAACATGTAAAAACAATACATAAATAAAAAGGCTTCCTGGGAAGATGTTAAGTGGGTAAGAGCACTTACTCTGCAACATGGGGATCTCATACACACACACACACACACACACACACACCGCCCCTCTTACAACATTGGCTGTTTTTCTCCTACTAGTGAGCTTTGTCTGTTATAAATTAAGCATGCTCACAGTGGACTATTAGTTAAATTCCACGTTAGCTAGAAGTCCCTTCTGGTTTTTTTTCCTTCACTTAGTACCTTAGTTTTTCTGAAATATGTGGTTGGAATATGTGTAATATGTGGCTGTTGAATGATTGTCTTCCTTTAAATGTTCTAGGAATCCATGATTCTCTGAGCACCTTTTCATCTCAGAATTATTGTTCAGGTTAGTCATGGTCTGAAGAAAATGCCAAAGAAAGAGGGACAATAATGAGTTAGTAAACTGAAGAGAGGCCATCAAGAAAGAAGCCAGTCAGTAGAGCAAGAATGTAAGACTAGTGACATGGCTCAGCAGGCGGAGGCACTTGCTGCCGAGCCTCATGACCTGAGTGGGCTTCCTGGGACCCACGTGACTTATGGAAGCTGCACTCTGACTTCCACACAGTGCCCTGTGGCATGTGTGCATCCTCTCTTTCTCCCCCAGCCCCACTGTAATATCAGTAATAAATAAAAATAAACGTAAAAGAATGAAAAAGAGAAGCTAGGACTGTAGTTTCATGTTTGAACTCTGTCTTGAATTGTTGAGGCCCTGGGTTTGAAGAGAACAGAAAGGGAAAGTAGGGCATATATTAAGAGGGGAGAGCCAGGCAGTTGTGGCACACACCTTTAATCCCAGCACTAGGGTGACAGAGGTAGGAGGATCTCTGAGAGTTAGAGGCCAGCCTGATCTACAAAGCTAATTCCAGGTTAGCCAAGGCTGTTACACAGAGAATCCTGTCTTGAAAAACAAAACCAAACCAAAAAAAAAAAAAAAGAGAAGGAAATACTATTTTCTCTAATTTCTTTTCCTTTTTCTGTGCCAAAGATCTCTGTATATATTAAATCTGCTTCCAAGGCAGAACAGTTTTTCCCCAACTATCCTTGAACATACTTTGTATCTTAAGCTAGCCTAAAATGATGATCCTCCTGTCTCATTCTCTTAAGTGCTGAACCACTCTTCAAAACTACCATGTACAGCTTTTCCTATAGCCACCGTCACTCACCCCTACACCTTTTCTTCCTACTCCATAGGGTCTCATCTAGCCCAGGAGCCCCTAAGACTTGCTATGTAGCCGAGGATGACTTTGAACTTCTGATATTTCTGCCTCTGCCTCTGCCTCCTGTATGATGAAATTACAGGTATGCACCACTATCTTCAGTTTCCTCAATAGGAATTAAGGAAATCTTGGGAGCAAGAAATAATACACTTTTTGGGGCTTTAATATTTTGATATACATGCTCCTGTAGTTACTCTTTGCATCAAGTAATCATCTTGAAAGAGCAAGGTTGTCTGCTTGTACCATTTAAATCTGCTGTTGTTTTAGAATCAGATCTGGTGAGAGGACTTCATGGTTGTGCCCTTGTATTGACCTGTGAAACCCTCGCTTGATGATCTAGAGCCATAAGCTTTATTAACTCCTCGTCTCATCTTCTTGAACCAGGTTCTAGTAAGATTGCCTACAGAGAACAAACTATATCTCTCTTGGAATTCTAGATTGTGAAGTAAATATCAGAGTTCAGATTGCTCAAAATTCCCTTAGAATTTTTTTACTTTTTATTTTTAAAGACAGTGTAGTTAAGTCAAGTGTGGTGGTTCACTGCTTTAATCCTAGTACTCAGGAGGCAGAGGTAAGCAGATCTCTGTAAATTTGAGGCTATCCTGGTGTACAAAGTGAGTTCCAGGACAGTCAGGGCTGCTACTGGTAGAAACACCTCCACCCCCACCCCCAACCCCCCAAAAAAAAGGAAAAAGAAAAAATAAACAAACAAAAACCCAAACCAACCAACCAACCAACAAACAGACAAACAAACTACAGTGCAGTTGTCTGACTGAAGAAAACTTCCATAGGCTAGTGTTTGAAGACTTAGCGCCCACTTTGTGGAACCACTGGGAAGGATTAGGAGGTGTGGCCTTATTTGTGGAAGTGTGTCGCTCAGGATTGGCTTTGAAGTTCAAAAGACTGTGACATTTCTAGTATGTCTCTTTGTCTCCTACTTGCTATTGAGATGTGAGCTCTCAGCTATTTAACCACTGTACTTTGTTCCACCATCATTGACTCTATTCCTCTGAAAACATAAGCCCAATTAATTAAACTTTCTTTTATAAGTTGTCTTGGTCATGGTATTTTATCACCGCAATAGAAAAGACAGACAGGGTCTCTACATAGTTCTAGCTCTCAGAATTCACTCTGTAGACCAGGCTGGCTGAACTCATAAAGACCTGCCTGCCTCTGCCTCCTGAGTGCTGGGATTAAAGGTGTTTGCCATCATACCCAACTTTTGATAGAATTTTGGAAGAGGGAAAATAATGTGTTAGTAACTGAGACGAGGCAATTCTCTCCGTGTGTGTGTGTGTGTGTGTTATATCTCTGTGAGAAATATATGTGTGTGTGTGTGTTTGGTTACATAATATATAATACAATATTATATATTATTATCTTAGTTAGGCTTTTACTGCTGTGAACAGACACCATGACCAAGGCAACTCTTATAAGGACAACATTTAATTGGGGCTGGCTTACAGGTTCACAGGGTCAGTCCATTATCATCAAGGTGGGAGCATGGCAGCGTCCAGGCAGGTGTGGTGCAGGAGGGACTGAAAGTCCTACATCTTCATCTGAAGGCTGCTAGCAGAATACTGACTTCCAGGCAGCTAGGATGAGGCTCTTAAAGTCCACACCCAAAATAACACACCTATTCCAACAAGGCCACACCTTCTAATTGTGCCACTCCCTGGGTCAAACATATACAAACCATCACAATTATAACTATATGTAATATATTTTTTGAGATTTTTTATTTTTATTGTATGTGTATGGTTATTTTTGCCTGCATGTATGTTTGACTACCATGTGTGTGTAGTGCCCTTGGATGCTAGAAGAGGACAATGGAGCCTCAAGGACTAGAGTTACAGCTGGTTGTTAGCAGTCTAATGGGTTCCAGAAATCCAGCCTGGGTCCTCTTGAAGAGCAGACTGTGCGTGCTCTTAATTACTGAGCCATCTCTCTGTCCCTTCACTGTCCTTTAATTAGTATACCTGGTTTTAACACCTCTCTCTCTCTCTCCTCTCTCTCTCTCTCTCTCTCTCTCTCTCTCTCTCTCTCTCTCTCTCTCTCTCTTTCTCTCTCGACAGGGTTTGTTTTTATGTTTTTTGAGACAGAGTTTCTCTGTATTTGTAGCCCTGGCTGTTCTGGAACTTGCTCGGTAGACCAGGCTGACCTCAAATTTATAGAGATCTGTCTGTCTCTGCCTCCCAAGTTCTGGGATTAAAGGTATGTGCCACCATCTCCTAGCCACATTTTTTTTAAGTTAAAAAGAAAAACAAAAAGTCAAAATTCATACATGGAAAATGATTTCTACAAATATTTATAAGTGGTATTTTATAAATACTAAAACCTTTGCTTGACAAGAAGCTTTGTTAAAAAGATGAAAAGGTGCCAGGCAGTGGTGGTGCATACCTTTAGTCCCAGCGCTTGGGCATCTAAGGCAGGCAGATCTCTGTGAACTCAAGGTCAGCCTGGTTGGTCTACAGAGCAAGTTCCAGGAAAGCCAGGGCTACACAGAGAAATCCTGTCTTAAAAAATGGGAAAGAAAAAAATATGAAAGACAAATTTTATTTTTATTCATGAGTATATGTGTGTCTCTCTGTGTGTAAGTTATGTGTACAGATTTCACAGGGGTATTAGGTCCCTCTAGAGTTGGAATCACAGGCAGTCTAAGTGTTCTTAGCTACCAAGCTATCTTTCCAGCCTCAAAGGAGTTTTTAAGATGTAGAAAAGAGAGAGCTGTAGAGATGGCTTAGTGGTTAAGAGCACTGCCTGTTCTTCCAGATGTCCTGAGTTCAATTCCCAGGAACTACATGGTAACTCACAACCATCTGTAATGGGAACCAGTGCCCTCTTCTGGTGTGTCTGAAGTGTGTCTGAAGACAGCGACAGTGTGCTCACACATAAGTAAATATTTAAAAAAAAAAAAGGTGTAGAAAAGAGCCAGGTGTGAGGCTGACCTGAGCTCTGGGGAGAGAACCTGGCTCAAAACAACAAACCATTCACCAATGAAGGGCAGTGATATGACTTGTGCATAAACTCCTTGCTACTAAGCCAAGGACCTGAGTTTGATCCTTGGAACTAATTTAGTAGAAAGAGAGAACTAACTTCTGCAATTTCTGACTCTCTGACTTCTACATGTACCTCTGACACCAAGTAAATAAATGAAAATTTAAAAAGATGAAATAAAAAATGTATGTAGAAGTCCAAAGTATAAAAATCTCTAGGTCCTATAATCAGAAGGACTTGTTTCTGTTTTGCAGTGTTTTTTTTTCTTTATTATGTAAAGGGATTCATTATGAAGCTGAAATTACTCCCAGCCCTCACCCTTAGCTCTCTCCGATACACAGTAGGTCCTAGATACACAGATACATAAATAGGTCCTAGAATGGAGACGGTGTATTTCCAGCCAGTTTGCTCATACCATTATGTATACATATGTGCCCACAGTATAGAATACCGTTGAGACAGGGTCTCAAACTCTATATGCAGTAAGTTTGACGTTGAACTTCTGTCTTCCTGGCTCTACCACCTGAGGGCTGACCTTATAGGCATGTGCTACCACACCCAGCTTATGCAGTAACTGAAGAGCCAAGCCAGTGTTCTATGCATGTTAAGCAAGTGCTATTCCAGCTGAGCTACACCCCAGCTCTCCAACAATATAAGATATTATTTGTGGATGGTCTTGGTTAAGATTTTAGTTTTTAATCAATAATATATCTAAACAAAAATTTTTTCAGAGTCAAACAGTTCAAAGCAGAAGCAGTGAGGGTTGGGTCTGCAAGCACTCTTCCACTGAGGTTCAGCCCCTTCGTTTGTCTCTATAGAAAGGATCTTGTATAGTCTTGGCTGTCCTGAAGTTCTGCATGTAGCTGAGATCCTCACACTTCTTCTTGTTTTAATTTGCCTCTTATTTTCTTTAGGTCTCCAGGAAACCTAGAGAAAAACAGATATGGAGATGTACCCTGCCTGGACCAAACACGAGTGAAACTGACAAAACGGAGTGGCCACACTCAGGTAGATAGATAAACGCTGTCTTTTTCTCAGCACCATGGGAAATTAAGACTCTTTCAAGGTGAAACTTAGAATTGTGCTGCAGGCAGGTGAAATGGACCAGAGAGATAACATTTGAGTTCTGATTTTGATGTAGTATTCTGTGGCTGGAGACAGTCCTTAAATACCATGTCACCGGATTAAAGAGAATCAATCAATTTTGTTTTGAATACTGACAGTCTGGTATATTATGAGGGTTTTTGTTGTTATTTGTTTGTTTTTTCTTTCCTTTATTTTAATGTAGGGTCTCACTCTATAGTCTTGTCTGGCCTGCAACTTACAGTTGACAGAGATAAGCCAGTCTCTGCCTCCCAAGTGCTTCCATTAAAGGTGTATGACAGCCTGGTCTACAGAGTGAGTTCCAGGATAGTCAAGGCTATGTAGATAGACCCTGTCTCAAAAAACAAAGGGGGTGGGTGTGTATGTCTGGCTGTGGTTTACAGTGTGTGTGCGCGCACATGTTTACATGTGTCACAGTGCCTGTGAGGAGGTCAGAGGACAACTTTGGGGAACTGGTTCCTTTATCCCACCACATGGTTCCCAGGGCTGAACCTGGGAACCTTTTTCCCACCACATGGTTCCTCAGGTTGTGTAGCAAGTGCTGTTAACTTTATCTGAGAGGAGAGGGCTACATAACCTTCTCAATGAAAATGAAGAGTAGAGTAAATCAATCAAACCCTGGGCTGGTTAGATGGCTCAGCACCTCAAGGCATTTGCTGCCTAGCCTCACAACTTCAGATCAATGCCCAGAATCACATGGTAGAAAAGAGAAAAAATGACTTCCCTTGAGTTGTTGTCCAACACACACACACCACAGAAATAATAAACAAAGGTGGGGGGGAGGGAAATCCTAATAAAGCAAACAACTCTTCCCTCTCCACAACTTACTGTTGATTATAATTCCTCTTTCAAAGTTAAGAAAATTAAGAGCATGTATTTAGCATGGCTTGCATTATAAATATTTGATATATTAGCCCTTAGTTTGCTTGAGGATAATGTTGACAAAAATCATGGATTCTGCTTTCACAGCTTCTTGACCCTTCTATTTCAGGCATTCATAGTCCTGCCCAGGATTCTTTTCGAAACAGGGTTTCTCTGTGTAGCCCTGGCTGTCCTGGAACTCACTCTGTAGACCAGGCTGGCCTCGAACTCAGAAATCCTCCTGCCTCTGCCTCCCAAGTGCTGGGATTAAAGGTGTGCACCACCACCACCCGGCTCCTGCCCAGGATTCTTTTAGCCAAACTGTTCACTCTCAGTGCTCCTGAAATTGTCTTAATACTTTCTCATCAGGAGTGAAGGATAGTGATTGAGTCATAAATATCTGCTTTCTTTTTTCTTTTCTTTTCTTTCTTTCTTTTTTTTTTTTGTGCTCTGTCACCAGTGTATATAGCAGTATTACGCAGGTTTTAAGAAATATTTTTGGCCGGGCGGTGGTGGCGCACGCCTTTAATCCCAGCACTTGGGAGGCAGAGGCAGGTGGATTTCTGAGTTCGAGGCCAGCCTGGTCTACAGAGCGAGTTCCAGGACAGCCAGGGCTACACAGAGAAACCCTGTCTCGAAAAAACCAAAAAAAAAAAAAAAAGAAATATTTTTGAGTGAATCCCCTTATAGCAGGAGATTTTTCTAGTCATCCTATAATAATCTGAGAATTAGGGTCTGGTTTATTTGCAGGTATTGGGAACATATTTGTGGATGAGTATATTCACAATGGGTGAATGGGTATAACAGGAGATGATTCTAATCATTCTGTAGTTAATCTGAAGATTATTGCCTGACTTGTAATTCCATTGCTACAAACAATGCCAGAGACTGTTTTCACAGTAATTGGACATTTATGTCCCTGCCCTTGAATTTTCTTTTTTGAAGTTGGATGCTGTTATACAACCAGTCTGGCCTCCTGTCTTACTCTCCAGAATTTTTGGTTCAGAGGCATTTAGCACAACACCAGCTTTGTTTATTTACTATTTGTTTACTGACAGGGTCTCATGTAGGCCAAACTGGCCTCAAACATACTATGCACTCCAGGATGACCTTGACTCTGATCCTCCTGCCTCTACATGTGCTAGGATTATATGAGTACAGCACCATACTTTGTTTGTTTGTTTGTTTTGAGATGCTGAGGATTGAACCCAGGGCTCCATGCTTACTAGGCAAGCTCTTGAATCACTGAGTCATAGACGCAGCCTAGATTTACATTTTTGAAAATTATGTCTCATTTTTAGTTTCAGTGGAATGTTCGTTTGTTCTTATCTTCTGTTGCTATGATAAACACTGACTTGAAAGCAACTTGAGGAGGAAAGAGTTTATTTGGCTTTCGTGTTCACGTTACAGTCCATCATCAAGGGAAGCCAAGGCAGAGAACATGGAGGAATGCTGCTTACTGGCTTGTTCCCCTGTGGCTTGCCCAGTTTGCTTTCGTCTGAGAGTTTATCTTAACATTTTTCTTTGGGTCTTTATTTTATTTTGAGGTGTTTAATTTTCCTTTATAGGTTTTCATTTTTAAAGAGAGGATCTTAATATGTATCTCTGTTGGTTTAGAATTTACTATTGTAGACAAGACTGACCTTGAACTTGAAGTGATCCTCGAGCCTCTGCCCCTTGAGTGCTAGGATTACAGGAATATGACACTATGTAGGACTTAAATTTTTGTGTATGGTATGATGAAAGGGTCATTGTAAAGTCTATCCATCCATCTATCTGTCCATCCATCAGTTTGCCCATCCATCCATCCATCCATCCATCCATCCATCCCAGTTGTCTTAGTACATTTGCCAAAGTGAAGCAAATGGCCCACAGAAGCACTCTTCCACTCAGCCATACCCCTGCCTCCTCTTTATTCCCTTTTATTACCAATAAAAATAGCTCATGATCCACTCCCATCCTAAATTGGTCCTGTAACTTTTCATTTTCTGTTTGACAGGAAGAGAATATCCATACCTTGAACTGGATTTACCCAGCCTATACATCATTTTCTGAGTCAATGGCATATGAATGCTCTTGTAATAATGTGTTCCTTTTATTATTAGACAGATTACATCAATGCCAGTTTCATGGATGGTTATAAGCAGAAGAATGCTTATATTGGTACACAAGGTAAGCTATTTTAGCCTTACATGTTGATGTTGTGGCTCCTGTGTATGGGTTCCTCATTTCAGGTGGTTTCTTAATTTTAATTGATTATATGTATATGAGTGTTTGGTCTACATGTAAGTCTGTATGCCATAAAACCTGGGGTATGTAGAAACCAGAGGAGGGTGTCAGATCTTCTGGAGTTATAGATGGTTGTAAGCTGTCATATGGGTTCTAGGAATCAAACCTGTGTCCTTGGGAAGCCAGCAAGTGTTCTTCATCACTGAGCTATCTCTCCAGCCCCTATCTCCAGCTTTTATGTAAGTTCTAAGATCCAAAATCTAGTCCTCATATTGAGCAACGAGCGTTCCTAACTGTTGAGCCAACTTTCCAGCATCTAGATGATGCTGATGATGCTGCTGCTGCTGCTGCTGCTGATGTGTGTGTGTGTGTGTGTGTGTGTGTGTGTGTGTGTGTGTTTCACTGTGACTGACCTGGAACTTGTTCTGTAGACCAGGCTGTCCTTGAACTCAGAGATCCACCTACCTTTGCCTCCCCAGTGCTGGGATTAACGGTGATACTATACGAACTCAGATGTCATAATTTTTAAAGGAAATTTGTTATGATGACTAAATCCTGATTTTTATAAAGTTTGGTAGCTGAAGAGGACAGATAGGTTTCGAGTTTCAATTCCAGAAGTGCATAGAAACTCACTACAAAGAGAAAAAGTAGCAATTTAAACCTATAATGTTACTGAATACCAGCAAGGTTTTTGGACTGTGATTTAGTCTAGTAATCCAAGAGTATAGGGCTTCAGAACTCAGTAGTCTGTAGTCACGCATACATATCATGCACGCACATGATCAAAATCTGACTCAGGCTGGGAATGTAATTTAGTGATAAAGTACATGCCTAAAAGGTTTGTGTTTGATCTCTACTGTATCAAGAAAATAGCAATAACAATCGAAAGAAGTCCGAATCTAGTTATGAGTAACATCAGTCAAATCCAGATTGTTTAGCATAGGACAAGAAAATTAGCTTAGGCTAGGCATATTGGTACATACATGCTTGTAATCCCATGACTCAGAGGAGCCCAAGTTCAAAGCCTGCCTATTCTGAGTAGTTAACTGGCAGCAAGCCTGGGGTTACACAGCAAAACTCTATCTTGAAAAGAAAAAAAGTAAGTAGCTCAAACTCTTTAATGTTAATGTCATGACAAAAGAAAAAAAAGAAGAGAACTGTTCTAGATTACTAAAGGTAATGTGGGCCTTATGATGTATCTATCCTCTATAGGGAGAAAGTGGTATTAAGGACAAATTACTGCGACAGTTGTAGACATTCTATGTGTAAAGTTATACTGGTATTCCATTGAATGCTACTGTAATGATATATAGTGATATATACAAGGAATAAATAACATGTGTGTGCATATATACATATGTACACACACATGGCAGGGGTCTCATCTACTTTAGGCTCTTTGATACTAGCTGTGTAGTAAAGGATGTCTGTGAACTACTGATCCTTCTGCCTCTCCCTTGCAATTGCTGGAATTACATGCAGGAGCTACCATACACAACTCTAGTGATCTGATGTTTACATAGATATACATATATACTAATAATATTTAAATGTCATCTGTTAAGAATATGTATTATATTTCAGGAGCATAATCTCTGATTATTAAAGTAAATATGACCAGGCAGTGGTGGTGCATGCCTTTAATCCCAGTACTTGGGAGGCAGAGGCAGGCAGATTTCTGAGTTTGAGGGCAGCCTGGTCTACAGAGTGAGTTCCGGGACAGTCAGGGCTACACAGAGAAAACCGGTCTCGAAAAAAACCAAAAAAAAAAAAAAAGTAAATATGAAAGTAGGTTTTTAAAAATTGTGTGTGTGTGTGTGTGTGTGTGTGTGTGTGTGTGTGTGTTTAGTTAAGCAAACTGAAACCCAATTGGTGAAGAGACCTCAAACATATAGCTAGTAACAGAACCAGAATTTGAATCCATGTCTGGTATAGAAATTCTCTCAAGCCAGCTCAGTGGATTGGTTCTTCTGTGTAAAAGTAAGCAGTCAGTCACTTTACATCTATAGAAGTCAGTTATATGTGTGTGGTATGGTACATGCTCACACAAACACATGCACATACATACACAGACATACACATGTGTGTATGTTTATTTTCGTGTGTTGGCAGATCTATAGGAGAGCATCAGGTGTCCAGCTCTGTCACTCTCCACCTTGTTCTTTTAAGACAGGGTCTCTCACTGAACTTGAAGCCAGGCCAGTGGTAAGCAAGCCCTAGAGAGCCGTCCCTTCCCTCCAAGTGCTAGAGTTATAAGCATGTACACATGCCTGCCTTTCTATGTGTGTTCCTAGGATTTGATTGAGGATTTCATGGTTGTGTAGCAAGAATTCCTACCCAATGAGCCATTTCTCCCAGCTTCTTTCTTTGTTTCTATTAACAGACAGCCCTTGTTGGTTTGGAGCTTGCTGAGTGCTACACAGGGGTTACACATCTGTGAAGCTAGCAGAGGCATGGGGCTAGAAAGTTGTTGGGTACTAGGGATCACACGTGGGTCCTCACAAAGTAAACACATTGCCAACCATGCAGCCCCACGGCCCTTGGTGTATTTGCTGTTGTTTTGAAATAGTGCCTCAGTCTATAGCTTGGGCTGGCTTGAAGCTCAGTTATCCTCCTGCCCCAGCCTCCCAAGTGTAGAGAGTATCGGGATGAACCACCATACTCAGCTTTTATTTTATTTGTGTTTTGAAAAGGGGTTTCATGTAACCCAGGCTGGCCTAGAACTCTCCTTATAGTTGAGGATGAATTTGAATTTCTGATGTTGTTGCTGCCTTCTCCTTCCAAGTACTGGGATTATAGGCATACTCAGCTTGCACTCACATTGTATGATATTAGAATATCTTTGTAGAAGTAGACACTGACAAAGATATTTAAGGTTTTAGAATGAATCTAAATATTTAAGAACATAATATGCATAAAATTATATTCAATATTCACACATCCAACAAATGTTGTTGTAAGAACTATACTTTAAAACAATTTTAAATTTTATGCAAATGGATGTTTTGCCTGTCTGTCTGTTTGATGTGTGCGTGTCTGGTGCCAGTGGAGGCCAGATGAGGCGTTAGACCTCCTGAAATAGTAGTTGCAGGTAGTTGGGAGTCATTCTTTGGGTGCTGGGAGTCGAACCCAGGCTCTGTGGAAGAGCAGCCAGTACTCATAACTGTTGAGGTATCTCTGCAGTCTCAAGAGTTGTAGTTTTTGCCATGGATAGCTACATAACAAAATGATTTGCTATCATATTGGGGGGGGTTATTCTGTTAACTGTTTTATTTGTCCATATCTATAAGTATACATAGGAAAGTTATTAGAGATGCTGGAAATGTTTATATTGTCTCTGGATCTTGGAGTTAATGAATGATTTTTATCTTCATTTTCCTTTTTTGCTTTCATTTTTTTGATACAGGGTTTCTCTGTGTAGTCCTGGCCCTCTTTTTGTAGGTCTGGTTGGCCTCTTACCCAGAGATCTGGCTGCCTCTGCCTCTCAAGTGCTGGGATTAAAGGGGTATGCCACCATTTTATCTTCATTTTTGAAATAAATCACAAAGTTAAGTATTACACATATATGAACATCAGGAAGGCAATATAAGCACTTTTCTGCATCTTTAAGCCCCGTCCTCATTCAAACTCCACTATGTGCTTCTCACACACTTTATTACTAGATTCCCCTGGTTATGGGGCTCAAACCCAGGGCCTTGCACAGGACAAACATATCTGACCACTGACCCACACCCATTTTATTTTCCATATTCAAACCATTAGCAATGGCTAAGTACGGATAATACCTGCTGACGGCAGAAAAATAGGATAATACATTCAAGACCAGCTTCTGCTACACATTAAGACCCTGTTTCAAAAGACCCCCCAAAATCCTCAAAACTATTGTTAGAATTGGAACAACTAAGCAGTCAGAATATTTGATAAATCAGATACAAAATTCAAGGTAGGTAGAGAGAGGAATTTAACTTCCTTAATGACACAAGAGAAAGATTCAGAAGAAACATGTATGTTTCCCAAATTAGGATCTCCCCTCACCGTTTTGAATTTGGGAACTGAACCCAGGGCTTTGGGCATGCTAAGCATGAGCTCTACCACTAAGCTATACGGCCTCTTCCCTGTCCTGAAATGAGATCATTTAAATTTTTTCCTTCTTACTTTTATTTTATGTGTATAGGTATTTTGCCTGTATTGATGTCTGTGTACCACATATATGCATTGCCTACAGAAGTCAGAAGAGGGCATCAGATCCCCGGGGATTAGAGTGGTTGTGGGCTATTGTGTGGGTGCCAGGAACTGAACCTAGATCCTCTGAAAGGACAGCTACTGCTCTTAACTACTCAGCCATTTCTCTCGCTCTGAAATAAGATCCTTTATTCTATCTTTCTATGTATGTCTGTGTGTCTGTCTGTCTTTGATGTGATGGAGCCTAGCTTTACAGACTAGGCTGTCACTCCTCCTACTTCTTGTCTTTATTTTTGTTTCTAAATTTATTTTATTTTTAGTTTTGTATGTGTAAGTGTTTTCACTGCATACATGTATCCAGTGACCATGACTGCTAGAAGACAGTGTCAAATCCCCTGGAACCAGATGGTGGGGAGCCGTCAAGTGGGTGCTAGTGTCAGGCACTTGTTATCCCAACACTAGGGTAGGCAGAGATAGGATCCCTGGGGCTCTGGTCTATCCAGTATAGCTACTAGGCAGATACCAGGTTCCAGTGAGAGACCTCATCTCAAAACAAAACAAAAATACCATTAAATGCAAACCAAAGTGGGTAGCAGCCAAAGGGCGACACTGGGCGTTAACCATGGCTTCCACACTTATAGGTGAGTAGCTGTTCATACACAAGCACACTCTCTTACATTTGTTCACACATGAAATGTTAGTGGTTACTAAAGACTTTGGCAAAAATAGTGGAACCATTGGGCTTTCGGGTCTGAATTAACCCTTGATATTATCCTGCTTCTCTGAAAACACTAGGAAAACAAAGAATTATCCTGAGGAATTATCACAAAGACATTTGTTGGGGAGTGCTCATCATTGTGCCGGACAATTATAAAGGACAATTTCACAAATGGCATTCATCTTCCACATCTATTTACTGAAATGGGGATTTTCTTTACTGTCCAATGTAACATGCTGTAATTTAAATGGTTGGAGTATTTAGGACTAGCCCTGCCATCCAGAGCTTAGAGGAGAGAAAGTCCTTTGAGTGTCCTGGTCAAAGAGAGGAAGACTGGGCCCTTAAAAATAAAGAGAAGGCCTGGAGCGATGCCTCAGCATTTACTGCTCTTCCAGAAGACCAGAGTTCAGTTCCCAGGAATCATATGGGGAGGCTTGTAGTGCTTGTAGTCTTAGGCCCAGGGAGTCTGACCTCTGCAGGTACACACACACACACCCTCCATACATGCCTACATCCAAACACACATACACAAAAATAAGTCTTGAAAAATGGAGTGGTATTACAGGTAAGGGAGACAACAGAATGAATGGAACAGAGTCAGAGAGATACAGTGTGTTTGAATTGTATTTTTTAAGTATTAAACTGTAAGGGGAAAGAAATATTCAGAAAAATATATTAGAATGGTGTTAGTAACTTAGATTTAAAAATGATAAATTTCTCATCATACTGAAACTTTGTATTAAAAACAGGGGAGAGGGCAGGTGTAGGAAACACTTTTAAGGGCAAAAAAATTTGCTTGATAACTTCTGGGAGAAGGTGGAAATGGATGTGTTAAAATTGACTTCACCCTTTTTTTCTGTTTTTGGTTTTTCAAGATAGGGTTTCTCTGTGTAGCCCTGGCTGTCCTGGAACTCAGTCTAAACTGAGGCTGAACTGGATCCAACTGCCTCTGCCTCCCAAATGCTAGGATTAAAAGCATATGTCACCACCAGTGGCTTTTATTCCCTTCCCCTTTTCTTTTCTTTTTTTTTTTTTTTTTTTTTTTTTTGGTTTTTCAAGACAGGGTTTCTCTGTGTAGCCCTGGCTGTCCTGGAACTCACTTTGTAGACCAGGCTGGCCTCGAACTCAGAAATCCGCCTGCCTCTGCCTCCCAAGTGCTGGGATTAAAGGCGTGCGCCACCACCGCCCGGCTCCCCTTCCCCTTTTTAGGGTGAGTGTGCTGTTGTTATTCCAGGATGTTCTTCCCCCTTCCCCTCCAGACAGGGTTTCTCTGTGTAGCCCTGGCTTTCCTAGAATTCACTCTGTAGTCTAGGTTGGCCTCAAACTCACAGAGATCCACCTGCTCCCAAGTGCTGGGTTTAAAGGCATATGTCACTCCCCACCCCCCAAGTGACTCCAACTCTTATGTGAGTACATTGTAGTTCTCTTCAGACACACTAGAAGAGGGCATCAGATCTCATTACAGATGGTTGTGAACCACCCTCATTTACTCCTTTAAAAAGTTGGAGTCAGGGCTGGAGAGATGACTCAGTGGTTAAGAGCACTTGACTAGGGTTGGAAAGATGGCTCAGCGGTTAAGAGCACTGACTGCTCTTCTGAAGGTCCTGAGTTCAAATCCCCAGCAACCACATGGTGGCTCACAACCATCTGTAATGAAATCTGATGCTCTCTTCTGGTGTGTCTTAGTGTACCAAGACAGTGACAGTGTACTTAGATATAACAATAAATAAATCTTAAAAAAAAAAGAACTCTGCCTGATCATACCACCCGAGTGGTATTTATATAAAAAAAAAAAAAGAGCACTTGACTGCTCTTCCAGAGGTCCTGAGTTCAATTCCTAGCAACCACATGGTGGCTCACAACCATCTGTAAGGGGAATCTGATGCCCTCTTCTGGTGTGTCTGAAGACAGTGACAGTGTACTTTTATAAATAAAATAGATAAATCTTTAAAAAAAAAGAGTAGATGAATTAAAAATACTGAGATGACTTGCGCAGTAAAGGTGTTTGTGTTACAGCCTGGTGACCTGAGTCAAATCTCCTGCACCATGTGAGGTGGAAGAAGGAGAACACAAAGTTAAAGCACAAGTCCTTAGCATTCGAGTCCTCTCACAGACACGTGTGCCCTGTGGCAGGCCGGCCTGCCACCACATCACACCCCAGCACTGACTAACAAAGGCAACACTGACAATAATAATTTCAACCAAGAATACTAGAGGTCCTATTATTAGAGATAAGAAAATTGAGACAGAAAACTGGGCATGATGGCACATGCCTATATTTGGATCACAAGTTTGATGCCTCTTTTGAGTTATACAGTAAGATCCCATCTCACAAAAGGAAAAGGGAGTGAGGGAGGGTAATTACATAAGTAAGTGAAAGAATTTTGAAGACTAGGTCTCTGTCCTAAGGGACTTGAGACAATGGGACACAGAAGTAGCCTGGTTTAGTAGTTAATGTATAATGAGGCTGAGGGCTAATGAGGTAGAAACAGACAGGTGGGTATAGAATTGACACTTGTTACCATAGATGTGGTTGCTGAGGCTCTGTGGCTCAGGCTCTGAGACTGTCTTTAACAATGTTCCCACATATGGCTCACCTGCACATCTTTTGAATCTGAATATTCTTTTTCCTTTTATTTTTGGTACAGAGTCTTTTTATTTATCTTTAAATTTTTCTTGTTTTTCTTAGATATTTTCTTTATTTACATTTCAAATGTTATCCCCTTTCCTGGTTTCCCCTCCAAAAATACCCTATGCCATCCCTCTTCCCCCTGCTCACCAACCCACCCACTCCCTCCACCCTGTCCTGGCATTCCCCTACACTGGGGCATCCAGTCTCCTCAGGACCAAGGGCCTCTCCTCCCTTTGATGTCCAACAAGGTCATCCTCTCTTGAGCTTTGTTTGGTCTGTGAATTGTATCTTGGGTATTCCAAGCTTCTGGGCTAATAGTCACTTATCAGTGAGTGCATACCATGTGTGTTCTTTTGTGATCGGGTTACCTCACTCAGGATGATATTTTCTAGTTTCATCCATTTGCCTAAGAACCTGCATGTTTGTCTATGCATTACATGCATGCAGTGCCCATAGAGATCAGAAAAGGGCATTAGGTCCTCTAGAACTATAGTTATAAAAGCTCTTAGCTGCCATGTGGGTGCTTAGAATTCAACCAGTTCCTTTGTAAGAGCAGCAAGTGATCTTAACCATATATGTGTGTATATGTGTGTGTGTGTGTGTGTGTGTGTGTGTGTGTGTGTGTGTGTATTTGTGTGTGGATATGTGCATGCCTGTGGATGCCAGAGGGAGCAATTGGATCCCATGAAGTTGAAGTTGTAGACTGTACCTGATGTAGGTTCTGGGAGCTGAATTTAGGTCTTCTGCAAGAACAGTATGAGTTTTCAACTGCTGAACCATCTCTTTAATCCTGTCATTCTGTGTTTTTAATACCCATCCATACAGAGATGATATGGTTGGTTTGAGGACCTCCCTGAATAAGGAGAGATAAGACAAGGCTCATATGAATACGTGTAATCGCTGTACGTGGGAGGTATAGACCTGAGGAACAGGCAGTCTGAATCTGTATAAGATCCTGTTTCAGTCTGTGCTTCAGAGATACTATTTGGAAGACAAGTCTAGAAAGACAGACATGCTTCTAAAGACCTGCTCTCCCTTCTCTCCTTTCATTCCAGGTCCTTTGGAGAACACCTATCGTGACTTCTGGCTTATGGTTTGGGAGCAAAAAGTTTTGGTGATTGTCATGACCACCCGGTGAGTTAGTCTACTTTTAACCATAGATTCCCTGACCCTAAGCTTGAATGATTAGGAAAGCCATGCCATATCTATAGTTAACATGCTAGGACATGGTGGAGATAGTGTTAGCCTTACAGAAAGATCCTTAGTCCGTAACTGTAGTTAAAGCCTATCCTGGGCTTCTAGCCATATTCACTACAGGCTGTGCTGAGAAATGCCAGCAGCACACCTTTACGTTGCCTCTTGTCTAGAGAGGAAAGGTGCCTTCCTGGCTGCTGCATCACCAGTGCCCATGGCTTTCCATTTCCTTCTTCTTTTGATGGTTTTTCTGTTCATTCATATCTCTACCTATAAGGGAACAGAAAAAAGATGGTTGAAACATAAGGCAGGAAGTTCTTTATAAAAGGATGTTTTTGAAATTTGTCAATTCTGCCAAATTTAAGGAATTTCATATTTTATTAGTTTCATCATTAGTTATAACCTATTTCAGATAGGGATGAAAAACGTTGTTTGCTCAGTTCCCTGCCTCAGGGCATTGTCAATAGCCACGTGTAGTTGGGAGAAGTACCACCTCAAAGTTCTCTGAGGCCACTCAAAAGTGGTGAGATGAAGTATATGGCCTTATACGCAGGAATTGTGTCTTTCCTATTCCTGTGTCAGCCAAGGGCCCTTTGTGGAGAAGAAACTGAGCAGCGCCTAAGGTCTAGGTCTCAATGTGTTTTTGCTACTATATGTGAGAAATACAACCAGGCATCAGGAAGGAGACCAGATGACACAGTGATGTGCATGCATGTGTGCTAAGTGTACACATGTAGGAATGTGAGCTGTTTTAATGCCTGTTTAGAATGAAGAGATGTCCTTTTTCTGCCAAGTATCAGTGCTGTACTTCAGAAGCAGTGCAGATCACATTGCTGCCTAGGAGCTCAGCTGTTTGTGGTGTGAAGCATCTTACAGCTGGTTGATGAGCTAAGGCTTAACTTGCTCTGTATGTCTTCAGTTTTGAGGAAGGCGGCAGGAGGAAATGTGGCCAGTACTGGCCTTTAGAAAAAGACTCTCGGATCCGATTTGGCTTCCTCACGGTGACTAATCTAGGTGTGGAAAACATGAACCATTATAAGAAAACAACTCTAGAAATTCACAACACAGAGGTAAATGCAGGTTTCTATTTTCTCACTCTTTTGAAACTAGGGAAGCTCCTTTAAAGACATTCTCATTGAGGGTGGTGATGCACACCTTTAATCTCAGCACTGGGCAAGAAGAGGTGGATATCTGTGAGGTCAAGGTCAGCCTGGTATATGTAGTGAGGTCCAGGCCACCCAGGGCTACATACTGAGTCCCTGTCTCAATAAAACAAACAAACAAACAAAAAAAGAAAATATCTAGAGGGAACAGGCGGGATTTTAGGGAGGTAATAAAAAGCTCTATTTCTCCTGAAAACAAGATCAAGATGCTCCACTGAGAAGCCAGTTATGTGGTGCCCACTTTTAATCCCAGCACTCCAGACACAGAGGCAAGTTGATCTCTATAAATTCAAGGCCAGCCTGGTCTACATAATAAGTTCCAAATAGAGACACCTCCCACAACCCCCTTTCAAAAAAAAAATACTCAACTCAGAAGTAATAAAGTTATCACCTCTGTATAAGAGAGGCATTAAGGGGCTGGAGAGATGGCTCAGTGGTTAAGAGCACCGACTTCTCTTCCATAGGTCCTGAATTCAATTCCCAGCAGCCACATGGTGGCTCACAACTGTCTGTAATGGAATCTGATGACCTCTTCTGATGTGTCTGAAGACAGCTACAGTGTACTCATATACATAAAATAAATAATTTTTTTTAAAAAAATGTGGCATTAAGGAGAAATAAAAAATTTCAACATTGGGAATCTGGATGCTAAAGCCATGCTTATTATCCTTCCACACAGGAGGCTGAGGCAGGATTACAAATTGGAACATAGCTTGGACTATACAATATGGATCTTGTCTCAGAAAAACTACATTAAGGAACTGGAGAGATGATGGGTCAGCTGTTAGAGTACTTGGTACTTAGTCATGAGGATGAGAGTTCAGATTGTAGCACCCCATGCATCCAGCTGGGGGTCCCTTTCATGCCTGTCATCAGATCTGATGGAGGTAGAGGCAAGAGACTTACTAGGGTTTCTAGTTATGGCCTAGTTGAGGATACCTGACTCCAAGTTCAGGGAGAGACCCTGCTTCAAAAGAGTAGGCAGCATGTATTGGAGGAGAACATCTGATGTCCTTTTCTGGCCTGTATGTGTACAAATGCATGTGCACTCATTAACATAGATGCATAGGCACTCACAAATAAAGTAAGTCAGTAAGTAAATAAATGTTACTGTTTTATTTTGAGACAGTGTCTCTTGGTATATAGCGTTGACTGACCTGGATCTCACTAAATAGGTAGACCAGGCTGGGCTCAAACTCATAGAGATCCATCTGCCCGCCATTGCTTCCTGAGTTTTGCAGTTTAGAGGTGTGCCCCACCATGCCTAGAAATAAATTTTTTTAAGGAAGTTTTTCTTGATATTATAACTTATTTATAACATTTTCCCTTTCTTTTTTTTCTCTCCAAACCCTACCTGCTCTTTCAAATGTATAATTTCTATTTTTACTAATTGTTAGTGCATGTAATATACATATTTTCACACATACACACATATATTTGTAAATATAATCTTTTGTATCCATATAGTTGTTTGTATTATGTTCTAGAGCTGATTGTTCAGCACTGGACAACTAGTTGATGTGTCCTTCCTGGTGGAGGACCACTTCTGGTTAATTTTTTGTCTTGTTTTTAATAATAGAATAATAATATACAGTAATAATAACTAATAGTAAACAAGAAATGTGGATCCTATAATATAGCAGTTTGCCTTCCCAACCATGTAGCCATTCCTTTGGGTTTGAAGTAGAAAATCAATTGTGAAGAAAATTGACAGCAGAAGACAGGATGCTCTAAGGTCTTAAGAATCTGGAAAGCCAAGGGTAGACAGAGTAGACAGGAATGACAACATTAACTCTTGATTCTTTTTCATGTAAGGAGCGGCAGAAACGCCAGGTGACCCACTTCCAGTTCCTAAGCTGGCCAGATTATGGTGTCCCTTCCTCAGCTGCTTCCCTCATTGACTTCCTGAGGGTGGTCAGAAACCAGCAGAGCATGGCTGTAGGCAGCCTGGGAGCTCGCTCCAAAGCGCAGTTCCCTGAGCCACCCATCGTGGTCCACTGTAGTGCTGGCATCGGCAGGACAGGTACTGTACCTCTTAGATTGGTGATGTGCCAGAGGCAGGAGGGGGTGGAGAGGAGGAGCTAAATGCTTAGGGCATGTCCGTGGTTAGAGAAGGAATTCATCCGTTCCCTTGGTGGCAAACTGCTATGATAATCACTTTTTAAGGTCCTTTTGTATGTATTTCCTATGCTGGAGATGCTGCTTGCCAAAATATATGGTTTTTAAACCAACTTCTTGGGGTCTTGTTTTGACCGTGTGAACTCTGTCATCACCATGATTGTGGTCCCCAGAGAGATTAGCTGGCCCTCTCTTAGAGGCTTCTCCTTGTGCTGGTCTTGTTCCCCCATCCCCTTTTTTGTTGTGTTTATGAGACCAGGTCTTACTATAAAGTCCAATCTGACCTGGAATTCCCAGCAATCCTCTTATTTTAGCCTCCCAAATAATGGGATTATTAAGTTTGTGCTATCTTGCTTGGCTGCTGTGTTCTTCATTATGTGTGCTGTATGAGCTGCTGGCTTTACTAGTTCAGAGGTCCCTTTGGGGGAATAATCAGGAGAACTGTATTTGTGTTAGACCTCTAGAGAGTTACAAGCTCTGGAAATTGGGTGTAGAAGTACAGCTGCACTCTCTGGTGTTGAAGAAGCAGGACATTCTTCCTCTGTGTCACCTACCTACTTATTCTTCTGTTACCCTCGTGTATGTCCTGAGACACAGGAGACCCTCATTTCTCCGGCCTTTAGCATGCCCTGTAATACTCTTTCCAAGTCCTTTTATGTTTAAGTCATCCTGCCATTAGACCCTGTGCCTTTGAATTCCTGTATGCAGTCTTGCATGGTGATTTGGCAAAAGGAAGAAGACAGGAGAGGTACACTCATGTGATCATTTCCTTCATTCTTCAGGTACCTTCTGCTCACTGGACATCTGCCTAGCACAGCTGGAGGAGCTTGGCACCCTTAACGTGTTCCAGACGGTGTCACGCATGAGGACCCAGAGGGCCTTCAGTATCCAGACTCCTGAACAGTACTACTTTTGCTACAAGGCCATTCTGGAATTTGCAGAGAGGGAAGGCATGGTTCCCTCTGGTCACAGCCTGTTGGCCATGGACGGTCAATAACTGTTCCACAAGTTTCCACCTGCTGGTCAGCCTTCCTTAAACTACCCTGGACACTGCTGAGCCTATAGGTTGCCATCAGTTATGCTGAAGCCATGGATCAGCCTCTCTCTTGTGTCTCCCAGTGCATATGTGCACGCAAGGCAGCCTTTCCCTTTGGCTAGATAAATGTGGTGAACTTGCCACTAGAAAGGGCCAGCAGCAATGTGTTCTTAATTTCTAGCACCTGCTATCGAACTGTGCCTTATCAAAACCAAATTGTGGCTATTGATTTTTGCCAGGGTCCCTGAGGTAAGTGGGGAAGGACCCCTCCCCCCAACCCCATCTCCCAATGCCATTCTTCTGGACATCTCCTCCTTCCCTTTGCTATGATTTGACAGGGAGGTTTGGTGAACATTCACCTTCCTACCCAGAAAGCTAGACCAAGTTACATATTCTAGAGAATGTTCTGAGTGCCAAGCACGTTTATACATAGGGCGTGTATTCCAGTCTTTTCTGTCATTCTGTGTGTGTGTGTGTATACGTATGTGCACTTACATGTATGGATCCATATGTATGTGTGTACATAAACTATACTCTGTGATAATTATGGTCATATACTATAAATACATATACACACAGATACTCTTTGTGGAAGTTTCTGGGGCTTCATGTTGCAGTTCAGCATCCCTTGCTTCCTGGACTCTGCTGATTATTCTGGACTGGCTGCGGCTGGGGATCATGGCTCATGTTGTCAGACAGAAGAGTGATAGAAGACAACACATACTTTTTTCCTGGGCCACAGGCCCTCTTCCTTAATGAAATCTTTCCTTCTGGACTCTATGCTTGTTGGAGCCAAAAATACTGACTTAATGGTAACATTGGTTCAATTTAGCATGGGTGTCCCTCATCTAACAAATTCTCTGTTTTCTTTGCTGATTTGGGGAACAGACCTCCACTGTGATTCCAGACTCTGTCTTATGACCCCAGCGATGGGGACCAAGACTAGAAATGAATTTACAGAGCTGCCAGAGTCCAAAGTAATCGGTACGAAGTTTTAAAAGGAATAAAGGAGAGCCCAGAGTGAACAAGAGGAACCTACCATGAAATTCCCTTCTTGGGAGGACAAACTGGGGCCTCTTTTTCTTGTGTTGGAAGATACCTTTCTTTATGCAATTCTTCCTTGTCTACTGAATGCCCAGCTCTCCCTGCCTGCTAACCTGCCAGATCCTAGACCGCAAACTGGATGGGTCTATGTTTTTATAAAGCATAATCCCTTTGGCTGGATGAGGTCGTTCCTTGTAATCACTGGTCTCCTGCCCGTACAACTTGTTCCTGTCTTTCCCCAGTCTGATTCACCAGGAATGGAATCAAGAGTTCCCAACACTGTGTTCCCACGAAACCCTACAGAACCCCTAAAATCTTCCCTTACTCTAGGAGATGAGGTTGGCAGCTGGTCAGGGCTCAATAATTTTATACTGTAATAAGATCTTCGAATGTGTATATTCTTATTTTTTACAATCATTTCATTTTGTATTTAACATCAATGGACTGAGTCAGATTCAGTAAATAATTGTAATGTTCATACTCAATATCTTATAGTGGTACAGTTTTGTATTTACCTATAAATATACCAACATGATTAAACCCTTTTAGTTTCATGACTTTAACAGTCTGGGGTTGGGAAGGTGAGGAGGGAGTCCAGGACTTGGTTCTGGACAGATGGGGAGGCATGGGGTGGAGGAGATCTAGAACTTCAGTATCTGAGACTAAGTTCTGAATGGTGCCTGTTTGTGTAGGCTGTAACACACTGAGTACTAGGTACTTTGTCTCTTATGTCACTTCATTGAAACTGCACAGTTGTAATGAATATCCTCTGTCCTTTCTACACCTCTGTCTCCCATTTCCCCAGTGCTGGGATTAGACATGTGCCCCCACACTGGGAATCCTTCACCTAATTCTGTATAAATGAGAAAGGTGAGGACCAGGGGAATACAGTGATTTGCTCTAAAACTGTAACCCAACTTGATCTGCTTATCAAGTCTGCAGACTCTCAGCAGCATCAGAAATGGAGGTGCTTTGGAGATTCTTTGGGGCTTTTCTTGTTTTTGCTGTTCTCCTTTTAGAGTATAATTGGTTTTGAAATTCTAGGATGGTTCATGGTTTTGTTTGTATATGTTTTGTTTGTTTGCTTGAGACAGGACCTTACCATGTAGCCTAGGCTGTCCTTGTACTCACAGGAGTAATTCTATCTCAGTCTCCCAGGGGCTGCTTCTCCCAGCGTAGGAAAACTAACATTGAGCCCCGTTCCACTGACACTGAGCCCTTGTTCCTTGTAGTAGACTAGAGAGACCACAGAATTGGTAACATTCTCCCAGATGGGGATCTCATGTTCTAGTCTGAGGTTTGCATAGTTCCAGAGGGTTCATGCTTCGAGAGGAACCCCACAAATACTGTCCTGCTTGTTTTTCTCTTAGAGTGGAATCAGCATTAGCTCTGAGGGATATTCTTCACACCACAGGTCTTCTACCTGTTAGCCAGTGACAAGCTGCCCCATTGGAGTAGCTTGGCCTGCAATATGCAAATATTAGGGTGTTGTAAATAACAGTAATAGCAGGTCCTGTTCAGAATACTCTATTATAAATATGAACCCATTCGCTCTCAACAACTACTCGAAACTAGCTACTGATAGAAGAAAACATTTGAAATACCAGACAGTTAATTTGCTGTGGTTGTGGACCTGTATCCTGGAGAACCTAAGGATCTGTGTCCTCATCTGCCAGCACGTTATTCTTGATGTTCTTACCTTACCCAAAGACTAAACTGCTGGATGGGCTGGAATGTGACTGTGATCTCAATTTGGGAAAGGAAGAAGCAGGAGGATCAGGAGTTCAAGGCCTGTGTTGGCTATACCAGTAGTAGGAGCCCAGCCTACATGAGACACTGTCTGAAGGAAAAAAAAATGGTAGCAGATTAAGAAAGAATTTCTGAAATTTGAATCAGAGAGATTATGCTGAAATTTGAAATTAGATTACAGAAATACTTAGGGTTAGTGAAATAGACAGGAAACAGCATTAACAATTTTAAAAAAGCCTAGAAGAGGTAATTCAGAACTGTTACTTGTTCAAACATGATGTACCTTTGCCCTGTAAATTGCTCAACTCAAAGTTGTGCATCAGTTCTTAGGTGCAAATTCCTGGGCCAACCCACTTGGTGGTTGAGTGAATACAGGATGATCCAGGCATTCAAATGGTTATTTAACTCCTATCTCCAGTTCTGGGCATAGCCAATGATATTTCCTGAACATTCAGTAAAACCCTGAGAAAAAAAGGGTTCTATAGTTTACCATCAACTGCTACCATACAGTGCTTTATTTTATTAGTTTAAAAATGTTTTAAATTTTGGTGGCTTTTAAGTTTTTTACTATTTATTCATTGGGTTTTCTACAGTTTCTCTACATAGGCCTAGTTGTCTTAGAACTTGTTCTGTGTACCAGGCTGGCTTTGAACTCATAGAAATCTGCCTGCCTCTGCCTCATAAGTGAATTAAAAGCTGGAATTAAAGGCATGCACCAGCCAGGTGGTGGTGGTGCACGCCTTAAATCCCAGCACTTGGGAGGCAGAGGCAGGAGGATTTCTGAGTTCGAGGCCAGCCTGGTCTACAAAGTGAGTTCCAGGACAGCCAGGGCTACACAGAGAAACCCTGCCTTGAAAAAAAAAGGAAAAAAAAAAAAGACTCCGCAAGTTAAAGGCATGCACCACCACTGCCTGACTAATTTCTTTAATTTTTGAAAAGCTATTTAGTACATGTATGTACATGGGTACTTGTCTGCCATGGTGCACATGTGGTGGTCAGAGGATAACTTCTGGGAGTCCATTCTTGCCTTCCACCTTGTTGAGGAAGGGTCGGCCATGCTGCATATTCTAGGCAAGTGGACTGGTTGACTTCTAGGCGATTCTCCTTTCTCTACCTCCCATATTGCCCATAGGAGTGCTGGGGTTACAGATGCAGGCTGGAGTTTTACATAGGTTCCAGGGATCAAACTGAGGTGGTCAGATTCGCTAGGCTAGTGTCCTCACCCATTGAACTGTCCTTCTGGCCCTAATTAATTTTTTTTTTTAAATTTTATTTTCTAATAAAGTATGAAAATCCTGGCTCATCCTTCTGAGTGCTGAGATCACAGATGTGTACAACTGTGCCTGTTACTACTTTTAGACTGAGTCTTACCAAGCTACCTATATTGGTCCAAATTGCTGGGCTCAAGTGATCCCATTGTCTGAACTTCCTATGTAGCTGGGAACAGAGACTTGTCACCATACCTGGCTGTTTGTAGCTTTTGCCAATCTGAGCCTACCTGTGGTAGGGTTTTTTATTTTGAGGTTGTTTGTTTGAGACAGGGTTTCTCTATGTAGACCATGCTGGCCTGGAACTCAAATCCATTTGCCTGCCTCCCAAGTACTGAGATTAAAGGAGTGGGCAACACACTTGGCTTGGTAATAGGCATTAGAGGGGTCTAAGGAAGAGAAGCTCAGAATGTTCAAGATGTGAGGGTTATCATACAAGAGACAGTGACTAAAGCTAAGGAAAAAGTGTTCCGTGAGTGAAGAACATTGTGGTACAATGCAGACTTCTGCTTCAGATTGGACTATCCTCCCTACACACACACACACACACACACACACACACACACCCACACACACACACCCACACCCACACACCCACCCACCCACCCCCCTATGGTTTCTAATTCTTCAGGAACAAAGGATAATCTTTATGTTCTCTGTTCCTTCCGGCAGCTAGGGCATCCTGTGAAGAGAGGCCCTGAGTCTTCAGTCTAGGAGATCAGCCATTGCTGGTGTCTGTTACAATGTACTAGTCAATGGCAAGAATAAGGTTGTGGAGATGGAGGAGGCTGGGGTGCTTGTTGCAGGTGGACTATGTAGTGTCAGGATCCCAGGGAGAACTGGTTCTTGCTCATAAAAGGATGAGTCTCTGGGGCAGCCCCAAGTGCAGGAACCTGCACTTTTTTTTTTTTTTTTGTGGCCAAGGGAGGTGAGCTATGAGGCTAAGGTGGAGGCACTGGCTAGAAGGAAAGGTTTCTCTAGAATGACTGAGGTCTTTAGTGGTTGTGAGGTTTTAATCTAGCCAACCCAACCAAGTCCTAGATTCCTTCAGTAAAAGGGGCTACTTTTGAACAATCATGTATTATGGGTCCACTGACCCTAAAGGTCTAGTTTGTTGGAATTATTAGGCCCTTTCTTAGTCTGGATTAGCTCGCACTTTAGCTTCCCAATTTCCTATTTTCAAACGCTCCCCCTTTTTTCCCAGACTGTTGCTATTTCCTCAACCTTCCCTCAATTCTTTTCTACTTGGTCCCCAAATTGGATAGAAAGTAGGTTAAGGGCCAAGTATGGGAGTATAGATCTTTACTCCTAGGACCAAGAAAGCAGAGGCAGGTGGATCTCTATGAGTCTGAGGTCAGTTTGGTTTACATAGCAAGTTCCAGGACAGGTAGGGTTACACAGAGAGACCCTGTCTCAAAAAGCCAAATGTAACAAAAGAGGAAGTAGAGGAAGAAAAGGAAAGAAAGCACCTCAGAGGTGCCCTCCACCAATCTTTTTGTCTTCCCTGTCGCTACCTATGGCACAAGAGATGTCTGAGAACTAAAGTAACTTAGCAAGCATCTAGGACTCCTAATTTATGTCTTAGGTTTGTCTTGGGTCTGGGTATCAGTTCACTGGCTACAGTTAGGCAGGAGTAGAAGGTCCACCAGCCAGGAGGGCAGGCTTAGCCCTGAAACAGGGTTTTGCACTGTGTTTACCTGATCAGAGGAGACTGAGGTCTTCTCTACAGATAGGAATCTAGCACTTGGGATGTTGTTTAATCTCCCTCTGCTTTTACCCACAGCCTTCCTAGTGCCTTCCTCCTAGTTCAGTTAAACTTAGCATTAGGTTAAGGCCTTGGAGGTCCTAGCTAACTTCAGTAGAATCTCACTAGAGAAGATAGGTACAGTGTGGGAGCTAAGGAGCCTTCCTAACCATTTAAGGTAGTTAATATGTTCCCGATGGCTTCTGGGACTCGATGACTAGGGTCATTAAAGGCCCCTCACTTTAGACTGACTTCCCTGTACCTATATAGACCTGAAGTCTAGTGGTTTTCTAAGCCACTGCAGAGTTTTGTTTTAAAACCTTCAGGTCCACTCAGATGCAGAGCAGAGCAGAGGTCAACAGTTTCATCTCGTGGAGTCTCTTCATTGTTTTCCTGACTTAAGTACATACCCTACAGGGGCTGCTGGGAAGAGGCTTGAGTGAACGTAGAAGGGACGTGGACAGTGCTCAGGCCGCCTTCACCTCTACCCAAACTATACCTCTATCTCTTCCATAGTGGGCTTCTCATTCAGATTTTATTTGAACAGGGGAACCTGTTATTACAATTACCACTGGTCTGTAAAGCAATGCCAGAGAATCTGGGGGAATATACTATTTTTACATCTGTTTTCCTGACTTAGAATAGTAGGGACCCTGAGGGGTCAACTAGTGCTTGGGGAGGAGAAGACATTTCCAGGTACTGTACTCTCAGTCTTCAAACCCACTAAAAATACCTCCAACTTTCCAGTAAGAGATAATGCAGTATATGTCATTGAGGATAGGTAGTAAGCTAGAGATTTGAGTTTTTTTCTTTGAGATCTGCAATACCAGGAACTTTGCATTTAAATGGCCAGAAGATGAGTATGGTAACTTTGAGAAAGGAAGAAAAAATGAAGGAATATATATATATATATTTTTTTTTTTTTAATTTTCTTTTTGGTTTTCTCTGTGTAGCCCTGGCTGTCCTAGAACTCACTCTTTAGGAACTCACTCTTTAGACCAGGCTGGCCTCGAACTCAGAAATCCACCCGCCTCTGCTTCCCAAGTACTGGGATTTAAGGGGTGTGCCACCACTGCCCAGCTGTGAAGGATTCTTAACTGTATGCTAGGCATATTTATTTTAAATTTTCCAGCAGTCCAATGTAGTACAGAATCTTACTAATTAACAGATAAACAATTTACTTAAATAATCTAGCTAGGAAGTGGTTAAATAGATTCTGATCAATAGTTTTGAGGGTTCTCCTCTTCCTAGCTTGAATCTAGGGGATAGGCAGAAGGTTCAAAAGTTCAAGGTCATCTTTGGTTCTAGGCCAGCATGGGGTTTGAGAGAGCTTGTCTCAAAACCTTCAAAGCCTAGGAGTGAGGGTAGAGAGCTCAGTCTCTTCCTGGATGGTGCTGGGCTGGGATGCTAATCAGGTCTGTCAGCAGTTGCTCAGTGAAAGCCCTAACTGGATCTTAAGGCAGGAAGATCACAAGCAGAAGGGGCTCAAAGTCCATAAGGTAACTAGCAAGATCCTGCTTCAAAGTTTTTTAAAAGTTAAAAAGAGCTAAGCATAGTGTTCACATTTGCATTACTACTATTGGGGACTCAGGAGCCTGGGCAAGATCATCACAAACTCCAGGCCAGTCTGGTATATGTAAAACCCTGTCTCAAAACAAACCAGTCTTTGCCACACAAAATGAAGACATGAGTTTGATATCCAGCATCTAATATGGGTGGCAGGTGCTTACCTCCCGCAATGGGAAAGAGATGATGGGTCAGAGACACTGATCTGTGAGTGAGTTCCTTTTAGTGAATGAGGGTGTGCATATCTCATGTCCATGTAATAGACCAAAGGTTCTAGGGTAACAGTTTCAAGTATATATATTGTGAGTTAAAGACCGGGGTCTGTGTGGCTGGTAGACAACTCTTGTTTCTTTGAGTACACTTTTTCTAGAACTATCTGGTGACAAACTGCTGTTGGAATTAGGCAGGTAAGGTTTGTGCTTCAGAAGGGAAGGCATGGTGTTTTCTCCAAAGTCTTCAACTTGGATCATAGCCTGAGTGTATGCACAAACAGCATATGGGAGAAAGAACAATTTCAGGGTTTGGACTTAGGTAAACATGGCTTGGCTACTTCATGTAGGTAAGCCTCTCCACTGTCTGAGGCCTCAGACTTGCAGGGTATTTCACACACAGGCATGTGGTTTTTCCAAGGAGGACACTCATCCAGAACCATCCAATTGTACCTTCACTAGTGGGCGAGTGAGAAATGTTCAGCCTCCACATAACACTGAGTCAGAAACAGTTACTGGGCCCCCCTGGTGCCCCTTGACTGCACTGAATATGGAGACCCCAAAGTTGAATTAATTTGATATAGTGGTTGTCCTTGAGATCTCAATCTAAAGAGTGTTCAGAAAGGTGTAAGTCTCAGCCATCTCTTTCTCCATAATGAGGGTGGAGACATGGCTCAGGAGGTGAGAACTCTTGTTGCTCAACCATGAGGACCCAAATTAAACTTCCCAGCTCCCATATACAAAGCCCAGTATGGTTTTTTACATACATGCCTGTAACCCAAGAGCTGAGTAGCAGATGGGGAGGCAGGAGAATCACTGGAACCTGCTGACCAACAGATTCAGGAAAGACCTTATCTCAAGGGAACAAGGAAGGGGTTGGTAACAGGACACTTGACAGCCTTCAAATATGCATTGGTGCACACAGTACTCTATGGGTTTGTACACTGGTACACATGCATGTGTGTGCATTAATGCACATTGGTGCACACACAAGTAACTTTATCTACAGCATGCCACTTGCCGTTCAGGATAATAGTCAAACGCCTAGGCTTCTGGCCTCCACTAAGATTCAGAAACTTTACTAGGTAATAATTGTACTGACTTCATAACAGGGAAAGAATTATTATCCTTAGAGAAGGCTAAGCCACAGATGAAGATGACTAAATGGGAGCCAACATAAATGGAACTCAGCATTTCTGACTAGTGTTCTCTCTGTAGTACCACTGTGCCTCAACTCATTGACACAGTATCTATTTATGCCTTCAGCTAAAAGTCCATCCTCATCCTAGGGGGGACCAACACTGACTTTCACGGCTCTGTCAGACTCATACTCATGTATGAGTATGAGGAAACTACTGTTCTCGTCTCCTGGCCTTTCACACTACACAGTTCTTTCCAGCTACCACAGACATTCTAGTTCCTGTATACCAGGTGGAATGACCATTGCCCTTCCTAAATCTGCATTTCTCCCTCAGTGACAGCTTCCCACATGGACTCCAGTCAGGGAAGGATCCTTACACTATCTTCAAGGACCCCTTCTCTGTATACCCATGCTTTCCCTTATTTTTCTGGGAACTGAAGCCCTGAATTAGGAAGAGCTTTACCTGAGCACAACACTGGCTATGCCAACCTTCTTTCCTCTAGTAACCACAGAAGGCCACTGGTTACCTCTTCCGTTACCTACACTGCACCAGCTATCTCCTCTTCCTTGGGATTTTTCTCAAGTATAACTCTCTTTAAAGGAGATGAGATCCACTACGTAGCCTAGGCTGGCTTTAGACTCAAGGTCTTATTCCCTTTGCCTCCCAAATGATGAGATGACAGGCATTTATCACTATCAAGCGTTGTAAAGTCTTTATAAATTACTCGGCTGTTGGAGCAGTCGTCCAGCTGCCAGAGGATCCTTTCCTGTTTGTATCCTACCTGATACCCAAACTAACTCCCTTTCTTCAATGACCTCTGAAACAAGTGGTTCTTGGGGGCTAGGCTGTAACTCAATTGGAAGGGTGTTTACCCAGCATGATGAAGTACTTGGTTTGATTTCCAGAACCACGTAAAACTGATGTGGTCTTGCCCAGCTATAATCCAAGTACTTGGAAAGCAGGAGAAAATGTAATGTCATGTGCTATGAGTTTGAGATCAGTCTGGACTACATGACATCCTGTCTCCAAAACAAAACAAGCAAAAACAAAACAGTTTCTTGCTCACACTGTGCTCTCTGCTTAGCTCTTTCGAACAAATATGTTATTGATAAATAGCAAATGAGGCAGGTAAGAGCTTCATCTGAGGGCTGCCGGAAGTGAGGAGACATTTCTGGATTAGGTGATGAAGAGGGGGGAAATTTGCCATTGCTTTCCCCAATCTATCCCCCAACCCAAAATGCACCTTTGTTGCCTGTAAACTCACCAGTACAACAGCCTCTGTGCCTCCCATGTGTGGCACCCTTTGTTCAGACTGCTAGCTAAACGGAATTATCCATGTTGGAATGACTGTGGATCTACGTGTACACACACACACACACACACACACACACACACACACACACACACACACAGAGAGAGAGAGAGAGAGAGAGACAGACAGACAGACAGACAGACAGACAGACAGAGACAGAGAGAGACAGACAGACATGGGAGAGGGGGTAGGCTTTGCCTTACCTCTTGTAGCAGCAACTATCTGAAGTGTTTGGAGGGTAGCGCGAATATTCCAGGCAATTTAAAACTGCATTAGCTAGCAGACAAAGTGAAATATCTGGTTCACACTCCATAGCGGCTCAGACAAGTGCCAGTTTTCCAGGCTTTTGGATTTCATAGCTGAAAGGCACCTAACAATGTAGACTGGACACACGTTTAAGTCTAACAGCCAGGAAAGTCTAGACGTTGCAGTCAATTGCTACTTACCTCTAATCCAACCAAATGCTAACCAGGCCGGACCGTGTTTAGCTTCTGAGATCTGATGCGTCCCAGTGGTAAAGGCCACAAACTGCTACAGGTTTCTCCTGACCCAGCTCCAAATGGGTTGTGTGTGTGAAGGAAACTGGGGCTGGGTAGTTAAGATGCACCTCCTTTAGCTTCCACCCTGCGGAACTCCGAATCCCAAAAGGCCTAGTCCAAAGTCCTCGAAAAACTCCAAGTGGCGGTGTGGGAGATGTTAAGAGCCTCTTCTTTGGAGGCGATTCTTACTCGTGGATAGTTTAATTATTTATCTTTATTTTTGCGGTGGCAAGGGACGATCAATGAAGGGGAAGGGGCGGGGAGAGAGAGGAGGCGGACCCAGTGGGATTGACGTTGAGCAGGAAAGCCAATGGATAGTGGGGGGCGTTCCCTCTCATTCAGGACTCCTCGCCTGGTTCCGGAGGTATGTTAAACAGCTGCTTTTAATTTGGTCTCCCCAGTTTCGGTATTTTGAGGGGGCTAGTTCTTTGGCCGCTTGCTTTGGCTGCACGAAGTCTGTGTGGGTGCCGCGGTCCCCAAGACAGAGCTACGGGGAGGCTCGGAGTCCCGCGGCCGAGGTAGGCTAGGGGCAGGCCAGGAAGGAGAGAGCTTGGCGCCGCCCGCTCGTAGTGTGTTTCCAAGCCGGGCTGGAGCGGTGGGGAGGGGGCTGGCCCGTCCTGGGTCGCCCTTGCGCCGGCCGCGCCGCCCAGTTTATTTTACCAAGCAGTCGGTTTTGGTAGGTCTAGGCAGCTCGTTGGGGAATGGGCCGGCAGAAGACAACTGCTCTTATAATGCTTTAAAAATATTTTTTTTAAATATAAAGAAAAAGAGGGAAGGGCCCTGGTTGCGGCGAGCGGCCTCGGCAGGGGGCGGCGGCCGCAGCCTGGTCAGTCGGGCCCACCGAGCTCACGGTGTCCGGAGTTGGTCGACCTCTGGAGTTTAAGAGCAAGCCGGGCCCCGCGGTCTTTCTCCGCTAACCACGCTGGGCGAGTGCAGCAGCCGCCCTGAGCGTTTGTTTCTGCCGGCAAACTTGGAGGGGTCGTGGGCGCGCTCTTGAGAGGCGCGGGCACGGTGGGCCCGCGGTTGTTAAGGACTCTGGGGGCGGGGGCAATGGCTGTATTTGCCGGAGGAGACCGGGGGCGGGAGAGGTTCCAGCCACTAGCCTGGGAGCCGCCGGTGTGTCCGAACACGGCAATTTAGCAAGTATTCGGCACCAGAACCGGCTAGGCTGCGATCCGGCGTGGAGCGCTTTATGAGTGTAGAAAAGCTCTAGGAACTCGGCGGATTCAATTCGCGGCCCCAGCTGATCCTCTCGCAAACATGGAGCTGCCTCCTTCCCCGCCCACCTCACGGCGGCGGCTTCTGCTCCCCCTCTCTGAGTAGTGTGCTGCCGGGGCTCCCTCTTCCGCGAGGTGCCGCTGCGTGCCACAGGGCCGCGTACGGGGTGGGGGCAGCCTTGTGCGCGCGCGCGCTCACGAGGGGGTGGCCTGAAAGGGGCAGTGAAGGTCGGAAACTGGGGAAACAGACTCCACGCTTGGAATAGGGAAAAGGAAATGCATCAGCGGGCGGGGAGGGGCGCGCCTGTCAGCCGGATGGCGGCTGCGGGCCGAAAGGCGGGGCGCCGGAGCAAACTGCGGGCAGTGGTGGTGCAGGCGGGGAGGGGAGGCGCAGGACCAGTTCTCGAAATGCGCGGCCATCTCTGTCTCC
The DNA here is from genome assembly GCA_036184795.1 of Tokudaia tokunoshimensis. NCBI lineage: Eukaryota > Metazoa > Chordata > Mammalia > Rodentia > Muridae > Tokudaia > Tokudaia tokunoshimensis. The sequence goes on from BTHU01000008.1 coordinate 58,341,519, forward strand.
ATAGCCTGGCCACGACTGTTTACTATCTCCTGCAGAGAGCTTGTGCAACCAGCCTGGAGGGGACCCCGAGAGGGGCGGGGACATATCCTCTTCCACCCACTTCGGGCTCTCTAGAGGCTCCGCCTTCTCTTGTCTTTCACTGGTTGGATTCGAGTCCCTCTTTCCTTTCTCGTGTATACATTGGATGATATTCTCTAGAGCTCCGCCTATCGGGAGGTTGGACTGGAGTTTAAGTTGCTAAAATTTTTTTTTCCTCGAAGGGCGGAGGGAGGATTCCTGGGGCTTACGTGAGGTACAAGCCCCCGCCCCTGCTTCTGATTGGCGAATTGCATAGGCCTTCCCCTTCTGGGACAAGCTAGGAGGGGACGTTCTCCTGCTCCCTGCCCCCCCCTTCTCGTGAGCGCGCTCGGCACATGGTTGAGGCCCTTCTAGCTCCCTGCAACTTCCCTCCCGCCCGGAAGTCTCAGACTCCGCGCCCTTAGTTAGGGGGGCGGGGAAAGCCTTGGAGGCACACAAAGATTCTTCCAAGTCTAGGGAACTGCTAGCCCTCGAGGTGAAGCCCGACAATTGCTGTTACTCCAGAAAGCATAGCTCCAGGGCTGCTGCACGGAGGAGAGGGAATGAGTTCTACCCTCCGGTCCGGTCAACTTTTGCTGTTTTTCTCTGTGCCCCTTGACTTCCATAAATTTTAGTTTGAGAAAGCTTGGACATTGACCGCATCCTTAATTCCTTGTTTAAGGCAATCGTGATCCTTAGTCGGCGGAATCTAAGATTATGACAACCTAGTGATGGAACCTTAGGCAAGGTCTACGATACCTCGGTCTCTGCAGTCAAGGGAAGTCCCGGAGGCCTATTTCTAGCAAGGATTCGGGGGTGTTCGTTGATACCGTGGCGGGAATGCTGTACATTGTATGGTACTCATCCTGGTGGGTAAGGCAGTTCAGTTAAGGATAGGCATCTGTCAGTTTTGGAGTGCTGCTTCAGCCTGGGACGATTTGACTGCTTTTTCTTATTTTAGAGCCTTGTCCTGGAACAGAGCTTGGCTTGGTTACCGGTGTGGCTGCTCCCACCTGTCGGCTACTCTTGGAGTTCACAACTCTTTATTAAGGTCTCAAGGCGTGAAGCCACCCTAGGAGTTAGACCCACCTGTTGCCAACTCTTGTTTAGGGTAGTCTCCACAGATTTACAGGAGGGCAGCATTGGATTTACGAAACGGTTCCGGTATCGTATCTCTTGGGAACACTCGACTTTAGGGTTTTTTTTTTTTTTCCCTTTGCTCTAGAATGCGGTAAGACTAATCCCGCCTAACCTCTCATGGCACAGCGAAAGCCTCCCTAAAGCAAGGTCGGCATCGGGCCCACGCCTTATTAGTGAATAAATAAAAGGAACTAGGTATCTCAAAGCACTTTTTAATGTTCGTGCAGCTACCTACCTAGAAGGCTTAGAGACCGCCATTTACTCACTCTGCCAAGGAAGCTATGGATGCCCCCTCTTTTTGTTTTGTTTGTTTGTTTGTTTTTGAAGGGGCTGGCCTAGGGTTCCTAAATTCGGACAGTATTCCTGTTCTATCGCTAATAGTTGCGATTACAGGCTCTTCCCTTTGAACAGTCATTCTGAAGACCATATCCTTCACACAATCTGGAATTTTTACTCATTTTCTGAATGTAAATGCACACTCAAGGTTTATTTATACAATGGTCTGTGTGAGCTTTCCTGCATCGCTTCCTCCAGTTTAAAATGTCTCTGGATATACCCGGCCAATAGGGAATACATTTCCCCCTCATGCTCCGCCTTCCGGAGGCTTGCCCAGTCAGTGACATTTAAAGGCCTCCGCTGGGTTATCTCCGCCCCCTGAGGGCTGCAGATTCTGGTTGTCCCAGTATGCAGCCAGCCCTAGTGACTGGGCTTTTGTATCAGATTAGAGCTCCAGACCTTAATTTTGGAGTCGGCTTGCTGAAAGTAGCTGCTGAGTTCTCCAGATGGCTGTGTTTTTAGAAGATCGTGAAAGTGTAAAAATAAGTGGGTAGGA